>OV725080.1:160606833-161136657 GCA_928085145.1 Nezara viridula
AACGTTTCGACCCGACTTTGCAGGCCTTCTTCAGGGAGATGTGTTCAACAAGCAGTTTCACTTAGGACTGAAGTTCTAGATCTAAGAAGTTTCCAGTTGTAAGTGAAACTCCTTGTTGGACACACCTTCCTGAAGAAGACCTGCAAAGTCGGGTCGAAACGTTGGGGCTTTTAATAAAATAGTTTTGCCACTATTTAGCCTATTTATGACCGCCACTCCGGACCATCTCCTTTCCTCATTTACCTCAATGTAAAATTTGTCTTCTTTATTGAATTTTGAACTTCCATCAATCATATTATGAATTGTTTTTCGAACCTTAGACTTCAACAAAACTCCACCGATATTATAAACAAATATCCTTAGTAAAATATGCCATCCGTCGTATCCTAACCCTTCTTCTAAACTTAAGACAACTTGCAATGAGCTCTTTGAGATGTCGCTCATCTTCTTGACATGTGTCAGTCATTTCGTTACAGCAAATAGGGCCATTGTCTGTTTCAACAAATGTATAAGTCATTTTTATAAATAGCTAGGGTTCAAAAATAATCCTTTTACCAACACAGAAATTAGTTTTTGTATTTATTTGCAGAGCACATTTTATTATTTTAATTACTCAAATTGAACTATTTTCTCATTATAACTGTTGTCCATATTGCGAATGATATTACATTACTCAATAAAATGTTTTTTTATTATTTTAAATCACCCAAATATGAAATATATACCAAGAAAAAGTATTGCATTCATAAAAAATTTCTAATACTTTCAAGTTTTCATCAGAAATAAATGTTTCATGACCCTCTGAGAGCAAATATATAAGTCTAGAAAAAAATACCTTGTGTACGTGAACTGACTTACTCGAAAATGAAAATTTGTAAGAAATTGAATTTACATATTTAAGATAGGCATTTATATAACTGATTTCACACATGTTTATAATTTTCTCGAAAATAGTTCTAACCATTTTACGGGTTATAAATATTAGGACGCAGTCTTTTTTTTTTTAATATTTTATTAGTACCATCGTTTCAACCCAAACATGTGGGTCATCATCAGGGCGTGTTTCGAGCACTGAGGGTGTTCAAGTACCCGCTCTCTAATCCTTTTAGTTAAACACGGTATATCGTTATAAAATTAAATGTATTCTAATACCTTGTCAGCATTAACCTCGTTGGAATAGCCTGATGGGGTTTGAATGCCGAATTTTTAGAATTTCTTTTAAAATAACTTTAATTTATTTATTAGAAATATATTTCTCTTATTATATTTTAAAAATAGATTAATATAAGTTGTGAGAGAATTCGACAATTTACTAAACGAGGAAACGGAAAAAATATTTTCGCAGGTTTAAAACAAATTTACGAAAATAACATCAGACATAATGCTAATAGAGGCCACAATAATTCTTTATATTGTATCGTTAATATTATTATTTATCACTAAATACACACATCCACATACATACATTCAACTTAATTCTATTAATTTCCGAATTTTCGTTACTTAAATAATTAAATAGTTTTAAATTCTAGCACTAGATTAATAAATATCGCACTAAAACTTTGGAGGCCGCAGAGGCCACATGCGGCGGTTCTCTACCTATGGTATACAGTACATACATAAATGCACTGTTGGAAATTTTATATTTTAGAAATAAGGTTAACACTTACATGATATTAAATTCCATTTAACTGTACATCGACAGAACGAGTTTAAATGATATCTAATATGATTTCTGTTTCCGTGAAAAAAAAAAAAAATTAAATTCTATGATATAAAATAGTTTATATTTTTTGAAAACCTTATATAATTCACAGGTGTATAAGACAGGTCTACAACGCAACTTTACTTTCGTACGACTTCTCATTTTTACGCTAGGCCACATCTACGAAGACCATTTTGTAAAATTTATTTTTTTACTTTTTGACAAAGAGAACCACAAAACATGTTTCAATTACATTAATATCTGTTGAAAATTCAGATTCGAAATGTTCAAGATCGCAATACTTAGTATATATAATTTAGTTAAGAAAAGCGCTTATTGGTCCATGGGTGATAAATATTCAATAAATATGCAAGTAATAAATATGCACTGATAATGAACTACATGTTTGGGTAGAAACGTCGGCAGTAATAAAAACTTTTTATCACCCATGTTATGTAGAACAGTCGACAAGCTTGTTGGTTTTCACAAATATTTATCTTTTATTTTATTTTTTTTCATAATTATCTAAGATAAAAAATTAATAATTGTAAATATGGCATTATAAACATGTTTTCTAAGACGAACAAGTTATTTATAACTACATCGTTTTGTTATCATCGTAACGGGTTATTTAGATCTAAAAAGGGGCAAATGTTACTGATTTCTTTCATAAGCATCCTTATAGTATCAAGTGCAGTATAGATAATGGTCCTATACAAAGAGGTGTCCGTTTAAGAGAGGGGGCCCTTATAGAGAACGGAGCCCCCTCTCAGCTTGCACAATAGGTCGGGCAGGTGTTATTGAACTCCCGGCGGCTTCTCTTCCCTACAGGTGAAAGTGCTTCGAGGTCTATTGTCTACGTTTGTTTTATTATTCCTAATGATACTTACACCTCTCCTTATATTAGTATTATTTATTTATTATCTTACTTTAAGTATATGTCGAAATAACTAGCATATTTTTAAAATTCAGTGTTATGTACCGGTAGTGGTTTGGTACGAGGTCAAGGACCCTACAAACACCTTAAAGCAAAATTACGGTACTAGTTCACAAGAGTTCCGCACGGATTAAGCGTGGTTCATAATCACTTCGATCACACTTGTTCATGGAATCCCGAAAACAGCCGAATGTTGTCGTATTTTATGACATCATCTATTGCCCCATCACACAATCCCTTTTCATGCATTTTTGAGAAAAAAAAAAAAAAAAACGTATTCCCTTCATGGAAATTACTAATTAACAATTTTTTGACGAATTGTGTTATTGCTGTGAAAGAAAAAAAAAAATATAAAATAATGTTTGAGTCGTTTCTTCAAGGAATGTTAAAAAATAATACTTTTAGAAATAACATTTTTATTGAACATGTAGTGGCTGTAAATACGCATCTAATGTTGTATATTATCTTTTATAACTGTGTATAAAAGATTTTTTTTTTTCAGTTGGATAATAAATAATCTGAAGTTATCAATTATCTTTTTATTTGTTATTCGAGTTTTTCAATAGAAGTTGGAATAATTGAATTTATAATTTATTTTAGAAAGCCTTTTTTAGAATTGTCCAATCGTCTATCTAGTTTATGTATCTTTTGGATTTCTAATAATACGAAGGTCCATTATTTTCTAGTGGGGGCACTTTGTATGCATATACTGAACATCAAGTTTATGTAACTTTTTTGAATTCTTAGATATACGGATCCACTATTTTCTAGTCGTTGTAGTTTTTTATGAATATATTGTCGGATTCAATTTTTTTTTTGTAGATTTATGGATTTCTTAGATATAACAGTCCACTATTAAGTTGTCAAGGGTGCATTTTATGAAAATAATATCCGATTAAAAAATGCGCGAGAAAAGTGTAGAATATTAATAAATAAAATGTATCTATTAATCGTTACGTAGATAAACATTTATTCCAGAAAATTCCAAACCCAACGAGACTCGTAGATCTGCCAGTTAGTTAACTGTAAACTTACGATTATTGTAGTCATCCCCAAAAAAAAAAAAAAAAAAAAAAAAAAAAAAAAAAAAAAAAAAAAAAAAAAAAAAAAAAAAAAAAAAAAAAAAAAAAAAAAAAAAAAAAAAAAAAAAAAAAAAAAAAAAAATCGTGCTTTCTTTCGAGAAAGGAATTAACGTATTGGGGAAACAACTGACGAAGAATATCTGATAATTCTGAGGTAATGAATAATGGAAATCATCAATAAGAAAAATAATATCGTGAAATAGTATTCAGAGATGTAATAATTAAATGTTTTTAATCTATTACTATTTCTTTTTCACAGGTCTATAATATATGTACAAGTTCGATTCAGGTTTCATGATGTATAGCCTAAATTTCGAATGTAAGTCGGCTTCTGCAATATCACTGAACATTGTTAAGGTTATAGAAGTACTTAAATGACGGTAAAGTTATATTAAGTAACTCAAGAGATCGTTCGCCTTCGTTCTCTTTCGGATAAAACCGAACTCATTCGGCACTCCAAGAACTAATGTGCCTGAAACTGATTGTAAACCACACGTAATCCCTGCGGAACTCTTGTGAACTGGTACATAAATTATAATTTCCCAAATCCTCTGTCCACTCCCGCAATACCCGTTCTCGGTCCTCAGATCTATATATAATTGGTAATTGGTTGACTGTCGTGGATAATGAAGAGAAGAATAGTTGGGGTGCTCAGTCAAAAAGGAAGGCAAAAAATAAATTATAATATTTATTTTTTTACATATGCCGACGTTTCGACCTGAAGTTCAGGCCTTCATCAGGGCTAAGAAAATAACCAGATAACAAGGTATGAGAAACATAAGTAATGACGGTAAAAAAGATAATAAAAAATGAGAAAATAAAATAAAAAAAATTATTAGAAAAATAAAATAGATAGATATAAAGTAAAATGGAAATCATCTAACAATTTCATTTTACTTTATATCTATCTATTTTATTTTTCTAATAATTTTTTTTTTCTCATTTTTTATTATCTTTTTTACCATCATTACTTATGTTTCTCATACCTTGTTATCTGGTTCTTTTCTTAGCCCTGATGAAGGCCTGAACTTCAGGTCGAAACGTCGGCATATATAAAAAATAAATATTATAATTTATTTTTTGCCTTCCTTTTTGACTGAGCACCCCAACTATTCTTCTCTTCAAGATCTATATATAATGGCCCACCGAACCGCTGCTTTCGATAAATCATTTATTATTCGATCCTCTTCCCTATGGAACTCCATACCTTCCCACATCCTTCAATCCAAAACCCTTCCTACCTTTAAATCCCAACTGTTTAATCATTTCTTATCCATCCAGTCCTCATCATAAAATTGTAAATAGTTACTACTGTAAATATGTATATAAATTATTAGATCGTTCTTTATTATTTTTACTTCATATTTATTTTCAATTTTTTATTTTTATTATTAACTGATGTAAATTAGAAAGTAACTTATAATTTCTCTAAATATTTTTTTTTTTTTTACTATTTAATCAAACTATACTCTTGTTTATGTATCTCTGAGGCTCCTTAGCCCACATTTTTGTTTCTCTGTATTATTCTAAAGGGACTCGTCCCAGAATAAATAAAGCATTATTATTATTATTATTAAAAAAAAAAATGTCTCAAATAAACAAATTCTTGGTGAACAACAAATACCAACAAACGTGGCGGTAGAGGAAGTATTAACATTCTTGCGTTACAAGAAAATTATTTTAGTTTAAAATTAGGTTTAACATATTTATTGGTTTAAAAATAAAAATAAAATAAAAACAAGAGGAACACACGCACCCAAACACACATATATGGTACTATTTCCTTATCGCTACTCCAAGCAGGCGAACAATTTATTCAAGGATAACCTAGAAGAATGGCGAGTATTTTGACAATTCTATTTATATCCAATCAAGTATTTGTTTAGGCTATAGTTCTGTTTTTCTAAGGAAAGAAAATGTTTGTAGAAATTCAGCAAAAAGATTTTTCAACTTTTTTTTCTGTTGCCATTACAGACCTTGTAGATATTTTGGTGTCTTAAATTATCTGCACGCAGCTCTATTGTATCTTCTATCTTTCCTTCTGCTTTTTGGCCTTCTGGGTTGTCTTTTGCCTACTATTGAGGCATTCATTTTTATGTAGAGGCTTCCAGATGGATTGCTCTGAGCTACATTCCTCGCCCATCTTGACCTTCGCTGCTTCATATAGTGAGATATTGATTGACCAGCTTCTGTAAGCAGTTCTTTATTGGTCTTTCTTCTCCATGTGTTATTACTTTGATCTCAGATTGCTCCTTGATCGCTGGTTGATCTCCAGGTCTCCAGTTGTTCAACTATATATTAGAACTGGCTTTATCATTGCAATCTATGCCCTTAATTTGAGATTTATTAAGACTTTTTAGAATTTTAATACATTTGAATGGGAGAAGGTATTACTTTTATTTATTAAAATCACAAAAACAAATTCGAATGCATGAGTTGAAAAATAAAAAAAAGTATAGGGAAACAGAATCTCCATTAGCCATACTAGTTTATCCCTTGAAATATACACACCTGTAGAGGACAGGCGATATCCTCAACACCTGGCGACGCATTCTCCAGGAAAGAGGAAAGAGGACCAATCGATGAGGGTAATTGCCAGGCATGCGGCTGATGAGTGCTACCTGGAAGGATGTAAACAGCTGATTGCCCCGTTCCTTATTGCCTCGGCTGTCCTTCCTTAACCGGGGAGTGGTATGTGATGGTACGGGATATTCCTGTGGGATAGGATAATGAGGTGCAATAGAGGGCTATTACTGGAGTAATGGTGTCTACTTCATTACTGCAGATCAGATATTTCTCTCTTAATTTTTTTTTTTTTTTTTACTTTCGAAATTTTATTGATAAAAAATACATTTTGCCACAATCAAGGGCATTGAGTATTTGAGATATAAAAACTCATTCATACAATATATACAGTTGCAAAAATAATAGAAATTATGACAAAAATAAGAAAAAGAAACCTTAGTAAAACAGATGAAATAAAATATGATACAATTAACTATTTTATTAGTAATATAACATTCTATCTTAATCAGGACAACAGTCACAGTGAAAAAAAAAGTCCATCCCCACTATCTTTCACTCTCTGAAAAAAATAAAGAAAATTTAAAGAATTTTTAAGAATGATAAAATTTAATTTAATCATTTAAATAAATAAAATGATAGAATGATAAAATAAAAGTATGATACAATTTTTAAGAAAAGAAACTAAATTAACAAAATCGTCTAAAGTCAATTGGATCAAAGTTTTAAAATATTTTTATTCTAAAAGGATCTGTGTAGGATTTTGAGTGCGGCCAATTTAAAGATCTTCAGTGATTAATGTTCCGAAAGAATTTTATATTTTGTTCCGATGGAAATCACAGCTTCAGCTAATATTTTATTTTTTGTTTCTTAAACTTTCAGCTTTATTAATGTGAATCTTATATGGTAACATGTTTATTGAATAATAGAACCTTCCACATTAAAGGGCAACAAGGAAAATAAAACCTACATTATATTAAAAACTGCTTAATGCTACACGGATTAAATACTCAATTTAACTTTCGTTTAAATATCCAATTTAACTTTTGTACGACTTTTCGTATTTGAGTTATACTGTTCACATATAAAAACACAGATCATTTCACGAGACTTCGTTATTAAGGCTCAGGAGATCGCTTAATCCGTTGAAAACTCAGACTCGAAAATTTCACGATCACAAGCCATAATTTTTCATAAATAGGTAAGTGAAGGTAAAATTTCTTTTTTAATCAGAAAGGCATCGCTTATCTAGATAACAATCCTTATGAATATAGTTCACTATATATACTAGAAGTTGTACCTGATTTTCTACTTTTTTAATATTTATACAAATTGTCTATCCTCTGTATAACCATATTTTTTTGTTTGTTATAGGTAAGAATCTTTGTAATATCGATCGAAATGTGGGACCCCTCCTGGATTGGAGAGAATCTGATGAGTAAGAACTTTTTTTACCTACATGAAAATATTGCTGCACTTTATACAATCGATAATTGTGAGTATCGATTTTGTGCTTGATTGTGTAAAGACAAGTTTTGTTATTAGTTTTTTTGCTTATTTTTTAAAATTTTATTTAATCTTTATTTGTTTTGAGGGAAGAACCCCATACAAATAGAGTCTATCTTTGTATTATAAAGATTAATATCCAATCCATGGTACAGACCCCTTTTTGTCGAATTATTAACGTCCGCCTGAAACTTCGTAAATAGTTTCATCACATCGTAACCTACAACTATATTCTTTACGAAAACTCTTGCAATTAATAAGTTTTCAATCTGGAGGGAGGCAAAATTTATCTATTTAATTAGGTACGAAAATACCCATTTACTTTCTATTTGGATCGTAGGATAATTTAATTACAAAATCGTTAAAAAAGGTAGCAATACAAAATATTGGGCCATTTGTTACATAACCTCGTTATTTTGAAAATTAGGGGGTGTAGGTCACGCCAAACGGCTCAATGTTTTTGAAGGCCACCTTTTTTCTGGATTTTGTGATGAAATTATCAGACGATTCAAATTTTTATTACCTAATTAAATAGACAAAGTTTTCCAATTTTCAGTATGAAAACGCCCCAATTCCAACAGTTTCCGTAAATAAAATAGTTGTAGGTTACCATGTGAAGAAAGTGTTTACGAAGTTTCAGGTGGATGCTAATAGTTCGATATAATGGAGTCTGTACCTTGAACTAATATTTATGGTAATACAATATATTTTTTTGCTTATTTCGTTTAAAGTTCTTGCTCTTAACTGTTAAATACTTCAATTTTGTTGTGTTGATACATATTTCCTCTTAAATATATTTCATCAAAATCACAGTTGTTTTTATATTTATAGCTACTTCATTAGTATTTTTGAAGGGCACTCAATGTTCTTATACTTCGTGTCTTCAAGGAAAAAGAAGACGGATGAGGTAGTTCCGTAATGGGGACATGCATCAATTAATGCGCAAAAATTTACGGGGATTATGACGAGGAATGCATTATTCGGTGACAATTAGTATATAAAAAAATGTTTTGATGACTTGATAATGAACTAATAATCAGCTCGAATCGTCGTCAGAAGTATAATAAAAAAATATAAGGGCCTATTTATTCCTTGAAAATACCATATATAAGAATTGTTGTTTTTAATTTTAACCATATATTAACTTGGTAATATTTGACAAATTTGGTAAAAATCATAGTTGGTTGACCGTGGTTTTATACCTAATCTCGTAACCAAATTATAAACTTTATGTACTCGTTCGACCCGTTCTTTTAACGTTCTTCAATATATTAAAGGGTACATTTTTCGCTTTGATTCATCATTTAGGAGTTATAGGTGAAAAAACCATAAAATATCTGACTGATGAAAATTCTGAGGTGAAAAATTCTGACTTTTTGGGCTGTATAAAGTTTTTTCGTAGTGGCCCGCGTTAAAAAATTTGTTTTTTAGAATAGAATAGAATAGAAAATAATTTTATTCTGGGGCGAAGTCCCTTCCGAAGTACAGAAATTAAAATTTTACATCTGGCCAGATAAAAACAACCATAACAAATTAAGATTAAGATAGATCAGTAAAAAAAAATATTGGTTATACATACTATATACAAAATAAAATAAAAAAATCTATATAAAAATTCTTGAAACCATACTAAGATACTTAAAACTATGTACAATGTTAAAATATAAATAAACCCTTTTAGAAAAAATAAAAAATACAGAAAAAAATAAATGTAAATTCTCCTTAGCAGTAAACGCTGTGTTTCTGTTGAAAAAAAAAGTAAGTCCAACCAACGTGTCTGAATCTACGTGTTTTTACGTGTCTGAACCCATATATACATATATATTTAAGTTAAAAAAATTAAAACTTTTCCCACATTTTTCGCAATGGATTTCCCTTTTCGATCCTCAAATTACTGGCATAACATTGTTTAAATCAGCCGCCATTTTTGCAAGCAGCGGCTCTGGAACGACAGACAAGGTTCTTTTTACTCAGAATAACGTATACTTTCGTAATTTACAATCAAATCTTAGCCTGCGATCAGGTCGACTTTTGAGCCCTGGCTGCAGTGCTACTCATACCAAACGGCAGCTGATAGAAGACGATAACATAGAGAAGAAGTACTACAAGAGAGTACGGAACTAGCGGTGTACCGTGGGGCAGGGACCTCTCGAACCGTTAACAGCACCGCGTACTCCGACCGCATGCCTCGGTGAGGGAGTGTCTCTTCTGCTCTCGGGTATTAGAGGATCATACCACAAGGATACCATGGTATGGCAGTCATGGTACCATGATAACGCTCCACTACAATACCGAATACGGAAACCAATAATAGTTGGATTTAAATGTCAGCAGCCTACGTTAGGTTACATATCATATTACCAATTGGACTTATATGCCAATTTAAGGTAATAGCTCAATATTATAAATTAAAATTTCTGCAATAAAAATAAATAAATTTGCTCATTACTTGAATTATTTTTATGTAAATGTAAATATTAGGATTAGGACCATTTATTTGATCACTTATAAATACGTATAAATAGATGGAGAACACAGTTTCATTATTAGTAAAGATAAAAAAAATTAAAAGCGTATGAATGCAATTATGTTTATTATAAAACATACCAGGTTAGGGGAAAATTATAGCTTTACAGCAATTTATAGACATAATTTTTTATGAAAAAACGGGCACTTTTAAGTAACAGGTTATCAAATAATATCATTTTCTTTCTCACAAATTGAAATTGATCTCAACGTATTTCCAAATAAACCTTCAGCATTTGAAGCTTATTAAACAAGATTTTTTTTTTTCTTAAAGTGGTGTAACTGTTGTATAGTTGGAGAGTGATAAAAAAAAAACACGCGAAAAATTTATATTTTTTTAAAAGCAGTACTTTGCTTAGTTTAGCCACCTAAAAGTCCTCAAAATAGTTTTTCCTATGACAAACTCTACTTTCATTTTAAGCAAACTATGTCTAGTTCAATTGCTTACTTAAATTAAGTATTGTTTAGTTATAGCTTCCTATTCCACAAATAAGATTACTAACTTAAACAAATAATCACTAAGGTGTGTGTAATATTAATAATATGAAATATAAATTATAAATAATAGCTTATTATAAATAGTATGGATTGCTGAAGAATTCCCTCACTTGCAGTGCGCAGGTCCGATTTTTAGCTTTTAAAATATTTCAATTCATACCCAAAAACACTTGAATTAGTTAACTCCAACCGACTTTACCCGAGCGTTATACATCGGAGATCTTACGGTTCCAATTAAGAAGCTTACTAATATATTGGCTAAATGGAACTTGCTTTGACAAGTCTTAAAGCCAAAAATAAAAAATACTTCTATAGATAATTTTTTTCTAAGCCATAGTTATATATTACCATTTTTTGGGGGAAGGGGAGAGGGATTTCACCACGAAAGCCTTCCTCCCAGTAAATTCGCCAGTGCTGTATTGCAATAAAATCTATAAGAAGGATGAATCGAGAAAATATAAAATACAAAAGCCTAAATAGATACATCTGTAGTTAACAAACACTAACACATTATGATTATTATGACACACTGCAAACGATTCATGACATATTTCCTCTACTCCTGACTACATCGTGATCGGGACAGCTCGCCCAGAAGGCGGAAGGAGAACACAGGGAGCGCTAATGTTTTATTCAGAGGGACAGCCATTGATGAATGGGCTCGCTGCTGCACCATCCCTTCCTTCTATCTCCTCGAGTTAGTCTCAGTAGCTCCAGACAATCCTCTTCAGTTTTCTTCTTGTCTGCTTAGGCTTCCTAAATAGCAACGTACTTTGTTTCTGCTTCTTTAAATTTGTATCCAGACATTTCACAAACTATGGGAAACACAATTAGCTGACTTAACTAACACATTAACGCTAAGCCCAACTTTTTATTTCTCTTGTTACTCTCAGGACAGCAGATAAAAAAAGAGGAAATACCATTTAGATATTTCTTTCACATAATTTTTGAAGTGACTAAACTCTCCGTAAAGTATGAGGGAAATGGCTTAGTTTTTTGAGCAAAAAACTCACCTGGAACATACACTCAGAATTAATAAAACAAGAACTGACCAGATGATACAATCAACTATACCATCTTTTGGACTACAGATCTCCTCTCGACTTACGAAACAAGCGGCTAAGTTACACCACTATACTGAGACCTATTTGGACACACGGGGCAGAATTTTAGGATACCGCAAAACACACACACATAAACAAAATTCAAACCACACAATTTAAAACAAGTACACAACATTTCATTCTTCTACTCTCAATCATCCAAACCCAGTCATTCTATCTCTTTCTTCCTCCCTGTTACCTGGTGAGCCTTAACGACGACTATAATATATTATATAACATAATGTAATATATTGTTGGAAAACTGAGAATTTTAGAATAAAATGACATACAATAAAGTTGTAGAAGGTAACGGAGAGAAAAAAAATACAAATAATAATTTCTAAAAACTACCATTATTTAACGTAAACCACGTATTTTCAATTTTTAAGATTTTTAATTTAGTTTGAAAAAGTATTTAAAATCTACGGATTCAAGGCAATGACATTGTTTAAAATACTATTTGATTGTACTTGTATGAAAGAAGAAATGAAATATTAAAATATTTCATGGAGATGATTATAACCTTAAATACATTTACTGTACTTTAATAAGTCTAGATATGATATTATATTTAAATAATTAGATATCTATCGTCCGTATATTCCGAAAAATCATATAAACGTATAGAAAATTAAATTAGTGAATAATTTGATTAATTTTCCCTTCTGAAATCCCAGCATTATCCACTTACAATTAATCTGACAAGTTTTGATCTGTCCATAACAGGTAATAAAAATCAAGTAATTTCATTTTAGTAAATTTTACAATGGATAATAACAGTTTAATAACTATTAGTTGTACAATCCATAATTAATGGATCGTACAATCCATAATCAACCATTGATATAATAAATCGGATTTTTAATAGTATTAATTTATTAATAATTTATTTTAACAGTATCAATGATTTGTTAGCTGTAAGCTTTAACCTTTAGCTCAGTTAAAAATGAACTTCAGAAATTTTATAGTAGCCCAACATTGCCAGAAAATAATTTCTATTCAAAGTATAACGATGAGTGAAATTTGTGTGTTTCGCGCACCAGATTTTTTTACATTTGTCAATATTTCATAAACGGAGCTCGTTCGATTGCTATTACTAATGGTAGACTTTGAGATATGGGTAAGTGTGGAACCAATAACAATGGTGAGGGAGATATACCAGCCTCACTTGGCAGACTTTTCTTATTTTATTAATCGTCTTTTTAAAGGTCCAATCGCCATCTCGGAGTAGCGTAACGGAACTAGTATCCACATTCCTAAGTATTTTTTTAATAACTGTTACAAATGAGTAATATGTTTGCCAGTGAATACATCTTTATGTCTACTATAAAGTAGATACTTCATCAGAGTGAAGGATAAACCTGGCGGTTACGTTTAGTGACAACAACACCCTCTTCTATGACCGTTTATAGATTTAATTTTATTTATTTTTATATTTTTTTTTTATTTTTTATTATTTTAATGGAATTTACAACTGTATTACATAGAGAATACAATAAGTAAATAAGAAATTTGTAACATGGCATGTACAACATGAAGAGAAACTACCCATTGGTAGAACTCAAATTAAAGTTCTATATTAGAAGATCGCGAGGCCATCTTCTTTTCAGACGCCTCGGAGGGTTATCAGGGATCGAGGAGGAAGCAAGGTTTGAAACGAGAGGATTCGGATGGTTCTGCAGTTTGTTATGGAAGGAAAGGTATCTGGATTGGGCCAGATCGGAAACATATGGAACATTAAGGTCTTTATGGATGATTTTATTTGTGACAAAGTAAGGAGCGTTGAGGATTTTACGAAGGATTTTGGATTGTAAGGATTGGTTACGACAGGAATTCGATGGTTTAGTGGAGTCCCAAAGCTCAATTCCGTAAGTCCAAATAGGTCTTATTATTGTCATATATACGAGTCGTTGTCGAAAACGTCGGGCGGTTTCTAGTCGTTTCAGTCTGGTATGGGGGTTCCAAGTGATTTTTATAGTAAAAATATATTTTCTAAACTAAACTTCTGTCGACTGTTCTGGTAAATAATTAATATGATTATATAATTATAATTAATAGTATTATGGGGTACCTAAGGTTAAGCTGATTGCGGGACTTAGGGGAAAGATGGAGAGGGTTCTGTTCCGGGTGGAGATGTTTTGAGGAGGGATGGTTTCATATCTGTATTAGGGGTGATGGGAGTAAAATAATGATATTTATATCGATTTAACAGTATTATATCCATAGTTGCCTTAGGGGCTAAGGCGCTTGCAATAAGTAACCAAGTTCAGCAACGCCAAGCGTGGTTAGCACTTGGATGGGTGACCGTCCACCAGAGAAAACCACGCTGCCCGAGATCTCTACCCCCTCCGGGTATGTGAAGCCCGTCAGGCTACTGGAGGCATCTTAAATCAGGAATCGGGATGTGGTCTAGGAGACCACATCTCGCGGTCAAAGATCTGCATGGTCTCTAGCACCAACTGAAAAAAAAAATATATGATATAATATAATCGATATAATAGTATTATATTAGTAAATAAATCTCGATATTTGCTTTATTATTTGCTCCTTAGCAGCAGAGTTCCTCAACCATGGACGTTTCTTTTTTCACATTTTCCTTAAAATTTAGATGTAAAGTAATTTTAAAGTTTTCTTTATGCTTATCTGAATAAATAAATGAATTTTAAAATCATCTGAATTAATCAATTTTTTATAATTAAAAAAAAAACCTGTGCTACAACAACCCATCAAGGATGTTGTGGATTCAGTCCATTGTATAAACATACAAGATTGTATGAAAATGCCAACGGTTGTGCAGGGAGTTGATTAGTCCAGGATCACGCTCAAACGACAGATTTGAGAACCATAGGACGTTAGGTTGGATAGCAACCAGACCTTTCGAACCAGACTTCTAGGCATATCTTGCCATTCACTAATAAAATATTTTTTAACCCATCTAAAATCTTCTTGTAAAAGTAATTTTGCATTTTTTACTCTTCCTGAGCTCCGTTTTGCTATCATGTCAGCTCCTCATCTTTATGATAATGATAATGATAATTTAATATTGAGAATGACAGAGTACAACTCTAACACTGTCGACTTCAAAGACCACTTTCCCCCACAGAGCGCATCTCCCCCTCCCATGGGGTCACGGTTTGTGTTTGTACAGCTCCCCGAAGATCGCGGGTCCTCCGGAGATAGCCGAACATCGCCGAGGGCGGCCAAATCGATGTAAACAGCTTAGCGGGTATCCTCCATCTCTTTGATCATTTCCTTTATCGCTTTATTCTGTCGCTTCTACTCTTGTACCATCTTCCCTTCACCTCATTACCATCCTCCATGATTTTATGTATTTCCAGATTTATATGAATTATTTACATAATTCATTTCGTCTGTCTCTTAAATCACAATAAAAAAATTTTTTTTTTTGATTATGTTAAAAATGATCTTCCTTTTTTCTCTTGTTCAATATAATATTTATCTTGAGAAAAAATGAGTACCTATATCTAAAAAATATATCTCTTCTTTTTATTGTAACAATTTTATTGAATAAAAATACCATCTGCCAAATTGAAGAGCAATAAGTATTTCGGCTATATGCGTTTATTCATACAATATTTACATACAAAAAGGAAATAATATAAATAATTAAATTAAAAAATAATAATAAGTCTTCTAAAAACACCGTCACACTATGAACTATATTTACAATGTGACATAGGAAACTCTGAACTAGGCTTGTCCCTCTATCCGTGGAGAGGAAAGTAGGACTCCGGGAATTCCCTGCGCTACTCTCTCAACCAAGTCACTGATATTCAAAGCCAGTGGAGATTAAGCGATAGCACTTTAGTTATATGTTCATATAAATAAATAAGTGCAATTGTTGGCGGTACTACTCACAGATGTGAGTAAAAAAAAAGTTAAAAACATAAAATAAATTATGTTATTGAATATTGAGAGATTATTCAACAATGCTTGGAGATTAATAGAATATTAATAAAATATGTATGTGACGTAAGATGATTTATTTATATCTTTTATTCTACATTAAATATATAAAATACTCGTGAATATCCTATGCTTGAGGTGGTAATCAACGGAATTAATAACAGTTGTTCAACTGTAGGCAGGAGGAAGTCGGTATGTAAGGTTTTGTTTTTCACGTATCAAGGTACTTTAATCATGAGTCGTAATATTTTTTATTGGAAAGTTTGAAATGTCATGACTTTAATCAGACCGTCTGATGATTGTTAACCGTAGTCGACAGGTATAGATAAATATAGCGAGATAAAAAAATAAATAAATAGTATAATTGTTAAAGTAGGATCACAGATCTGCTTGTGAAACAGTATGATTTCAGAATTATTGAAAATATTTTTGTTACTTATTTTTCTTATATATTGTAATTATTATCTAAAAGTTCATTTAAATATCCTTCATTTTGTTTTTCCTCTTCCTCGCCTTTTCATCAGAGGACGGAGAATTAATGCCAGAGTTAAAAGTCCCTCCTTTGGGGCAGGGATTTGAACTCATAAACTTCGATTTATCAGGTTAAATGTCTTTCATTGATATTTATACGTTCTAAGAGATGTACTTGAAGTTTTATATAACCTTTCGGCATCACATTGACGTACATTGCTTCATTTTCTTTCCGAATGTTTTACTCCATCGTTTTGATAGCTCTTGTTGGATTGGCCTCATTATTTTAGGTAACTTCACAAAGAATAATAAATATTTATTTTAAAAAATCGAATAATGTTAATCCATTGAAAAATGCCACAATTGTGACGATTTTAGTGCAATTCTCTCTCCCCTTCCCTCCAGTATATAGATATACTGTGGGAGATCATACAAAACTTTACGAAATGAGGCACAGGAAGTCTGGGGAGGGAAGCGAGCATGGTTTATAAAATTGTCAGGAATTCTTTATGTTAACTATTTTCTTGTTGCGTCTTAAACGGAAATAAAAAATAATTAAATACATGGTAACACTAGCGGATCCAGAATTTAATTTTTTTGGGGGGGAGGAGGTGCTTCAGCCTGAAAGCTTTTTTTTTTTCATAAAAATAACGATAATTACTTTGGAAAAAAAGAAAGAAACTAACTACCTATATGAAAGGGTGTTTAAGTGATTCCTAAAGCTCTTTTAAATGTAATTACACGAATAATAATACTTGGAGAGATAATTTTTTAATATTTGTTTCGATAAAACATGTTTGTATTTTCATATTTTGGGGGGAGGAGGGAATTTCAGCCCGAAAGGCCCCTCCCCCGTAGATCCGCCAGTGAATGGTAATGAAGAGCCCGAATCTTTCCGCAGTAAAATACTATTTTTAATTAAAAGTTTTATTAATTCTTTACTACCATCACCTAGTGTTTTGATTGATTTACGCTGAGCTACGACGTTTACTATAAGAAATTTATTATAGAGTTAATTATTGCAATTAAATATAATTTTTATAATAATGATAAGACAATTAAGATGCGATCTACCTAGAACCGCCAGCTAATTGCCTCGCTGATCTGATCGTGAATACCCTCCTTGTTAGGAGTGGCAGGTGCTCGCTACACTACCTGCTGTGACTCATCCTTAGCTCTAGGGTTTGTGCCAGTTGGTTCCTGCCGCTGTCATCTTTTTTTTTTTATTTAGAAATACAATAATCTGTCACTTGTATAATAATTATAATGAGATATGAAAACATAAAATTAACAAATGTGAAATAATAATCAATAGCTATATAGAATAAAAAATAAAATACCCTAAGGATAACTACATAAAAAACATAATAACACAGTCATAATTATGTATAATATATACAATAAGGCAGGAAATCCCAAGCCAGGCTTGTCCCTCCAACTATAAAGGGAAAAGCAGGACTCCAAGAGATCCTTGCGCTACTCTCTCAACCGCGTAACTGATGCTGAAGCCAGTGGAGTCTAAGCGAGAGCTCTATTGCCACATACATTCATGTCTTGAGTGGAGAATCTGAACTCCAAGTTATATACTATAAAATATCACTGATACACTGCCTTTTCAACCTTCGAGAAGGATTGTTGGGAGGAGTGGAACTAGATAGGGCTTTAGATGATTTGTGCTAGGGGATTTGGATGATTTTTTGGCATTTTATATTAACGATTAAAATGGAAATAAAATGTGTATTCTCGAGTTTTTAGTACCTAATTAAATAGACAAAGTTCGCCGATCTCAGATTGAGCAGAATCTGATTGAAAACGCCTCAATTCCAAGAATTTTCGAAAGCAAAATAATTTTAGTTCACGATGAGATAAAGCTATCCATGAAGTTTCAGGTGGTTGTTAATAATTTGATAAAAATAGGTCTGTAACATGGACTATTAGTTTAAAGTGAATTTTATTAACTTTTATAAATATATAATAATAAATATACATAGGGAGAGGGGGAGCTAGAATACAATACCTTAAAGCAGTAGCGAATCCAGGATCTAATTTTTTTTGAGGGGGTGAGGAGGCTTTAGCCCGAAAGCTTTTTTTGTATATAATTTAGAAGAAAAATAAAGAAACTAAAATACTTATAATAAATGGCGTTCATGTGATTCCTTAAACATCTATTAAACGTAATGGAAGAATAATAATTTTAGATATAATTTTTTATAAGACATGGTTACATTTTATCATTTTGGGTACTTGATCCCAAAAGCCCTTCTTTCGTAGATCCGTGTATATAGGAAAGTGAAAGTGAAAATACATTACAAATTAAATTACACTGCAATAGCTTTGAGGTATGGTTACTTTACTTATCGCTATTGTTAGTGCAAAAGATCGTACATAATGTTATCTAGGTTTGGAGATGTTTGGCAATCGTGGCATGCTTGGGGTGGTTCGATGAAGTATTCGGATTGCGTCGACTGCTGTTTTCATTCCAATGTAGTATGCCTAGTTCTCTGGATACCATTGCCATTCTTGGTGTGTATGTCCGGAAATCTAGTGTTCCGTTCTGTTCCTGGCTGATGAGTAGATTATCAACGTATTTTGATAGGTGGTATTTGGTCTCTTTAAAGCTCGGGCAGACAGATACACCCCAGCGTTGGTGATCACCTAAGTCCGCCGTTCGGACCCCAAAATGTTTTTGAAAATTCTAAGAAATGGAACGAATTATCATTTTTTATTTATTTATTTATTTATTTTAAATGATATTTACAACTGTATACAAAAAATACATCTAGTAAATTTGCACATTGGTATAAAGACATGGAACACATGTTGAGAAACTACCCATTGGTAGCACTCTAATAATATGTCTATATTAGAAGATCACGTGGCCATCTTCTTTTCAGACGCCTCGGAGGGTTATCAGTAATCGAATAGGAAGCAAGGTTAGAGACAAGAGGGTTGGGATGGTTATGAAGTTTATTATGGAAGGACAGATATCTGGATTGGGCCAAATCTGATACATAAGGAACATTAAGGTCATTATGGATAATTTTATTTGTAACAAAGTAAGGAGCATTGAGGATTTTACGAAGGATTTTGGATTGCAAGGACTGTATGCAAGAGGAATTTGAAGGCTTGGTGGAGCCCCATAGCTCAACCCCGTAAGTCCAAATAGGCCTTATTATAGTCATGTAAATCAGTCTTTTATAATTGATTGGAAGGTTAGAGCGTTTGTCTAGTAAGTGCTGAAGTAGTCGGAAACGTCGAGCGGTTTCTTGTCGTTTCAGTCTGGTATGAGGATTCCAAGTTAGACGTTTGTCCAGATGGAGTCCTAGGTAACGGATTTGTTCAACAGGAATAAGTGAGGTGTTGTTAAAGGATACTGAAGGACAGGAAGTCATTGGTTTACGACGAAGGGTGAAGGTAATTTGATGGGATTTATTGGAATTTATTTTAATTCTCCATTTCTGACACCATTCTTCCAGGTTTGTGATGTGGGATTGAAGGGTTTGGGATGCAATAGATGGGTCGTTATTGACTGATAGGATACATGTGTCATCAGCATATGTGGTGATGACAGTGTTGAATTATCATTTAATTTATTTATTTAACCTGGTACTAAATATTCGTGAATATTCATTTGCTCTCCTCATGAACTGTAAGAGAATTTTACCACAAAAAAGTGGCCTACAAAAATATTAGGTCGTTTGACTTATACAGAGTGTTTTAGAGTCAAATGGCCAAACTGCAAAAATGAACTATGGAGCTCAAAACAAGAAAAAAATTTCCTCTGAAGGTATGGGCGCAAATGTTTAGGCGATATTTACACGTTGTTTTGTTGTTGTCGTTGTTATGAATTATTTACGTTATATGAAATAAACTAAAAAATATTAGATAGAATGAACAAAAATAAAATAGAGCTGCGTGCTGATACATGGAAAGAAATAGCCCAAGACAGGCAGAGATGGAGCAGGCCTGTTTAGGCGGCAAAAGATTTTAAATAAATTTTATTTTTCTAATGAACTTTTTTTGTGTCCTTCAAGATCTTGCTCTTTTATTATTTTAATATTTTTGAATGACAACTCTTCGATATATTCCATTCTTGTAAAAATGTACATTAAATAGTATTTACTTTATTACATATCTTTAAATATTTTGAAAACCTATATATACTTTCATCCATAATTGTTTTCATAAATAAAATTCATACTAAAGCTAAGGCTCTACTGTACATTGATGACAATTTTATTGAAGGCACAAGATCATAGGTAGCCAAAAATGACCGAGTGTATCCAAAAGCTGATGGAAGTGACGAATCCTCTGGGAAGACCTTGACCTCATCTGAATAAGACATATATATATATATATATATATATATATATATATATATATATATATATATACGTATATACTTTTTGTGTGAGCAGAAGTCTTAACCAGCGATCTAATTAAATCTAACTAACGTCTTAACTCTTTAATGAAAATATCGACTAGGAACTTTGTAGATGTTGTAAATCTCGATTTAAATTACATGAGGTTACGGAATTCAGAAAAAAAATCAAATAATCGAAAATATTTTTCATCAACAATAGTTTTTAAATAAGACATTTGTAAATAAAAGGAATCCTGAGGATATCACGGTCAGCAACAAAAAGTATGCGATTGTTCATAATCAATAAATAAATCGAAATTTATAATATATAATAATAATAATAATAATAATAATAATAAGGCTTAGCGAACCCGAAGGTTCGATGCCGACACCACCAATCGCTTGTTACACACCTCCCTCCACCGTTCGCCGTCCAAACCCAGTCCCTTCAGATCGGCTTTAATGCAATCTTCCCACCTTCGCTTCGGTCTACCCCTCGGACGCTTACCATTCGGCACAGCAAATATTAACCTTTTAGGAATTCTCTCGTTACTAAGCCCAACAACTTTACAAGCCCATTTGATTCGCCGCGATGAAATTACCTCGATTATATTACCCGGATACAGCTCACGCAATTCGGCGTTGTGTAACCGTCTGAACTCTCCGGTTAACTCATACTTCTTCGGTCCGAATATTCTACGCAATACTTTATTTTCAAAAACCTTAAGACGCTGCTCATCCCTTAATGTAAGCGGCCAAGTTTCGCATCCATAAAGAACTGTAGGCAAGATAATTGTTTTATAGATTCTAATTTTTAAGTTTCGGGACAAGAGGCGCGAACTAAGTAGTTTTGTCACAGAAAAATAACAAGCATTCCCCGCCTTCAGTCTAACCTTAATCTCTTCTTCAATTTCGTTTTTTCTAGTTATCGTAGAACCTAGCTAACCTAGATACCTAAATTTATCTACCTGTTCAAACATATTACCATCTATATCGATATCACCAGTAGTATCGCCATTTTTGCAGCTAACCATATATTTTGTTTATTTCGAGTCCTAGTTCTTTACCGGCTTTCATTAACGTTGTCGTATTTAGTTTTATAGTTTCAACGTCTTCGCTTAATAGTACCAGATCATCCGCATAGCCCAGCACGGATGTTGTCCCGCCCAGATCCAACCCTTTCTCGGTTCGCATTAACTCCCTGATGGCATGTTCTGATGCCAAATTGAACAGGACAGGCGAAAGAGAATCCCCCTGTTTTAAGCCCGAACGAACCTCAAATTTTTCGGACAAATTATTGCAGATTCTAACTTTATTGAGTGTCTCCGTCAAGCACATCCTGACTAGATTTACTAATTTTTTAGGAATCCCCTGCTCGATTAGAATATTATACAGTTTCTGGCGGTCAATAGAATCGTAAGCCTTTTTAAAATCTATATACAGCTGGTGAACAATACCGTTATACTCCAATTTTTGCTCTAATATTTGCCGTAAAGAAAATATTTGATCAATAGTCGAACGATTCCGTCTAAATCCGCATTATAATATATAGGAATTATAATTAATATTATAAATAAATTATAATATAAATAAATTATTATATAAATAAATTATAATATAAATTATAATATATAGAAAAGTAATTACTTCAATAAAGTAATTATTAATTAAGTATTGAATGGAATCAAAATAAACATCGGACCGACGAAAAGAGGGCAAAGACCCCTACAATGGATCAGCTGTGAGCTCAGTTTTTTTTTGCAGTTTTTTTTGTCTGAGGCAGTTATAGGGGAGGCAGTGGGCCATTAATTTAGTCGTCCTATTTAGTCGGCACTGGTCGGCTTCCCGCTCCCGCCAAAACAAGGACGCGAATGATTTAAGTCTCCTCTTCGAAATATTCGCAATTATTTTTTATCTGATCATTTTTTATGAAATCTTAATTTATAATTATTATACGAATATTCATTAAATCCGGTCTTATATAAATTTTCTAAAAAGCAAGCACATCAGTGATGGACAAAACTAAGGAAATTTTTGTATTTTTTGGCTTTTGCTAACGTAATTATTGTAGTTATAAACTTCTCTGCGGGAAATTAAGAATTTCTAGAGTCTTCATTTTCTATTTAAAACTTTAAAATTGAAAAAATATTCAGTTATTCAGTTAAAATCTCAATAAAAAAAAAACCTTTTTACACTAGGGATGGATACCCCGGATTGTTCTATTAATTGACAGGGGGTCGTTACCAGTAATAGACATACCTCAGAAAAATTCTAAAATCTTTATTTAACTATAAAAATAGGATAAGATAAATGTTCAACTTACTCTTAGCAAAACGTTTTTGTAGGAAGGTATGAAACACACTGATCTCAAGCGCAGTATAGAAACAACAATGATAGGCATTTGAAAAATTTCCTTTTTGGAACTTTTTTCATACAGTCACTAGAGGGCATTGTTCTTCAAACTTGAAAAACTGGAACCTTTAAATCAACAAGGAAGCTTATTAATTATTTATATTTAAAGTTCAACCTGTATATAACTGGTGCGTTCACCCTAGATATATATATTCTTTTTGAGATATCAAATATTTCATTAATTACTGTGTTTTTTTTTGTCACGTGTTTTATTCTAGATATCTGAAAAAAAATATTCGTTTGTCTTTATTTATTTATTTGCTGCTTATTTGTTTTTGAATAGGATCCCTAATGCGATGAGATTGTATAAATAATCAGACGTAATTTCTTATGTTCGTCGTCTAAATGATTTCGCTATCGATATTTTGATGTTTTTACAATTTTCAAGTATTTTGTTATTTATATTAATTTATCTAGCTGTAAAGGTTCATTAGCATTTTATATAAAATATCTTTTTAATTTTTTTTTATAATTTAAACCAATGAATTTTTTTTTTTATGTAACTTCTATTTTTCCTAAATTTTGACACATACTCCTTTTTAACCACCTACTCCTTTCCCAACCCGAGTGATCATGGAATGTAGATAAGAGAACTTTTAAAGTTCCCCCAGAAATGATTTTCTTTACTTATGCTATTTTATTTTCCCACGTTTGTTTATACATATCTGTATGTTTTTAGTGTAATAGTTCTATTTTGTGTTTTGTTCTTTTTCCAAAATTTAATCCTAATAAAAATTGTAAATAATTAATTTTATGAAAGGCCACACAGGCATTTATTCTGTAACTGTAATTTGTCCTAAAGGGACAACAAACAGTCCCAGGATAATATAAAAATATTTGCATTTCATTTTAATTTTATTTCATATATCATTCATAATTTTTTATGCTGTAATTTCTTGTATAACTTTTTACTTCTATAATATTTAGGAACATTATAATGTTGCTTTATTACCTTGACTGTTTCATGTTGCTTTTAATTCCTTTCATCGTCTATATTAATATATGGATGATGAAATATAGATATGATCCTATATTGCTTATAATGGTACATACATACACACTCACATATATATATATATATCCATATATATATATGTATATATATATATATATATATATATATATATATATATATATATATATATATATATATATATATATATGGATACATACATAATAATTTAAAACTTTCTGACTTCTATTGCTTTTGAAATTAGTTATATTATTTTCAATAATGAACCATTGTAATCGACTCAGGAAAAAAAATCATCGGTTGTGTAAAATATGTTTTATTTACTATTTTACATATTTTGTTTTCACTTGTTTACTGACCATTTTACTATGTATATTATTCTTTCGGATCAACTAATGTCCGTTGACATATGTGATATGTAAATAATTATCTTCTTATTTTTCTTTTTTTAGGAAGCTTATGTTTATATATTTTTTCCAAGGTTAAGCCAAATATACTTCCATTTTTCTTCAGAACTTTTAATTACATTTATTATATCTGACGTTTCGGGGCGATTTTCGCATCCTCAGAGTATTATTCCTTATGTTTACTGGCTTTTGTGATGTGGCACCAGTTGTCAAAAATTCAATAAATGTCATATCTATTTAATTATTTGTTTGGTGAAAAATGGAAATATATTTGCCTTAGCTCTAGTAAATAATTACATTTATGCTAATGTAGATTAATTTATACACTTTAGTCACATATTGATAAATACAGAGGCTAGAAGTGGAGCTTACTATTTAGAAGGCAGTTACTAATTAGATAAGCCGGAGCTAGGTCGAGCTGAAGCGATCGATCTATCCAGCCGTGGGGAACTTTATCATTAATCAGAGCGGGCAGGACATTTATAACCCCTCGACTGGTAGGGCTATGTTTCGGCCTCAGATTGTTCGAGCTCTCTCTGGCTATCTGCAACTGTTTACATTGCTATGTCAATATTAACGATATACTGTCAACTCTCTCTATCAGACCTTTCTCCTCAAGGGATTAGATTTGATCTTGTATTTATTCGATTTATGAAAACGATTTTGATAATATCTTACTTGTATACAGTTGGGCAGAAAAAATATTCTGAAAATAATAACACAAACATAGTCGCAGACTTCGGGAGGGAGACGACGACGTTCCCCTCTACCAATTAAAATATAGAGAGGACGAGAATATTGTTTCACCCCTCCGCTACATTTCAGAGATCAAAAATATAATCGATAACAATTAATCTACATGAATGAATAAAATATATAAACTAAAATTAATTAGGAAATAAAAAAAGTCGACCCCCATACCAGACTGAAACGACTAGAAACCGATGGGACATCGCTGGCATAATTAATTTTGCAATGGAAACTCCATAAAAAAAAATCATAATAAAAATTTGATTTTATAAACCTATTCAATTCAAAACAAATTAATATACTAACTTACATAAAATTTGTAATAGGCGGTATAAGTGGCCAGTAAGTCGGTAAGAGCAAAATAAAAAAGAATTAAAACATTCAAGCTATGCATCCTTTTAATACGTAATATAATACCTACGCACACATACATACGCAGACATACCATTTCGTGTGAATTGAAATAACAAGAGTTCAGAGGGTTGAAAACGTGTATTTCCCTTTAAAACTCAGATTGAAAATTTGTCATGATCGCAATATAAGTATGTGAAAGGAAAACAACGTTAGTTTCTATTTAATACCGTATGAGTTCTCCATCGGGCTGCCACATAACTGCGGCTGAGTATAATTTACGTGAATAATGACTTGATATTTTTTAATTAAAAGACTCATAAAATATATTAAATTGTTTACTAACTTTAAAAATTAATTTATGATTTACGTTTATTCATGATAAACAATCGACCATCTTTATATATTATTTCTGAAACGTGTTTTTTGTTAGTAGGCAATATCATTGTTAATTCTTCATCAAATCCAACGACTGAGCACTCATTTTAAAGATCTCCTTCAGGTGAGAAAATAGTCACATCCACGAAAATTCAATAAAGAGGTTCTGAAGGAAAAGAAACTTTATTTGCTAATAACTTAAAAATTATAATTTTTATTCAAAAATATATTCATGATTACTAAATTCTCAACAAAACAAAAAAAAAAAAAAATCAGTGTATTCTGATTATTATTATCTGAGATTCAGGTTATTGTAATTCGTAAACATTTGGATTTAAAAACATGAAGGGAATTTTATATTTTGTTTTCCTTTAATCGATTACTAATATAAAAAAAAAAATGATTCCTTTGAATTATTTAATTTTCTTATTATTTCGTCATATGTTCCCTGAGCGATATTAATTACGAACTTTTCGTACGGTCTAACTAGTTGAGTATTACAAGATATTATTCATAAATGTTATCTTATTTACCTGAGACTCTACCGATGTGGTTGTATGTTTTGTGACGGCAGTTATATGAGAAGTGGAATGTGAGTGGGGGAGTAGATGGGAAGGGGGATTTTCATCAAAATCCACTTTGCCCTGACCCCAGCGAACTCTCTCGGGTAAAAAAATAATATAGTGGTCTTAATCCGTAGCCAACTTCGTTCCTCTTATCCTTATAACTTACTGTTACATTTATTTCACATCTATTATATTATTTTCATTATATTTCTCTGGAGTTCTGCTTTTCCATCCACATATGGAAGAAATTTTTGGCTCAGGGTTCCACTGAATGCATGTTCGTAAATATAGTATCGAAGCCCCGTAATCGATATTTTTATTATTATCATACCTGAAATAAGCCTATAATTATCGATATCACTAAAATATCGGACTTTAAATCTACATATATTAAAATATATATGTGTGTGTGAAATATTGACACATAGGAGCATCAAAAAATTTATTATTTTCCTCTTTTAATTAATGGTAATATCAATTCTTCTGCCCTCTTTATTAAAATTAATTTCCTCTTATGAATTAAAAATATTAGGCACCTCATCGAATATTTTTTATTTGCATACTGAATCCCAATCACCATTAGACAAATTTTCAGTAAACACAAAAAAGTATATTTTCTATTCCAATTTTAATATCAAAACTAGAATTTTGGTTTATTATTTTCAATAATCATGTGATCGACCAAAAAATTCAAAAACTTATCCTCCTCTCAAAATTTGAGGTTTCACGTTTCAGGATGCGTAGAATCCGAAAAACGGATATTTTTTTTGTCCGTCCGCCGTCCGCGCATTTTCTCCGAAATTACTGGAACGATTTTTTTCAAATTTAGATATAAAATCAGAGGCCACCCGAGGATGATCCTCCTTCATCGATATTACTATCCGCCTTTTACTTTCAAAATGGTAGCCGAAAAACCTGCGTTGCTATACATTGTAACTCCTAAACGAATGTACCGTTTTCAATGAAACTTCGCTATAGTCATTTTCTTGACGTCCTTTAAATTTATCTATATAACATACTTCAGCGAAAAGAAGATAGAAAGAAAGTTACGAGGGATGGTAAAATTTAATTCCGATTAACATAAAAAGCATAAACTTTTTTGTTGATATTGTAATGGTTATTTAAATGTATACGGAATTTCCTAAAAAAAAAAAAAAAATCGTTAAAATCGGACAATTAGGAGCAAAGATATGATCTTCTGGTTTTATAAATATGTTCTACTCCAAATGTTTTTTTTTTAATTTTTATTATGATATTTACAACTGTATTAGTATGAATACATCTAGTAAATTTGTACAGAGAAATATTATTACATGAAACACGCTTGTTGAGAAACTACCCACTGGTAGCACTCTAATACTCCAAATGTTATATCCTTTGTTTGATTTTTAAATTTTGAATGTGTTACTGAAGTAATGCTATTTTTTTTAGCATATAACTAATGATTAAAAAAAAAAAATCACTCCAACAATTGGAATCACCTTTTATTTACTTTTAGTTAATGTTACTTTAGTATAGTTAATGTATAATTGTTTGGAAATAACAAACCATTGTGAAATAATTTGCAGCGTTTTTTAATTTTATTTTTAGCCCACGTTTCCTTATATCACTGACCATTTCGAAATTAAAACATTGAGACTTATTTATGGCCGATTTAAGAAATAATTAAACTTCACGTAAGGTTTTTGAACAAAAAAAGATTCATATGATTTGAAAAGAAATGGTATCTGATCGGAAGGAAAAGGTTTAAAAAAAAAAAAAAAAAAAAAGAAATTACCTTTTTTAATTTTCGTTTTTAATAAAATATTTACCTTAGGGAGATCCATGACTTTTTGTGGTGTTTGGTGAACTAAAGATATGTGAGTAGGGCGTTCAATCCTACGTCACACCCTCCAGCAAGTCTGGTGGGCCCCTTAAGAAGAAGAGATTAAGAAGAGATTAAGGTTAGACTGAAGGCGGGGAATGCTTGTTATTTTTCTGTGACAAAATTACTTAGTTCGCGCCTCTTGTCCCGGAACTTAAAAATTAGAATCTATAAAACAATTATCTTGCCTACAGTTCTTTATGGATGCGAAACTTGGCCGCTTACATTAAGGGATGAGCAGCGTCTTAAGGTTTTTGAAAATAAAGTATTGCGTAGAATATTCGGATCGAAGAAGGATGAGTTAACCGGAGAGTTCAGACGGTTACACAACGCCGAATTGCGTGAGCTGTATCCGGGTAATATAATTGAGGTAATTTCATCGCGGCGAATCAAATGGGCTTGTAAAGCTGTTGGGCTTAGTAACGAGAGAATTCCTAAAAGGTTAATATTTGCTGTGCCGAATGGTAAGCGTCCGAGGGGTAGACCGAAGCGAAGGTGGGAAGATTGCATTAAAGCCGATCTGAAGGGACTGGGTTTGGACGGCGAACGGTGGAGGGAGGTGTGTAACAAGCGATTGGTGTCGGCATCGAACCTTCGGGTTCGCTAAGCCTTATTATTATTATTATTATTAATAAAATATTTATAAAAGCTTTTGATGATTTATTTTTAAACACTTAAGAAATACAAATTTCATTAAACTCATTACACATTTTTTTTAATATTTAGGTTCGTTTCTGAAAAAAAATAATTCATTGGATTTACTGGGTATTTTTAAAAAGTAATCGATTTTTATCTGGATTTCCAAAAATAATGATTTATTTCGGAATTGAGTGACCTGCACTAATTACATTTTTATTAATTTTATAGTTATCAAGGTGCTTAAAAAAATAATAATTTACCTTGGCATCTTCTTAGACAGTTAAAATATATAAGAAATACATTCATAGCCTGGTAAAATTAAAACTCAGGCCAAAAAAAAAAAAAAAAATAGTTATGTGGAAGTAAACAATAGGTAGGTTTAAATTTAGTAATTGAAGTTAGTCATTCTGTCTACTGAAAGGTTCACAGTTTGAAAGGGAATATTAATTAATACCAGAGACGGGATTTATGAACGCCGCCTAAAAACACACACAGAGATTCCTCACCTATGCTTTATTTTATTAAGCTGTTCTATTTTAATATTGACGACATCTTTAAATCTATTTATAATTTAAATATAATTATTATAACAAGTTATTTGGCGGCCATTGAGAGGAGGAGGATGAATGAGAGGGCTCAGCGGCGCGGCCTCATTCAATAAAACAGCCTTCAGAACCAATTCCCTCCCCGCCTTTCCTAATAGTCCATCCACCATCTCAGCCGCCGTCGATTCTAAACTATCGATATCTCGTGATAGAGGGAATGATCTATTTGTTTTTATCATTGAATATTTCCTATTCAATAGATTTATATTTACAAAATAATTCTGCTACCCACCCAAAAAAAAAAATATCGTACATACCTTGGTAACCTTTTTTATCATTGGAGGCCACAATAAGGTAAGGTAGTGCTAATGGATGCCGCAATAATTTTTTATATTTTACCGTTGATAATTTTTTTTTATCGCTAAATAGACACTATCACTTAAGTACATTCCAATTCTACGTACATTGTTAATTTCTAAATTGTCTTTACTTAAATAATTAAATATTAATTAATTCTACCACTATATTAATAAATATTTAGAGGCCACATGTGGCCTTTGAAACAGCAACTTTGAAACATGTGGCCTCCGAGCCTGCGGTTCCCCACCTATGGTCTAGTAATAAGCTATTAAAAATTAGGTTTAATATAACATACGACATCAGTAGAAAAAGGCCTTTTTTAGTCTAAATAATTAAAATACTTTTTTAACATTGTCTAAATTTATGCCTCTTCGGGGATAAAATTTGAATTCACAATATCATGGGTGATAAATATTCAGGACGCAGTCTCTTTTAAAATTTTTTATTTTATTTTATTAAAAATTGTATTTATAAAAAGACTGCGTCTTGAATATTTATCACCCATGATATGTAGAGCAATCGACTGACTTCTTTCATGAATTCACAATATATTGTAAAATAAGATTTTATCCCTGCAGAAGCCTGAAGAGGCGAAAATTTGGATAAATTTAAAATAAACTATTTTAATTGTTGAGACTAAAAGGGCTTTTTTTTTATTAAAGTCTCTTTCCGAATACATACATAAATAATTATTTCATATTCATTAAACTTTTTTTGTATTATGTAAATTAAACCAATATTTTTAAACATTTCTTATTTATGAGTAAAGTTCAGTAAATCATAAATGAGTAAAACATCACATTTAATAGAATATATAGTGGAAATATATACTGAAATAACATTGTTGGGGAGGTTAAAATTTGTTACTTTAGCATGATGCCGACGATATAATAAAAACTAGAGACCAAACATATTTATCACTTTTATTTATTTAATTTAAATATTTATCAATGTATTTTATGCCAAAAACATCGCAATGAATAGAAATTTTATGAGAAATAAATTATAAATAATTGTAATTTCTCAAAATTACTTCATTCCAGTCTGCTATCTAAAAAAAAAAAATAATATCATAAATATTATTTTCATGAGTGTGACTCGTGAACTCTTGCATTATAAGAAAAACAGTCTTCGAACTTCGCCAAAATGTCTTCGAAGGTAAAGTATTATATAAAATATTGGACCTTAAGTCAGAGGAGTCCACTAAAGAACTCTGTGTTAAACTAATATGTAACATTCACCAGATAGATATGAAACCAATAGCATATATATAAAGTTCAGATAGACATTTAAAGTTATTAGATTTTTAGTAATGAACGAGTAATTAAAGTAAAAAGTTAATCAAAGTTGAATTAATTTATAAAAGCTGGGGCGAAACATAGCTGGGAGAATGGTCTGTTCTGACCTCGTAGATATGCGGGTAATAGCTAACAAGTGCTTCGCTGCCACGTGGGTCAAGATCATTTCGATCACACCTATATATGTTCGTCTGGAATTTTATAATTTGCCCTTATCACCGCTTTTTCTTGCTATTAAATATAGATACAGTGTTAACTTAATTTGCATAACGTTAAGATTATATTGCATGTCGATAATCGAATATCGAACTCAACACGATTTTCGAAGTAAATTTATTCACAACCAACCATATTTTATTTTTACCACAATAACGAATAACGACAATTTAAAAAAAAAAAAACTGAAATCTAGACATAAGATCGCTTACTGATCCCTATACACTTCCTAAATCATGAAAGCAGATCTCTCTCCCAGTTCCTTATCAATGGGTATTTCCTGAGAGCATTTCAGTCGTAGCCATGTCGTTTATAAATTCGTTGTGTATGTAAGTAAATTATTAAATCGATACAGAAGAGTATGTATGTGTTGCTCGCTAGCTAGTTCGATAGCAAGTCGATGTGTAATATTTTGTTGTTTTTATAATAAGGCTCTGCTTAGTAAAACTTTGTTAATTTTTTTTTTTACTTGTTTATTGAGAAATTTTACAATCTGTCTCAAAGGACATTTATAATAGTGTCTAGAGATCACATTGACACTCTTTGTATAATAAACAAAAACGAATTATACAGAAAAATAATATATATACAATCTGGCGAGAGAATTCCGAGCCAGACTTGTCCCTCCATTGGCCCTCCAACTGTAGAGGAAAAAGCATGACTCCAGGAGATCCCTGCACTGCTCTCTCAACCGCGTCACTAGTTCTAAACCCAGTGGAGATTGAGCGAGAGTGCCATTGCCAGAACTCCAATATTTACAAACTATAAAATATCGCGGGGCCAGTGGCGTTTTAACCTTCTTGGAGGATTACAGGGATGGGTGGTGCTCGATAGGGATTGTGCAACGTGATACGGATGATAGGTAAGATGTTTGTATTAAAAATTTGGATTGAAAGGATGTTAATTTTTTTAGGTGCGTCTTTTTTGTCAAGCTGTAAATCTGTGATACGTTTGTCCATACGAATTTAAATAGGCCTATATGCATTTAGTTTTTTTTTTTTTTTTTTTTTTTTTTTTTTTTTTTTTTTTTTTTTTTTTTTTTTTTTTTTTTTTTTTTTTTTTTTTTTTTTTTTTTTTTTTTTAGTTTTGTTTTAAGTAGTAAGGATTAAATCATAACAATGTAACAACAGGTTATAAATAAAATAAACATACAAAATAATAAATACCATTTTCAAAAATCTTTTTTTTTTTTTCTATTTAAAGAACAATTTTTTGGATTCTACCAGTTTTTGTTGATTTGAATAATTCATGTTTTTTTTAAATTATTCTGCTATAGTAGAGTTTTTAGACCGAAGAATTATGAAAGACTGAGAAAATATGTTATTTTTTATCAGTTCTTAAAGTGGGAGTATTAAAAATAATTTAAACTAACTTAAATATTCCGATATTTATGAATAGAATAAATTAAATGTATCCTGACCTTTCGTAAAAAAACTTCGCAAATGAAGATTAAAAGTAAATAAAATGTAAACATGAATATTGTTTAGTGTTTTCGCAAAGTGGTATTATCAGACACTCGACTATTTCCGGCACTCCGTGTACAAGTATGATAGATGTGATCTTGGCCCACGAATCAACCTGACGTAGCGACTGTGAACCTATTGCATTTTAAAGGAGTAACGTTTTTTTTAAAATTGCGGTAATGATTTTTATTATGATACTTAAGGTTAAGTAATTTTACAAAATAGTACACTACAATGAGGATATAAATGTGTTACTTCAAAAATATTTGACGTAATATTTCTTTTGCGAAGTATTAGTTCTGGCAATAATCAATTGGCTAGTAAATCATTTATAACCAACAGAGGCGATATAGTAATCATTTATAACTCTAGTAAATAAATGAAATAACAATCGATAGGTGAGAGAGACGAAGTGAAAATCGAGTATGGAGAGAGCGGAGGCGCATGCGCAGAGCTAACTGGACAAGGTCAGCCGAAGGAAAGCGAGCATTGTAGCTGCCTGGGTCAACGCCCTCTTGTGTCTTCAGTCGTATTTATTTTATTTTTTCTTTATTTAATAATAAATATTTATTAAACAAATTTTAAATTTTTACTTCATTTTCATTGAATGGTATAAATTATATTTTCGATAAATAAAGAGGTTCTGAATTATTTTCGAGTATGAGGAAATAAAGGAAACCAACTTGTTCTACATAGTCCGTGGTACAGGCCCCTTTTTATCAAATTATTAACATCCGCCTGAAACCTCGTGAATAGCTTCATCTCATCGTAACCTACAAATATTTTATTTATGAAAATTCTCGGAATTGGGGCGTTTTCAAAATGGAGACCGGCTAACTTTTTCTATTTAATAGCGTACTAAAAACTTTTAAATACCCATTGACTTGAATCGTAAGATAATATGAGCATAAAATCGAAAAAAAGGTGGCCTTATAAAAATTGAGCCGTTTAGCATGGCGTATCCCCTCAAACTGTCGAAATAACGAGGTTATATAGGCTAAACGACGCAATATTTTTGAAGGTCACCTTTCAAAATTCTCGAAATTAAGAAGTTTTCAATCTGGAGATCGGCAAACTTTGTTTATTTAATTAGGTACTAAAAACACATTTGCTTTCCACTTTGATCGTTAAATAATTTTATCATCAAATCGAGAAAAAAGGTGGCCCACAAAAATATTGAGCCTTTTGGCCTATATAACTTCGTTATTTTGACATTTTGGGAGTGTAAGTCACGCCAAATGACTCTATGTTTTTGAAGGCGACCTTTTTTGTACTCAAATCATCTTATGATCCAAGTGGAAAGCAAATGGGTATTTACGAGTTATAGTACCTAATTAAATAGACAAAGTTTGTCGATCTCCAGATTGAAAACTTCTTAATTCCGAGAATTTCGAAAGGTGGCCTTCACAAATATTGGGTCGTTTAGCCAATATATAACCTCGTTATTTGGACAGTTTGAGGGGATATATATATATATATATATATATATTTATATGTATGAATGTGAATATATATATGTTTATATATGTGAATATATATATATATATATATATATATATATATATATATATATATATATTCACAGGCACTTTCCTTTATCAAATCATTACCGATCATCGTCCTTCTTATGCCTACAACCTTCTCCAATTTAAGTCCTCAATCCATTCCCTCACTACAAGATCCCGACCCTTTGACCTATACATCCCTTCTCATAGATCTGCCTCATTCCAAAATTCCTTTATAGTCCGCTCTGTCAACTTTTGGAATTCCTTCCCGATCAGAATTCGACATGCCCCTTCCCTATACACATTCAAAAACCTCCTATTCCAATTCCTGTTCCAAAAACAGTCAGATACCAGCTAACTATTAATATTATATATGTATTGTGTAGCAATCATATAATTATAATACTTGATACTAGAGATAATACATGCATTTCCTACTATCGACGTAGGAATTTCAATACATACATTTTTTTTTATTCAATTATAATTAACTGTTTATTTTTTTATATATATATATATATATATATATATATATATTCAAGTAAAGTTTTTTTTATTTTATATTATGAAATGAACTCACTGTATCTCTTTTTCGTTCTTCATTTCTCAAAGTGTATGTTTATGTTGTTCAACACTTATATATAATTTTGTTCATAGTTCAGGTGATTCGTTCATAATTGTTTTGTTCATAATTTCAAATGCTCTGTACATAGTTTTATCTGTATTGTATATAGCTTGTGGACCTAAGGTTTTCTTTACTTTTTATTTTATTTTATCAATTTTATTTATTATTTCAAACGTGTATAGGCCAGTAATATTCTAATATTTTGTACATTATTGTTATTCTGAAGGGACTTAGTCCCAGAATAAATTTTTTTTTCTATCTATCTATCTATCTATCTATATATATATATATATATATATATATATATATATATATATATATATATATATATATATATATATATAATTTTAGCGTCAAGACCTGTCCCAAAAAATGGACAAGATTTCTTGCAAAGCTATCAAGTCGAACGAAAGCCATTAAGAGACAAATAGCTATTTGCAAGTCGAGTTTGGAACGGCTCTTAACTTGAAGTCGAGGACTTAATGCTCTCGGCTTGATAAGCTCTGGCGCCTTATGGATCGATCCAGAATATTCTAAAGCTATATTAATCTGTATTTTAGGATTGAATATTAAGTCAATAATCCTTTTAAGGAACTTCAAGTATTAGTTTATAAACTTATTTTGAAGTATAAACTTTTTTAGGTCTTGTGGAAAGTGAATTAGATTGATCCGTCAATTCTCCGATGTGTAACGCTCAGGTAAAGTCGACTAATTGAAAATGTTTTTTGCATATGGATTAAAATATCTCGAAAAATAAAAATCGGACATGCATATTGTCAGTGAGGAAATTGTTGAACATTTAATCCTCTCTGTAGTGAGTTATGATTCAAAATTGTATCATAATGCGACGCTGTGTTAGAAAGGCGAAACAGGAAAAAAATAGTTTCGAAAACCAAATTATCACGAATTTTATTAAAGATTTGGATTACAATCTCTGAGAAATTAAAAATCGGATCTGCATACTCTAAGCGAGAGAAATGCTCAGCATTTAATCCTCTTTATATTGAGTTATTATTTATAATTTATATTTCATATTATTAATCTCGCTTTGTTGATGTTTTCACTTCCATCGTGTGGTCTAAAGCACACACTATATTATTATTATTTTTTAATCTTCTACTACATTCGTAACTGTGAATTTGCTTGACAATAACATGAATGTAATCATCGTTGGAGGAGTAGGTATAATATAATACAATGTAGTGTATTTGTCGTAGATGTGGGATTTTACTGTTGGGATGTGTAAGTCCTTATAGTGTTGTTTGAAATATACCGTAATACATTTTTCGTCGATTTTCTGGTTGTGTTCATAGGTGCATACTTTGGTCAGGGCGAAGGGACTTCCTCCCCTCCCAATATAAATACAGATGGGGGAGAATATCGTTTCACCCTCCCTCCAATATTTTGAAGAACAAAAATCACTAACAATTAATCTATAGGGGGCGGGGTGACCGATCGGGCTAAAGCACCATGCGTTGGCAATCTGTTAACCAAGATTTGAGATAAGCAGATAATTACAGAGTTCAAATCACGATGCTCGGTGGGACATTTAACTCGGCATAATTTCCTCGCCCTCTCCCCCGGCCCGGGAAGAAACCCATGTAGCCTAAAAAGCAAAGTAGAGGAGACCAAAAAAAAAAAAAAAAAAAAAATAATCTAATATGAATAAATTATGTAAACTAAAATCATTTAAGGAAACAGGAAAAGTTGACTAAATTGCCAAGCTAAGGGAGGCCAATAAGTAGGCACGAAAGTATTTTATTACGTCCTATGTTTCTATTATTGTAATTTAAGTCCATATTTAAAGATAATTATATATAGCAATAATTATATGTAGTATTAAGTAGCTTAATATCAGTGCTGGTGGACGGTGCTATGGCTGTCGGTGTGTCCCTGGTTTGGACTGAGGTAAACAGGCTCTATTTAAAAAAAAAAACACTTTCGAAACGTCGAATAAACAGCAGGAGTAGTGAACATTTTGTAGCCAATTGAATAATTATTAAGTGACATATATATATATATATATATATATATATATATATATATATATATATATTATATATATATATATATATATATATATATATATATATATATATATATATATATATATTTATATATCGTAAATTTTTATATATCGTATTATTTTGCTCGTTTTACAATAATGATGTTTATTATGTTAATTATCACTCATAATTTGTATACATAATACAAACTCCGGAGTTATTTTTATTTTTATTTTTTGTGAAGATTCATCGTCTTCCAACCAAAATGGATAGTCTACACCTATGGTTGTGTTGTTTGTATTTTGTCTATGTATGATTGTTTTTCTGAACCTCAAAATTCTACATTATATGTCCCAATAGGTCTCTCTGTAGTGTTGTAGATTAGTCGCTTGTTACATTAAATGAGGATCTTTAATCAAGGAAATGTGAGAGCTTGTTATATCGTCAAGTCAGTTCTCATCTTTTCAATTTTGTATAAACCTTTCCCCACCCCTCCAAAGATATTTTATTCCTCTCTTCTTCTTAAAAACAGTGCAAACAAAATAATAATTTAAATATTCGAAGATTATTTACAATTACATATTCTGCGGTCTATTCCATGCTTCCACTTGCCTTTTAATTTGAAAGTTTTCATTTTGAAAATTCACAAAAATCGAAAACCCCGTCAAAACATACCCCCCTCATAAATCGAAAACCCCGTCAAAACATGCCCTCCTCATAAATTGAAAACCTCCTCAAAACGTGCCCCCCTTATAAATTGAAAACCCCGTTAAAACGTGCCCCTGTCATAAATTTTGATGGCGCTACGCCATCAAACCTCCTGAGAACCCCTGCAGTGTAACCCGTAAGTAGAAGAAATTTTTATAGGAATTTTTCTCATAACAGACCTCAACAGCTACCAAAAAGTTATATGAACAATGAGCCAAATTATCAGGAGAAAAGTAACAAATCTTTTGTGTGTTTGTTGAATAGGAAGCGATAACTAAAGAAATATTTAATTTAATTAACATTAATAATTAACAATTGCTTCACTGTTAACTAGACAAAATTTACTTCAAATAAAAATAGAATTTTTCATTATTAAAATCATTTTTAAGAGGACGTTTGTGCGGCTACACTAACCCAAGTTCAGTTTTTTAAAAATTATTATCAATTTTGGTTTATTATTTTCAATAATGAACCATTGTGATCGAATAAAAAATTAAAAACTTAATCCCCTCGCAAAATATGAGGTTTTACGTTTCAGGATACGTAGAATTAAAAAAAAAAGAATAAAAATGTGTTTATCCATCCGTCTTCCGTACATTTTCTCCGAAACTACTGGATTTATTTTTTTCAAATTTTTATTTAAATTTAGAGGTCACTCGAGGATGATCCTCCTTCATAGACATTTCCATCCACCTTTTCCTTTCAAGATGGCAACCGAAAAACCTGCTTTGCTATAGACTGTAGCTCCTAAACGAATGTACCGATTTCAATGAAACTTCGCGAAAGTCTTTTCTTGACGCACTTTAAATTTATTTAAATAATATGCTTCAACGAAAAGAAGCTGTAAAAAAAGTTTGAGGGATAATAAAATTAGATTCCGACTAACTCAAAAAGTATATAATTTTTTCTGAACATTATAAAGGTTATTTAAAAGTTTACGGAAAAAAAAATCGTTAAAATCGGACAATTAGGAGCAAAGATATGGTCTATTTTTTTAAATATGTTATACTGCAACGGTTATATCCTTTGTTTTGATTTTTGAATGTGTTACTGAAGTAATGCTAATTTTGTTAGCATATTACTAATGTTTAAAAAAATAAAGTTTAGTCTAATTATTGGAACTCTTTTTATTTTATCACTATGAAGGTAATGTTACTTTAGATGTATAATTGTTTGGAAATAATAAACCATTGTGAAATAATTTGCAGCGTTTTTTTATAATAATAATATAATAAGATTTATAAATTTTAATTGTAAGTTAACGAAGTAATGTTAATCTGATTTTTACCTGAAAAATAAATGTACTATCATTTGATGTCCTATCGTCTCCTAGGCAACTGTAGATTGTTGGTTTGCTGGTTTTACGGGTAGATGGCGTTCGTTGGTTATGAACAACTCGAATTTTTAAAATGAGTCTAAGATTTTAAAAATGATTTCTTTTTAAAAATGATAAAATGAGTAGCCTATTCCATTAGAGGACTTTAACCAACAATGAATGGGCTTTGAAGTTTTTAAAAAATAATGAATTTAATAATAAAACACGTGCACTTCACTAAACTAACCTGTATTAATGTCAGTCTGAAAGGCGTATTCTAAATTAAAAAATATATTTATAATATTTGTGTAATATGTTTTAACGATGATTGATCGAAGTCAAGTACCATGAAAACTTTAAGAGAAAATAAAGTTATGAAATGTAAGCCAGGTTTGTTCCATTATTACGTAAGATCGATTGTATAACACAATACATCGATTTCTTAATGAAGGAAAAAATATGAGCCTCTGCTATCTTAATAGTTCTATTCAACTAGTCGATTCTATTCTCATAATGAAGATCGATAATGTTGAAGAAAGAAATAATTAGCCATGTTTTCACAATCTATTTTCTTATTGATTCATCTTGGTTTTAATTATGGATCATATCTGGACAATTTGGATCCTGAATCTGATTTAATTTTAAGGAAAAAATATACATTTTTTTTTTATAAAAACAATAACGTCCTCGACTGTTTAAAACAATTTTTTATTTAAAATTTAAAACAAAATTTATTTTATTCAATTAAAAAAATAACAAAACTCATGTTAGTGTAGCCCACGGTGGTAAGGGAATATCGAAGGCGATATTGTCATCGATATTAAAATTGGCCTATAACTATAGATATCGATTAAAATATCCATAGTAGATATTTTCATCGATATAAACATTTTTGAAATATGAATATGAATATAAATATTGATTACCTAGCAAATAGGTTGTTATTTTCCTTTTTTGAATTAATTAAAGGAAATATCAATTTTTCCACCCTCCTTAATAAATAATTTAGTTCACTGATATGAGCGAGAAGGATCCCACGAACTATATTTAAGTATGACCATCGATAGTCTGTATTATTGAGATATCGATATTTTTCTATACTGAGTACTACATTCTATATTAAACCGATAAGATAAGTATAACTTTTTTTCTAACGATCAGATTTATATATAATTCGTAAAAATTTCCGAAAACGATTGTTTTATCTTTTTGTTTTTGTTTTATTGTTTAAAATATTATAATTTCGACTATTGCTGGTCATCCCTACGCGGCGGTCTCCTGTCTGTCTCTTATTGTAAAAATTATATTACAAATTGAAAACAAAAAACTGATATTTATATATTTGATTTTCTTGTCATATTTTTAAGTTCAGTGTCATTTTATTATGTTTTTAATTAATAGATTTTAGGCCACAAGGTGCCCATAAAATACATTTTTATTGTATTCCTTTATTTACCAAAGTTTCAGCATCTTGAGCCATTTTCAAGAATCTATCTATGAATGAATGAATGAATGAAAAAATAATTTTATTTTGGGACTACAGTCTCCTAAAAATAATAACTCAGTTACATAATGAGGAACATTAATTTGGCTTAGATGAATATAAAATCTATGCACCATTTAATAATAAATTTTTAATACATCATTATTATTTATCACTCTATTATATAAAAAAGTTTTTAGTGACTTTCATACTTTATTTTATTTTAGTATTTGCAGAGTAGGAGATAACAAGAGCTCAACTTATTAGGCGATTATTTTACAGATTATACAGCTCTTCATTTAATTAAATGTGTGTTTAGCCCCTGTTACCTCCTACTCTCATAATACAAAATAAAGATTTTATACTAAAAAAATTGTACGGAAATGGTATTCATCCAAGGGCAGCAGCTTAATTTTCGATCTTGACATTCTCACTAATCATATATGTAAATCACTATAAAATACACATGACCATTTCATGAACTTTGATTAGTCAATATTTATTTACTAATAGTAATTGATGGAATGAAGAATCTAGTAAAAATAAAAATATATCAAATTTTAAAAATTTCTCAATCTCTCGCCAAACCACTAACAATGTGGCAATAACAACCTAAGGGGCATTAACAAGAACCCTCGGACATGGGTAAAATATTTGTCGACCTAGTATCACCAAAAAATTTTCTTTGACATCGGTGATAACGAAACGTTTTTTGGTGATACTAGGTCGAAAAATGTTTGACCTATGTTTGAGGTTCTTGCTAATGCGTCCCAGGAGCCAAGAAAAATAAAATTTGATTATTTTTTCATCATAATGTTTTATGAGTTTGCTCTTCATGGATTTGTAAGTTATTGTATATCAATCGATATTTTTTTTTTTTTGTGTAAAATTATATTTAACGAATTCTAATATATAATAAATACAACAACCCAAAGACAATTCCAGCAAAGTAAGCCAAGAAAATTTTTGTCATATAAAATCAATTCAGAATCGTTTTTAGCGTCCTATAAAACTATTAAATACGAATTTGTTTATAAATGAAAAAAATATAAATTTTTAGACTTGATTTTCTGTGACGATATTTCTTCATGAACTAAAAGTCCTCTCCTCCTAAAACTCCCAAGTCGACGTTACTACGATCATTCGAAAGCTAAATTATTGCTCTTGAAAACCACATCAATAACTTTCAGATTTTACGCCGTAGTAAGAAAAAACTTAAGAAAAGATTCTCCTTTTTATTTTTTATCTCCATGCATAATTTATTTGAGGGCGTTTCTTGTATATTATATGGCCCTTAATCCATGCTAATTTTGGTGTGGATAAGTAGAGCCATGCGGAAGTTATCACAACTTTTGTAATTTTCGGGAAAAAATGCGGGCATTTTGAACAAAAAATTTTTATTTTTCGATTTATCTGAAAATTCGTATTTAAGCGTTTTTGAAGTGCGAAATACAAATCTCAACTTTGATTCTACGTAAAAAATATTTGAACCCACTTTACTTCTTAGGTTAATTTTCAGTGTTTCCTGTTTCCTGTAATTTCCTGTTTTTAAGGAAACAGGAAAAGTTGACTAAATGGCTAAGCCTGTAGGGGCGAAAGTTATTTAAATTTAGCCCATATTCAAAGATAATTATATGTAGCAACCTATCCTTGGGATTTATGATTCATTCATGTACACCATTTCATTTCTACGTGAAGATTTTATCATATTTCCCGCGGCGAATTTGGTGCATCGTGGAATTGAGAGTAAAAAAAAGTATATATATATATATATATGTATATATATATATATATATATATATGTATATATATATATATATATATATATATATATATATATATAGAGAGAGAGAGAGAGAGAGAGAGAGAGAATAGAATAGAATAGAAGAATCAACTTTATTCTGGGACTACGTCCCTTGAGACACACACACACACACACACATATATTAGTTTAATTAAATAATAAATTTATATAATTTAATTTAAGCTCACCTGAGCCGAGGGCGGAAGAGACTGTCTGGGATTACTAATTCTATTGATTGGTCTCGACGCGGACTAGAAAGTCAACCGACCATTTCTTCGCCCGGCTACAAATCAACTTCTAGCTACTACACTTTGTTATATTGTTTAAGTGATTACAACTCAGGCGGACTGGGCATTGTCTGAGATTTTTTGAGACTTCTTCATGTTCATTGTGCATTGGTCTCTTAGTTCAAAAATAATTCAAAAACGAAAAAAAAAATTACCAATATGACCATTGAGCCGATTTGAATCTACAACGTTCAGAATCTGACCCTCTGGGGTAGTGATGCCCAAATGCTAGACCAAGACAAGTCTTGGTCTTGTGCAAGAGTCTCGCATCAGTCTTGCAGTTTCATATTAGTTCATTGCCTAAAAGGCAAGAAAGGGGAGACCAAAAAAAAACAAAACAATAATCTAATATGAGTAAAATATGTAAAATAAACTCAATTAAGGAAACAAGAAAAGTTGACTAAATGGCTAAGCTAGTAGGGACGAAAGTTATTGAAATTTAAGTCCATATTCAAAGATAATTATATGTATTAACATATCCTTGGGTTTTATGATTCATTCATTTACTCCATTTCATTTCTTCGTGAAGATTTTATTATATTTCCCGCGGCGAATTTGGAGCATCGTATAATTGAGAGTAAAAAAAGGTATATATGTATATAGAATAGAATAGAATAGAAGAATCAACTTTATTATGGGACTACGTCCCTTGAGAATAACAATATTGCACATAAAATTAACATTACATCAGGCCAAAATGCATATTACAATAAACAAAAAAAAACAAACAAAAAAATAAGGGATAAAAGAAGTATTTACATAACTGTACAGATATAGGAAGCCATAATATGAGCAATAAGGTCCTAATACTGCAAAATAGTTGCTATACACAATAAGCTATGAAATTATAAATGAGCGACAAGATATATATATATATATATATATATATATATATATATATATATATATATATATACTCATTGCTTCTGTATTTATTCGACGTTTCGATCCCGTTTTTTTTAAGTTAAGAATGGAAAACTGTAATTTTTCAGGTTGTTGAAACCTAACTAAGAGTTACATTTTAAATTTGTACCACTACAACCCATGAAGGATCTGGGGTTCAGTACTATTTAGGGAAAGCACTGATTCTAGGTCAACGGTTGTGCAAGGAGGTGATTTGACCGAGATCACGCTCAACCGCCAGGTTTTCCCCCTAATTATTTAATTAAGGGTACCCACTTTATAGAGGCTTGGTGTGCCCCAGGAGTGACTTCTGACCCAAGGTCGCCCCACGGCCAATGAAACAGATAAATAAATTTTCTGCCATGAGCCGGGGTTCGAACTTGGGACCTTTGCATTGGAAACTCAGTGCCCTACCACTGAGCTACCCCGCTCCCATGTTACATTTTAAAGTATTTAATATTGTTTTTCGCAATTATTTAAGTATATTAACTAAAATTGTCAAATATTAGTAACTATTTTGTCTTAATTTTTGTTCAGAAAACGATTTGTTTTTACCAATCTTGGTCTTGGTCTTACAACAGTAAAGGAGTCTTGGTCTTGCGAAGTGCAAGACCAAGACCGATTTTGGGCAACACTACTCTGGGGTGAGGGGGAGGGGTCATGACCCCAACTTTCTTGGGTATTACCTCCTCTACACCAATAACAAGTTGCCGTTTTTATTGTATATAATGCGGTTAGAGCCCAGTGGTACTCTCATTATCTCATAAGAATAACGTTCTAAAATCTTTTCTATCGGTTCCTGCCATCTCTTAATTACCCTTTATAGCATTTATTTATTTAAAATAATTGTCATGCCACTAGATAATGGGCGTTTTAATACAACATTAATAGGAGACAGTTAGTTCCATATTGTGACGCGAATATACAGCCCTTGCTTGCTACAATACGCTACAAGTCAGAGATGGGGGGCTATAAAATCTTTATTCGCACCTTCCTTCGCCAATTATACAGTTATGGCTGTCGTAAAAGGAACACGTGCGCATTCAATAACTTTTACGAACTGATCTCGCGTCCTTTTCGTATTCTTTCAGATCGACATTTATGAAGACTCGATGGAGTGGAACCATCTAGGACACGATTTGTGAGAAGAAAGCCATTCTTATGCAAGAAGTGGTAATATAATTAGATATATTGAATACTCGATGGTTGCCGCTGCATATTATCGGGTAAGGAGATTGTCTGGTGTGGCGATCATAAAGAGTCTAAAATAGTGAGAATAATTTTTTTTTATTTCAAGCAAACGTTTCGACCCGACTTTACAGGTCTTCATCGGGGAGGGGGGAGGAGGGGGGTGTTTGCAGCATGGAGTTTCGGTTGAAACCAAAGTTTATAATTATATGATTATAGGTTCGAATTATATGATCGTTAGACAAAAAAATATAAGCATCTTGCCTGTTGCATCAGAAGACAAGGGTACTTTTGGGTGATTTTTTCCAAGGTGACTGAATAGTAAATCACATCACTTCTTTACTCAACTTAAGCTGAATATAAAATTTTTCCCTAATAAACTTCAACTTAATTAATATGGACTTTTTTTCTAATTTTTTTATTCATTGATATTTACAACTTTATTTTTAAAAAAACATACAACTAGTAAATGTGCACACAGGAATATAATAACATGAAATCGCTTGTTGAGAAACTACCCAGTGATAGCACTCAAATAATAAATTTACAGAAGAAGATCACGAGGCCATCTTGATTTCAGACGGCTCTGAGGGTTATCAGGGATCGAGGAGGAAGGTTTGAAACGAGAGGGTTCGGATGGTTCTGCAGTTTGTTATATAGGGTAAGTTTGCAAGATAGGCGTCTGGATTGGGCCAAATCGGAAACATTATAATCGAAAGTTTTATAATTATAATTTTTATAATAGAGGCCTTCTTAAGCGACCTCCGCATAGAATAAATGAAGTTAAATTAAACAAAAAATAATAATGATAAATAAAAACAAAAATAATAAATTAAAAAAAAAATTGTTTACAATTAAATTATTGTATTAATATTTGTTCGTTAATACAATCAAAATAATATAACAAAAACGTTATTAATGCACTATAACTAAGCCATTTATGTGCACTGAATGGTGTGGTAGAGGCCTGAAGGCACCCACGCCAGTAGCGCTTTTCTGCCGCTTAAGTACATTTTCTACGGAACTACTTCAAATATTTTAAAAAGTAATCAGTGTTTTAGAAAGAGAAATGTATTCTCCAGATGTTTTATTTCAGCACGTTTTGCATTATTGTTGACCGTTTAATTACAAACGACGCTTGATTTTCAACTTTAAAATTGTTTTGTAAAAAAAATTGACTTTACCGATTTTTTTTAATGCCTAAGCCTATTAGTTTTTAATATTTTTTCATGTTTTACTATTCTCTGACTGTCCAGCTTTAATAAAAGACCAACTATAATGAAATTAAGCAAAATGCTCATTCTCAATAACAAAAAAACTAACTAAAGTCAAAGTCGTCAATCCGCCATGTTTGGACGCCATTTTGGGGCAGTTCGTTCACTTTTTTTTGTGGGAACATTGGCTTTATTTTAATAAATTGTCACAAGGAACACAACGATATGCAATTTATAGGGACGTGGGGGAGGGTGCACGGTAAGGGGGTCTGGCCCACTGACTATTTATTTTTGCCTTCTTGTTTGACTGACCACCCCAACTATTCTTCTCTTCATTATACACGACAGTCAACCATTTGCCCACGATCAAAAAATAATTTAAGTTTCCCCTCCTATATAGATTTGTAGGACAGACATTGTAGCCTGCCATCATTCCACACTTTGTAACGGTTATTATTATTTATCTCTTAGTTCTTAATATTGTCATTATTTTACCAACTTCATTTTACTAAACTTTTTTTACCTACATTACTCCTGTTTCTCATACCTTGTTATCTGGTTCTTTTCTTAGCCCGGATGAAGGCCTGAACTACAGGTCGAAACGTCGGCAAATGTCAAAATAAATACTATCGTTTATTTTTGCCTTCTTATTTCTGACTGATCACCCCAACTATTCTTAAATATTTTTTAAGTTATCGCTATCAATTGAACAAAAAACGTTATTTTTCGTTTAACTGAAACGAAAAAAATTCTTACTTTTCTTCTGGAAATTGAGGAATTGTTTATGTAAACTTTTTTTGTGGATATTGATGTCTACTATCAATCTTTTAAATATTTTTACTTTCTAAGCGAGAACCGTAGACGCTGTATAACAAAAAACTTCCCAACAAAAGAAATAAAGAAAAAAATCTTATTTAATTAGAATCAAATTTTTTTTATTTATTATTCTATTTTTAGTGCTCAAAGATAAATATCCCCGAGTAGCAAACGGTCCAGGTACACCACTGACACACACTAACCCCTGAAGATTCAGTAAGGAGCGACCGCCCTGAGAACTGGAACAGAAAGGATTAGAGCAGTGTTGCCAGCTGAGGCAGTGTTGCCGCCTTCTCTTCCAAGACCTCTCTCGTAATTATCGGTTGGCTGCACTGATCGTCTCTCTCTGTCTGTTCTGTGGTAATTGCTACCAATATATTGTCTCTACTGACTAAAATACCTACAACTATGATATATTTTTTCATATTAAGAGTTTTGCGATAGATCGTTTTAAATGGATGAATTGCTTTCTTTTGTGTCAGTTATGTAAAAACAGTCATAATTTTCTGGTGATAGTCGATCAAGAATTATTACTGGTTATAAAGTAAAAAATCACACGGAACAATTTTTTAACATCGCTTTGACACAGATTTTGCTCATTGGAACTTTAAAAAATCTCTCTCTGTTAGCAGAAATAAGTATTTTCAGAAAAGGGGAAGTGAAAGTAAAAATTATAGACGCTAAATTTATTTACATTTCATTGTGGATATTTTTATTTGTTTAAATACTCTTTATTAAATCATAACAAATCACAACACATAACATTTACGCTTCGACGAGAAACATGCCCACCTGTTTGTATCAACAACAATCCAATTCTTCAGACGGAAACTATACGCTACCTAGGACTAATATTTGACAGAAGGATGACCTGGAGCCCAAACGTCAAAATGAAAGGAAAGACTTTGAACAAGCGACTGAAAAGACTATACTCACTATTTTCTTAATCAAAATTGAAAATTACACAAAAACTAAATACATACACTTACCTGCTCAAAACTATTTGGACATACGCCTCACAGATTTACGGTTCAGGGGGGGACTGAAAAGGAGCTGGATGAGAGATCTTATTTCCTAATTTTAGGATGTAAACAGACCAGGGAAGAGGTGCTGTTGGACTCCATTCTTCGTCATGCCTATAATCCCATTTTCTACTTAACAAAAAATCTACTAATTGTCACTACCATGATAGGTGCGGTTGAAGAATTGAAGATAAAAAAAAATATATTCTTTATATAGACAAATTTTAATTTTTATATCGCTGCAATCTATACAATTAAATATTAAATAATACCAACGATAGCATATATGAAAACCACATATGTATATGTACATAATATTGTTGGAGTCCGTATTATATGAAGCTTATATTACGTATGGAAGCCTGTTGTAATCATTCAGATGAGCTCGGACGCCCTCGTATTCCTTTAATTCATTCTATTACAACTATTATCCGTTACGGTCTTTTATTTCTCCTTTAGTTAATTATCAATTTCTTTCATATTTTATATTTAAGTATCTTTTATATTACAGATTAATATGAAATGATCAATTGTTTCAAATAAAAAAAAATAAAGGTACTTTAATTTGGCTGATATCACTTAATCGCCAGATTAGTTAGTTTTGAATTAGTCATTAGTAACATAATATTGTCGGAGTCCGTATTATATGAAGCTTATATTACTATGGAAGCCTGTTGTAATCATTCGGGTGAGCTCGGGCGCACTCGTATTCCTTTGGTTCTTCAATTACAACTATTATCCGTTACGATTTCTTATTTCTCATTAAGTTAATTATCAAATTCTTTTATATTTTATATTTAACTATTTTTTATATAATATGAATATGAAATTGTTAATTATTTTAAATTAAAAAGAATAAATTTAAGTCCTGATGGAGAACATCAATGTGAATAAAAACTATATTATATTAAAAACTGCTTAAAAATACACTAATATACTGAGCTTAATCAAAATCGTTAGCTTCGATTTTGATGAAAATGTTGTAACATAGAAAGCTTATAAAAATATTAAGTATACAATTTCACTTTCATACGACTTATCGTTTTTGAGCTAGACTGATAACACACACACACACTGGTTGGAATACCTCAACATTTTTTCAACATATAATATTTATCAATCAGTTTCAAACTTATATGTTGACAAGATTAGCTACTAAGTTAATGGTCTTTAAGTCCCTTTGAGATTAAAAGTTTGATATTTGTTTAAATTTATCGCATTAGAATATGGCCGTGAGAAATATTCATTCTTGATTTAACTCAGGAATTTTCTAAAAAAAAAATTAATATAACACTGAAGGTCACTGTTATTGTTTTATTTGCTATATCCATTTATAAGATGTATTTAGAGAATCATTTTATGTTTATTCCTTTTCCCTCGTGTCTTGATAAGATCAATTAATATAATTTGATATTGGTCGAGGATATTTACATACTATTTTACAAGAGTTATTCCACTTTGATATATTAGCACAAGATCCCATGATCACACTATAAATAGAATTCCGAGAATGACCGAGTATTGACAACGTATTCACGGGTATAATCTATCTTTATTTAGATCGCGGATACGACTTAGGCAAACTTCCAACTGGTCATTCTCAGCTTTAATTACATGGCTGCCTTCGAAATCTACATCGTGTTGTGGAGAACATTAGTATATATATATATATATATATATATATATATATATATATATATGTGTGTGTGTGTGTATATATATGTGCCCTGACTGAAGACCGAGCTTAACACCAGTGTTGGAACAGGAATAGTGATGGAGTGGGGATGGCTTTTAATAATTATCTGAGGTATACGTAGAGTAATAAACAATTATATCGTTCACGATAAAGTACTTTAATTTGTCACTGAATTCTTTAAAACGAACCGTATTCGTAAAAAGCTTTGTTTGTATAAAGCTATTGAACTAAAGACTTTTCTCTCTGTCTTTATTTATTTATAAAAAAATAAATTTATGATGTAATTTAGCTATGGTATAAACGTTTCTGGAATCATCAGACAGAAAAACAAATATCATTTATATAAATGAATGAATGAATGAAAAAATAATTTTATTTTGGGTCTACAGTCCCTAAGAATAATAACAGAGTTACAAATTTATTGTTAATTGTTATTGCAATTGTGCAATAGATTGAAATTAAACAGTGTACAGATACAAGTAATTTTACATGTTTGCGGAAGTTTGAATGTGGAGTAGGAGTTGGAACAGGAGTTGTTTGAAGGAATTTGTGGACGAGGATTGACGTATGGAGGTAGGAAGAGAGTTCCAAAAGGAGGTAGCACGAATGACGAAGGAAGTAGTTTTATGAGAAGGGATATATAAATCTATAGGTTAAGAACTGGTATTAAGAGAGTGGATAGAGGAGAGTAAAGTAAGGAGTTCCAGGATGTAGGGAGAGTTTTTGGTTCTGAGGACTTGGAAAAGGAAACCACCAAGGAGGAATTGTTGGAAGTAGAATAAAGCCACTTCAAATCGGTGTACCAGAATGAAATATTTGAACGCCTGGGGATCCCGAAGGATGAATGCAAATTGGAATTGTTAGAGGAATACAATCTTAGGAGTTGTTTAAATACAGTTATGGATTTTCGGGTAATCTGGGAGATATGATGATTCCAGGAAAATATGCATATATGCAGAAAGAAAAAACTAAAAAGGAAAAAAAATTAAAAGGAAAAAAAAATATTGCTGTAGACACCTCAGGAAGCTAACCAAGTACACACTGACGGTGAGAGAACGTTCTGCTTACACAGCTAAGGGAGGTTATATTGAACAGCTGATTAGCAGAAATACAAGGAAGAAAAGAAAAAAAATATATATACATGACTAAAATATAATAATACAAAACGAGTTAAGTATAATAAAATAACAAATTTCAAAGAAAAAAGCTCGAAGGTGTATATGTGTATTATTAGCTCTATCAAATTAGCACAAAAAAAGGTTCTAGCTTGCTAAAGGTCGGCTAATTCAGATTTCTTTTTATATCGTTAGGTAAGTCTCCGCCCTTGAAAGCCTTGTGGGTTCGCCGCACTGATCCAAAAACATTAAAATTTCGAACTTTTTTTTTAGCTTACGCTAAGTATCTCTTTTTTAAAGTGACATAGTTAAAAAATTATAATATTCAATCTTAAACAATTAAAACTCTAACATTTTTATACAGAATAACTTTTACTAAACTTAACAAGAAGTAAACTATCGAGCTTTCAAAATGGATAAAGTTATGAAGAAATCGATTGACAATCAAATTACTGTATTAATATTTGTTCGTTAATACAATCATTATAGCATAATATAACTCAAAAACTTATCAGTACTTAATCATGTGCCATAGGACTCTAGATGACTATGTCAGTGCAGCTTTTCCGCCGATTAAGTTTATTTTCTAAGTAACTGCTTCAAATATTTTAAATAATAATCAGTGTTTTAGAGAGAATAATGTATTTTCCAGATGCTTTACTTTGGAGCGTTCCTCGTTCTTATTGGCCGTTTGTTTACAAAAGACGGTTCATTTCTAACTTTAGTTTGAACGACTTGAAATACTTTACGGGTGTTTTTCATTGCCCAGGCCAATTATTTTTTAGTAATTTTTCATGTTTTATTATTTTCTTACTATTCAGCTTTGATAAGAGACCAGTTGTGACGAAATTAAGCTATTTCTAAAACGCTGTGACGAAAAAATAACTCAAATCAAAGACGTCATTCTGCTGTTTGAATGCCATTTTGGGGCATGCGGCCAATTTTTTTCATGGGAGCATTGGCTTTTTTAAAAAAATAAATAGCTACAAGGAACACAGCTATATGCAATTTATTGAAATGTGTGACGATGGTGGGTCTGGCCCGCCGTGTAACACACTTTTCCAAACACCAGCCGATTATCTTCAAGAAAACCTTCCAAATTCTCTGAACGAGATTAAAAATGGAGTTACTTAATTCTTTCGTTCAAAACTGAAAGAACACTATTGTGAAGAGATTGAAAAGAGTAAATTTTGAAATCTCGGTAGTTCGCTTCCTTTTTGGTTTAGAAAAAAAAGGTACTACTTCACAAGAGTTCCGCACGGATTACGCATGGTTCACAATCACATCGGTCACACTTGTTCATGGAATCCCGAATGCATTCGGGTTTATCCGAAAGAGAACGAAGGCGACCGATCTCTTGAATCAGTTACTATTAATTTTCCCGCCGTTTAAATACTTCTATAACCTTAACCATGTTCAGTTATATTAACGTTATTTAAGGTATTGACTTACATTCGAAATTTAGGCTACACATTATGAAAACTGAATTGAACTTGTACATATAATATAGATTTATAAAAAGGAAATAGTAATAGATAAAAACATTTAATTATTACTTCTGTGAATGCTATTTCACGATATTATTTTTCTTATTTATGATTACCATTATTCATTATCTCGGAGTTATCAGATATTCTTCTTCTGTTGTTTCCCCAATACGTTAATTCCTTTCTCAAAAATAAACACGATTTTTTATTTTTTTTATTTTACGAATGACTACAATAATCGCCATTCACATTATTTATTATCCAAACTATTTTATACAATTTATAAAAGATAATATACAACAGTATATGCTTATTTACAGCCACTACATGTAAGTATGTGTCAATAAAAATGTTTTTTTAAGTTTTTTTTTTTAACAGGACTTGAAGAAACGACTCAAGCATTATTTTAAATACTTTTTCTTTTTCTTTCACAGTAATGACCGTTACAATACAAATTAATAATTAACTAATTAGTAAATACACAATTTGTTAATAAAGAAGTTCCATGAAGGGAATCCATTTTTTTTTTCCAAAATGCATGAAAAAGGATTGCGTGATGGAGCAATAGCTGACATCATAAAATACGACAACATTCGGCTTTTTTCGGGATTCCATGAACAAGTGTGATCGAAGTGATTGTGAACCACGCGTAATCCGTGCGGAACTCTTGTGAACTAGTACCGAAAAAAATGTTAGATTATTTTAAGCTGTTTAAGACTGGACATAACTATTTTTTATCTATGTCACTTTAAAAAAAAAGATATTTAGGGTAAGCAAAAAAAAAAAAAAAATGGAAATATTAATGGTTTTTAGAGCAGTGTAGCGAACCCACAATGCTTTCAAGTTCGGAGACTTGGATTTTTTATAGTCATTACATACCTAACAGTGTAAAGAAGAAATTTGAATTATCCGACCTTGAATTAGCCAATAAAACTCAGTAGATACACTTTCTGCCCAGCCTGTTTAATAATATAATATCTCAATTGAAAGAAATTAAGTTTCACATTATTTGTCTACATCGAAATGATAATTAAAAATAAATGAAACAAAACAATTGATATAATTGGATGTAGGTACTTATTATCTCTTGATTAAGTTAATGATACGTAGCGTTGGAATAAATCAGTTGTAATCTCTTTGGAATTAATCTCGGCCTGGTTTGCTGATCCCGAAGCGGCCCAAGGTCGCTCGCGAACGAGTCTTTTTACGTTCAATGGAAACCGAACAAAGAAGTATCTTCAATTATCGATTACCACGTGCCTTCGGAGAGGAAATAAATGTTAGGTTAGTTTGTTGTTTGAAGAGTCTTTATAGATAATTACATTGTTGTTTGAACAACCTTAGAGACAACATAGTTGTGTTGCATAACTTTAATCTCAGTTAGCTGATAGTGCTGAGCTGGTATTTTTTCAGTCTTTAACATAAAAATCCAATATACACGATCCAATGCGAAAACACTCACATTACATAGATAAACTTCTCCATTATGTTTTCGACCATCGTATAAAAACTTTTAGTTTATAACACAGCTCCTTTTTATCAAATTATTAATATCTGTCTAAAAGTTTGTAAATAGGTCCATCATATCTTAACCTAATACTTTCTTATTACGATAATTCTTATAAATGGAGATCCATAAACCTTTGTCTATTTGATGAGGTGATAATAACTGATCTACATGCATTTTCTTTCTCCTTGAATCACAACCGGTTCTAAGGGAGGGTTTTCGGACTGAAGCCCCCAGATGGCAAAATATAACCACGTATTGTAAAAAAAATATTTAAAAAAACTAATTCTGAAAGTATTGTTGATCGTGTAATTACATTTAATAGAACCTCATGAATCACTTAAACAATATTTCATGTAATTAGTTAGTTTCTTCCAAAGCAATTATCGTTATATATATATATATATATATATATATTATATATATCGTCCACTAGCACTGATATTAAGCTATTCTATACACAGTGGCTTAATATATGTACTGGTGGACGGTGCTGAGACTGTCGGTGTGTCCCTGGCCTCAGGTATCAAGGTTCTATTTTAAAACTTTGAAGAAGATCTCATTGTTAACTATAAAAAATAAAAAAATAAAAATGGATCAACACGTCGAATAAACACAGAAGCAATGAATATTTTGTAGTTCATTAAACAATTATTAAGTGACCTAATTCCCAATTAAATAATTATATTCAAATATAATACTCAAAGTTCGATTGAAGAAATGGGAATATATATATACATATATATAATCTGTCGGGTTGAAGCACCTCATAAATTCCTGGATCCACTAGTGGCTTGAATCACAAGATAAGGTGGACTATAAAAATATTAGGCCTTCATGTGTGACCTCAACATCCAACATCAAAATAACTAGGTCATACATATATATAGACCAAACGGCCCGATATTATTGTCGATTTTATGATTAAAAGTATTTTAAGATTAAACTGGAAAGCAAATTGGTATTCATTAATTTACAGTACCTATTTAAATTGGTAATTAATTTAGTGAGAAAATGACTCATTTCAGAGAATTTTCGTAGATAAAAAATTTTAGGTTAAGATAAGGTCTTTCACGAAGTTTTAGACCGATGTTAATAATTTAATAAAAAGTAGTCCGTTTAACTAACTACAAACGTATATACTATCAGCGAAACAAATTTATAAAATAATGTCTTACAGCATCCTTAGTATGCTGAAAAGAAGCTGAATAAGAGACCTTAAAGAAACATTAAAATGATTACGTACCATAAGAAAATGCTTGAATGAAAATAATTGATTCTCTTCCCAGTGTCTTATTATTGGATTCACGTTTTCAGTCTCTGGTCATCATTATTTATTTATAGCAAGTATTATCACAAGAAGAAAGAAAAAACTATAAAGTGAAATCAAATATTAAAAAAATACGATTTAAAAAATAGAAAAAAAAGGACTCAATGATTTCGAGCTATAATGATAATGACCCTGAGCCAGACAAAGGTTATCCACTTCTCGATCTTTTTTTGTATCAATTTTATTTTTAGTTAGGTTTTTTCTTTTTTATATATTTTTCTAATAAAAAGTTATGTTACAGCAACTTTTTCGTTAAAATGAGCTAACTAGAACTGGTACTTTATACAATCGATTTTATATATTTTTTTTCTAAAAAAACGGCTTTAACTATTTTAACGAAATTCGATATGTTAATGTACAATTAAATGATCTTTAATATCAGCTAGGTTTTATCCTAATTGCTTTAACAGGGCTTAAATTCCCAATCAATTTCTAACTCTAAAGTACGTTTGATTTGCTTTATCTATATATATAAAAGGGAATGTATGCCTGTCTGTCCGTCTGTTTGTCCTTGGTGCATTACTAAACCATTCAACCGATCGCCATGGGAAGTTGTTCCGTACACTCCTGGGAAGGTTTCTGGCATAGTACTCCTGTCTTACGATAATTTTATATATGTAAAAAAAATAAAAATGTAAATGTTTTTCTGTTCAAAGCCGCCAAAAATGTGTCGCTATAAACTGTAGCGCCAAAGCGGCTTTACCGATTTTAACCAAATTTGGCTAAAGTCTTCCCCTTGAATCGCTTTTAATTTATGTGTATAACATACTTTCCCGAAAACAAGCTGAAAAATGTTACGATGAATTCAATATTTTATTTGACGATAACTAAAAAAGTACACAAATTTTTGACAGATAATACCCACATTTATATGTAAGATTTCTGAATTGCTGACAAAATAAAAAAAAAAAACATCGAAATCGGACGGTTCGTTGCAGAGTTATTGAGTTTTAAACAATCTTTGCTCAGAAAAGGCCATTTGCTTTTGCTTCCTCACTACCGAAGGTCGGCAAGCATTTTTTTTTATTGATTAATCGAAAATTTTATAATTACTACAGTAATTGAAATTATCATTTGAAGAATTTATATGATTCTCCTTATGTAGGTCAATACTATTATACGTTATTAATTAATTTTTTTAATTAAGTTCAACTCAGACTGTTTCTGATGATTATGACGGCGTATTTACTCAGATGATTATGAATAGTCAATTTGAATCATGAGAAAAAAAAACATTAGAATTAGTTTAAATTGAAGCCATTTTACAGACAAATTTGTTTCCCAACTTTTTAAAAATGACAGATGTCCCTTGCTACTAATCTACTCATATGTGCTTTCTATTTTCTTTCTTTTTCATTTTGCCAGGTTAAGCCACAGCAGCGCGTGGCCGGGTAAAGCTAGTTTTAAATAATTAAATGTTTCACATTGTTAGTAATAGGAGTTATGGGGTTTCATTGCCTAGAGTCGATATATAAAATAGATTTTGTGTTATCTCGATGGCCATAACGAGCATTGATAAGTATGACCGAAATTCACAAAAATATTCTTTGAGGTTTTACGCCATGAAAGTGCACATAAAAAACTTTTTGTAACAGCTCGATTGTGCCTAACAATAATTTCTGTTCAAAATTGAGTAGTAAGTTAAAGTTGTGTGATGCGCGCACTATTTTTTATTCTTGGGATTCTGTTATGTTAATATTATTGTAATCTTAATAATGTCGTTAGTAATGTACACTTTCCATCATGTCATGGCTTATTCTATACTTCTATCTATATATTGTTATTCTGATGTATTTTTAGCCTTGATGAAGCCCCTAAAGCTGGTGTCGAAACGTTGGCAAGCCTAATACACCATTTAGGGTCTGTTGGACCGTCAGCGGTGATTAAAGTTAAATAACTCGCGTTAAAACTTAACCAATGTTAATATGTATCCTGTCCGTTATCAGTCAACTATCCATCCCTTTCCATAACTATCCATGTATAAAATAAAGAGAAAAAAAACTATCTTTGTACGTTGAATTATGCCCTCATCAATATATGTACCCTTATGTTATATGAGCCTTTCAACATTTTTGATTATTAATTTTAGTGATATTTCTAATGGGAAAATGTATACGTTTATTCCCTGTCTATACAGATAATATAAATTTTCCAACTAGACACATCACTAAAAATGAATTTACTCAAAAATGATGAAATCGGAGTTAGTCATTCTGTTAATTGAAAGGATCATATGTATTTGTATTGTTTTCTAAATTCAGAGATTACCTAAAATAATACCATCAGATCATACAGGAAGACAAATAACAGAGAAACAATTTAATGAAATATAACAAGAACGCTTCGAGGAAAAGATCATTAGTATATTTTGAAATTGAGCCGAACTGCATTGAGTGGAAAACCGAAACAGAATATTTCTCGGTAAAGTTGAAACCGATATTTCAGGAGGAGGGGGGAGTATTTCTGGAAACCGTACCCCATTCCAGCGCAGTTCACTGGAATCGTTCGTGATTGAGTCGTTCCACAGAGAGTTTAATTTATCGGATTAATTAATGATAGAACAAAGCGAATGTGATTTTCGATGGCATCTATTCTGCCTGATTTCTGAAAACGAAAAAATAATCAAGTTAGTGGAATTTGATATGGCGAAAGCCCCAATTCAACGATTTTTTATAATCCAAATTATACCAATTTATTTTATTTATTAATTAACTTATGTTTACTGTGTCATACCAGTCTTTTAGAAAAATAATAACTTGTAATAGATAGGGAACGGCGAGGTAAGATTGGAACTACAACACTATACAAATAACAACTTAAATCTCTTAAATAACCAGGCCTAGGCACCTTCAATTAATTACAAAATAAAACCAGCTCATTTGTCGGAAGTGTGGAGAGAGAATGACAGTGATCCATATCTTCGATAGTTGGGTATTTTACATCAGAAAATTAAACAAAAGAGGAATACCAGCGAATACATCGGCTGCTTTGGCAAATGATGGAAAAATGTTTTCTCTCTGGAGAAGAAATCTTTGAAAATCTCTGAACCCCTCCCCAACTCAATTTCTTCTTTTCCCTTTTTCTTTTACCCTTTCTTGTTTTATTATATTTTTTTATTTTTTATTTTTTTAACGTGCTAACTTTAAACCTACCTTTAAATAACTAAAATTGAACCGTAAACGACGTTAGCCTTAATGTATATTTTACCTCTTTTTAATTTTACTATTCAGAACCATAAGATATAATAATATATAATTTTAATTAACGGCGTTCTGTATCCCATCCTAGACTCTAATCATATTAGCCCTGATCACCAATTTGGATTCCGCACATCGCATTCCACTATCCAACAATGTCACCGTGTGGTTGATGTAGTCTCCTCTGCATTGGAGCGCGGTATGTACTGCACGGGAGTCTTTCTCGACGTTGAACAGGCGTTTGATCGAGTCTGGCACCCGGGTCTTCTTTACAAACTCCGAAAAGTCCTACCCCCTACATACTTCCTCATTATCCGCTCCTATCTTACTGATAGATACTTCAAAGTAAACCAAAATAATGTCTTCTCATCCCTCTTTGCTCAATCTGCAGGCGTTCCACAAGGTAGTATCCTCGGTCCCATCCTCTAAACAGTTTATACAGCTGACATCCCAACCCATCCACACTGTCCACTTAACCACTTACGCCGATGACATATGTTTGCTATCTGTTGATAACGATCCTTTAATTGCATCCCAAACTCTTCAATCACATATCACAAGCCTTGAAGAATGGTGTAAAAATTGGAGAATAAAAATAAATTCCATCAAATCCCATCAAATCACCTTTACCTTCCGTCGTAAAGCTATGACGTCTTGTCCTACAGTTTCCTTTAACAATACTCTACTTATCCCTGTAGAACAAATCCGATACCTAGGACTCCAGCTGGACAAACGTCTCACTTGGAATCCTCATACAAGACTGAAACGACAAGAAACTGCTCGACGTTTCCACTTACTCCAGCACTTACTGGACAAACGCTCTAAACTTCCAATTAATTACAAACGACTCATATACATGACTATAATAAGACCTATTTGGACTTATGGAGTTGAGCTTTGGGGCTCCACCAAACCATCGAATTCCTATCGTATACAATCCCTACAATCCAAAATCCTCCGTAAAATCCTTAATGTTCCATACTTTGTCACAAATAAAACCATTCATAAAGACCTTAATGCACCATATGTCGCTGATTTTGCTCGAGCCAGGTACCTATCCTTTCATGATAAACTTCAGTCCCATCCAAATCCGCTTGTTTCCACTCTTGCTTCTTCCTCGATTCCTGATAATCCTCCTAGGCGTCTGAAAAGGAGATGGCCTCATGATCTTCTTACTTAAAATTATTTAGAGAGTGCTACCACTGGGTAGTAACTCTTCAAGCCTGTACATGCCATTATTTATATTTGCGCATATTTACTAGTTGTATTTGTATACAGTTGTAAATTCCATTAAATAAACAAAAACAAAAAATAAAATAAATAAAAATTAACGGCGTTGATGACCAACAGGTTCTACGCCTTTACCATTCTGCCATTATCATCATGTTCATTCTCTATCAGTCATTAACAAACACCTTTTACATTTTTTTTTTTTTTTTACTCCTACTGCTACAGGTTGAGAAAAAAAGCTATTCAGTGAATAATGTTATTTATACTGTGATTAATTATTAATTCTAATAAACAGCTGAGATATAATTACACGATTTAGGACTCGGGGGGTGGATCCGGAAGAGCCTGCTATAGACAACACTGGAAGCAGCTGACTAACCCAGATATCGACCCACGGCCTATTTGATTCCGGTCCGCAACCTGCACCCTCTCCCCCCCACATCTAGATCTAGTCTTCCATGATATCCTCTAACTAGCTTTCTATATTTATTTAAACCTATATCGATCAATTTAAATACGATAGTACTTAAAACACTGAGACATAAAAAAAAAAATCTTTTGTGTCCACTCACACGACTTTCCTACCTATTTCAGAAAAAATTTTATATCTTTACATATGTCCATCAAGAAACAAAAAAAAAATAAATAATAAATTAGATTTATTTTCCTGAAAATTGAACAAAGAAAAGATTTGAGTTGAGGAACTAAGGCAATGTAAACCGGCTTAAGGTAGATCAGTGTAAACATTTCAATACCCTCTAATATTGCTATTCAAAAATTTTTGCTGATCAAAAACTTGCCATAGCTTAGTATTGTCAAACAATAATTAAAAGTAGAGGAAATAGTGAAGCTGTGTGATGCGGGTAACAGATTTTTTTACTTTCAATTAGTCATATTTTTTCTCTCATTCATTCCCTTGCTGACACCAGGATATGAACCCGTAATGTTACATTAGAAATTGAATAGTTGTAACTTCGTTAATAGTTGTCCGAAATGAACCATTTTTATATAGTTTTGTACGGAATTTCATTACCTTTCAAAAAAACATGCTAAACGGCTTTTGGAGAACCCAATTTGTGTCACAGACATCAGTAGTCAAAATCCTACAAAATAAAAAAAGAAGCAACAAAATCGGTTCACTAGTTCCCGAGAAAATCATGGCACAGACAGACCAATGGTTAAAAATATGTTTTTCGAATTCAGGGGGCTCTGAAACGCATACTATTACATCACATTTTAGCAACTATATCACCCAATTTATTTTTTTTTCTACACGTTTATTATCTTATACATTCCACTACTTTTCGTATCATTTCATTTTCCATTTCTCATGTTACGCTTATTTTGATTATGTTTATTTCATTAGTAATTACTTTGTTGCCGTTATTATTTATTTCATAGTTTTTTGTTTCGTAGTTCTCTGTTACTGTTATTATTTAATTCATAATTTCCTAATCTGTTACTATTATGTTACATATCCTAACTTTGCTTCCACTACTCTCTATCCCTAATTTTGTTATTTCCTTAAGTTTATATAACCTACTTTATTTTACTTTACGTTTATTTACCTACATTTTTATACTTTTATTTAAACATTTTTCACCTACATATTATTTCTTCTTTTTATTTTTTTAATGTTATTAGTTTCTCATATCTGTTGTTATCTGGTTTTCCTAGCCTTTGGGCCGAAATGTCGGCAAAAATAAAAACAAATATATATTTATTCATTTTTAATTTTTTTTTTTTTTGACTGATCACAGCAACCATTCTTCTCTTCAATTATTCATTACAGTCAACCATCCATCCACAATTTTTTATTATTAATTTTAGTGATATTTCTAGTAGAAAAATTTAAATCTTTATTCACAGTTCTATATTTCAACACTGCTATCACCTACTCTGGAATCAAATTTCTGTACAAATATAAATTTTCCAACTATAAATATCCTTAAAACGGCTTCACTTAAAAATATTGATATTGGAGTTTGACATTCTGTCAACTAAAAGACTAAATCAACTTAATTGTTGTAAAAGGAACAATATAAGACTATATAAAAATAAATTTATTTATGTGTTTACATACGTATATTTTTTTTTACATATATGTATATTCGAAAATATAGTAAAAAAGCAATTGAATTTATTACATATTTTTATTTGAACGTTTGAGGCAGTTAGATAAACTCAATTATTCGATGCTTCAAATTTGCCTCGAGAAATGCAATAAACGTTTCACGTAAAAATGGAAGGGTGCACATGAACGAATCATAAAATCCTAGAATATGTTGCAACATATGATTATCTTTGAATATAAACTGAAATTTCAATGATATTAACATAGGTGTTAAATTATATGTGTAGTTCTAGACCTTAATACAGCCACCTAATCGATTTTCCCTATTTCCTTAATTGATTTTAGTTTACATACTTTATTCATTTATGTAGATTTATTGTTATTGTAATTTATTTTGATTATATTTTTATTTTTCAAAATATTGGGGAAGAAAAATGAAACGATATCTCGCCCCCTCTCTATTTTTATTGGGGGAGGGCAAATGCTCCCCTCATCGCCCCCTCCCCTCCCCTTCTCAAAGTCTGCGCTTATGACCAAAGGGACTTAAGAGGCTTTCGACAAGAATGGCGATTTATCTTTTGAAAATCTTGTTTAAAACTTCCCTATTTTATCAATGACTTTTATTTTATTTGTAGTAAGAGTTTAAGTTTCGAAATTAAAATTCGCCTTTTCTTAATGAAATCCCATTCGTGTTTGATACCTCATTCATCAAAATCCATTCATCGCTTCAGAGAACCGGATCAACTTTTACCTTCTTCAGGTAGGCGAAAATAAACGTAACTTATCAGAGCTCACCTTTAATTAAGAGTATACTTACCTGGAAGGAGAAGTTATTACTTTTCGAGAAAAATCTTTTTATTTCTTGAGCTCCTTTCGAAGCCGTAACACGAGTAGGGCACTTGGTTGATTAACTTCCCGACCACTTCCTCAATTCTTATCCAACCCAGCTCTTCGTCAACGTTTCCGTTCGTCTTATCTTGTCGGTTTGGGCTGGATTACTCGGCGACATCTAGCTCTTAATAATTCGTGGTTATCTTTTTCGAATTAACTGTTTAATCTTGAGGGTATTCACATCTTAAGCTGTAGTATGTAGAAAGCGATTGGTGGTATCGGTATCGAACCTTCAGATTCACTGAGACTTTATATTATAATTTATTTTACTATGACAACATTTATTAAAAAATTACCGTCAAATGAAATATATGATCACGATAATCTGGTATAAGCCAAATATTACCCATTGCCTATAAGTGTGTAATAGTGGGTTGGTTAATGTATGAATTGGTGTGGACTGTATCAGGTATGGATTGCTGAAATTAAATATCTGTATAAATTCAACAAATGGTTATATTGAATATAACGGATAAAACAAAAACAAACAAAAATCTGGTGCGCGCAACACACAACTTTCACTTACCGCTCTACTTGTAATAGAAATTATTTTCTGACAATACTGCGCTATTATTAAATTTTTGAAGTGCATTTTAAACGTAGTTAAAGCTTGAAGCTTACAGATAACAAGTCATTAAGACCATTATAATTACAAAATGTCTATTTAATATATCGACGATAGGCAATAAAAATCTAGTGACTCCATCTGCTTTTATAAATCACACAACTTCAGTCTCTGGGCCTTTCAGTTGACAGAATGACTTACTCCAATTTCAACATTTTTTAGTAAGGTCATTTTTAGTGATATTTCTAGTTGAAAAAATTATCTATATTGACAGTGAGTAAGTCGATTCCAGAGTAGGTGATTGCTGTATTGAAATATAGAACTGTGAATTAAGGAATAAATTTTACCACAAATACACAGACCATTATTCGAAACTTGGCTATTTGGACTCAGGGTACCTCAAAACGAGTATTTCTGTTGAAAACTCAGATTCAAAAATTTTCACGATCGCAATACTTATCCTTACTATATATTACATATATTCGTAATTGAAAGTAATAAACCTTGTGCACTACATTTTTTGTTAATCTTGGGAAATGAAGGAAACATTGGCGATTTCAAAATTACAATTTTGTAGATTGGCACTGCAGTTTTGGAAATTATTTTGCTTCAGCAGCAAAAATTTATTATGGTTAATTTGGACTCACTTCTCTGAAATTGAGCTTCATTTCTTGATCTCCTCTTCTTTCTTCACTAGGCTGTTTCCTTTGGATTTAGCAACTCATTTTTCCATGATAATTTCTGGTGAGATAATTAAAGTGTGCACCTATTACTGATGTCTGGGATTAAATAATAAGTTAATATTGTAATTTTGTGCAATACTATTCAAGAAAAAGGCCATTCGGCATTTGGCGTAGAAATGAATCCATACTGCACAAAATGGAAACGAAAGAGAATATTTCTCGTTAAAGTTAGAACCAATATTTCCCGATATTTCAGTTCTCGAACTAATCCCACTAATTGTAAAAATTACTTGATGTACCGTCATTTGAGAACTACCTATTATCATTGTTAGTTTAATTTTATATTATTAATAATATAATAATCGTATAATACGGTTTTTTAATTGTTACGAGTTCTCTTTTTTTCTTGAAAACCGTTTGATTCGGTTCTTGTAAAAAATCGATCTGTTCTGCTCCATTGGTTTATAATTGCGGTCCCGATTAGCGAAACAAAATGGCTGCTTCTAAAGAAAAAAAAATTAATTGGCTGGCCTGTTTATTTTATTTTATCGAATAATTTAATATAAATTATATAGAAAATCGATGCGTGTAATCAATATTTTTATTTTATTTCCTTAATTGCCTTTTAATTGTGGAGGATTGTATATATTTCTTTATATTATTATACAATAATTATGAATTATTTTCTCACTATAACCTTGTTTAGATTGTGATGGAATGCAACATTACAAAAAAAAAATATTTTTTCTATTTATAAAAAATAAAAATAAATGTATCGACTGACTCGGCAAGATGATTTATTTCATTTTTAATCTTCTTTAATTTTGCTTTTTTCTTTTGTGGTCTTATTTTAGTATAATGATTCATCTATCGATTTTATTTTATTTGTGACGTATACATATCTTTATTTCGTCATTATCACGTTTTCCTTTGAATAGAAAGCGATTGCATATAACATATTTAATTCAGGTAGTTAATAATTACGTAATAGAAATATAGACGATAGAAATTTTGTTCAAATGAAAATCATGTTTGTCAAATCAAAACCATTTAAAGGGGGCTTTTAAGTGGCTAAATTATACTATGTTCTGTTTTTCTTAAAATTATTGATTATTCAAGATTTTGTTTATATATCCTGCCTTGGTTATAGATATTCCACTTTTAAAAAATTTCCTTGTTTAATAAGATTTATGTTCATACCACTTCAGTTGAGATTTGTAGTATGAGTCGAGTTTCCCCTATTATATATAAGATTATGTGAGTTATTATTAAATATTTGTTTCATTTATTTCCGTGGTCTGGGATTTACTTTAATAATTTAATTATGAAAATACACGGTTTATAAATATATATATATAGATAGATAGATAGATTATATAGATACTATAATATATATATATATTATAGTATCTTGTAAATTGCAAGTGTAGTATTTTGTAAATAATTTCATTAGTTTGGTTTTTATATGTTTTATTTTATCTAACTGTTTATTTAATTCAACAGTTCTTCAGGGCAGATGTATTTTTTTTTTCTATAACGTTCTGTTATTCTTTACGTATTTCGTCCCAGATTAAAGTGTTTTTTTCCTGTTCCTCCCTTTCTCGCCTTTTAGGCTATACGGGATTTTCCTGGGCCTGAGGGTTAGGGCGAGGAATTTAAAATTCCCTCCGACACCGGAACGCGAATTCGTACTTTTTTAAATCTCATAACTTCGGTTATCTGGTTGCCGGACAACTCGCGCTGCTGTGAACACTCGTTAATCCATTCGGCCACCCCGCCTCCCCAGAATAAAGTTATTTTTCTATACTATTCTATTCTGTATATATTTATATTTATTTCTGTTTCGTATTTATATATTGTACGAAGTGATGCCTATACCCCTAATGCATACCGACTGTATTTTTAGAAATAGAAAATAACTTAATTCGGGAACGAATTCCGTTTAAACTAACATAAAAGTACAAAATCAAAATATTATATGTGGCCTAAATAAAAACAAAATATAAAAAGAAAGAGAAAAAAGTAAAGAAAACATCAGTTAAACATACTATATAAAAAACAAATTAACTTTTTTTTTTTCATATTTCTATCCATACCTGTCTATAGGCTTGACAATAAGACAATCTTGACAATCTGCTGTAACTAATAAGAAAATTGACATTTTAGGCATGAGGAAAAATTAGTAACCTGTAGTACCTCTTCCTACCATAACTAAACTTCCATAATTCAGAAAAGGAGATCTCTCATCCAGCTCCTCTTCAGTTGGCATGTCAGCTGTGGATATATCGTTGATAAGTCCGTTGTGATGTCCATATAGTTTAACATGAAATATGAAGTAGAGATCACGTATGTGTTGGTCGATAGTTGGTTGTCGTAATTCGCTATGTAAAGTTTTGTTGTTTACGTACTCGTAGGAGCTCCTATTATAAGTCGTAAAATTTTGAAATATTTGATTAAAATGTCTGTAGTTTTTGTAAGTGCGTCTTTTTTGCAGAACCGTAAATTTGTGAAGCGTATGTCCATATGGGTTTGAGTAGGTAACTGTAGGTATTACATTTTTGTCTGATTTTCAGTTTTGAATTGAAAAAAAGTGAGTACAATATTTTCAGTCGCTTGTTCAAAGTCATTCGTTTCATGTAGACCCCAGGTCATCTTTCTGTCCAATATTAACCCGATACAAACTGGTGAGCACGTGTCTCGTCGAAGTGTAAATGTTACATGTTGTGATTTGTCATGATTTAATATAATTTTTCAATGTGAACCAATTTTGTAAATCTAGTGAGGCTATTCTGGGATCGTGTTTTTCTTTTTGTTAAAATTATTGTATCGTCAGTGTAAGTAGCAGTCAATGTTTCAGAGTTGGTAGGCATGTCATACGTCTAGATAATGTAGAGTAAAGGAGCCAATATACAAAACACTTAAAATTATGACAAGGCAATTTAATTTATGTGCAGTGGTAAAACATTCTAAATATAAAATTTTAGGGGGGGGGGAGAAGTAAATAAAAAATATATTAAAGTTTTCTTTAAAATAAACTCTCTGTGTTTCCGCAAAGAAATCCAAATCTGATGGTAATAATTGTTTGAGCATTTAAATGATGAATAATTTGTAAATACATCATTATGAATAGAATGGACAGGAATTGGAATAGGGGGATTTTAAATGTAGATAAGGAGGGAGAATGCCGAAAGTTGATAGGAAGGGAATTCCATAAATTAACAGCAATAAAGGAGTATTGGAATGAAGCAGATCCGTGAGAAGGTTATTCGATAAATAAACAAAATTCGATAGGGATACTATAGGACTCTTTTACACAATTTTTAAATGACAATATGTAGTGAAAACACATCAGTTATTATGATATAATATATGATACATGATATAATATATATAATACATGATATATGATATATTATATAACTCGTGAAGCGAAGAATCGGTAGCTAGGAAGGGAGCCGTTAAGCGGTCGGCCAACTATCGATTTGTCATGATTTATAGTGGCCCTGGCTAGGTCGATACATCATATGTTACATCAGCCAGTTCCGGCACAAGTTTGTATATCAAGTTTTGGAAACACTTAGGGTAAGCTGTTATTGGATAGCTCCCGCTATATTAAACTGTTCTTCTTTACAGAACTTTTATTTAAAAGTGATTGCTAATGTTTCGAAATGGGTCATTCCATTTAAAATAATCCAGACCATGTTACTCAAAATTTTATTTTCCTATATTCTACAAAATTATATTCTACAATAGCCCTGTCAAATTGTTCTTTAATACAATCAAATATTAATACTTTTTATATTAGGACTCTAGAGGCTTATGCCAGTGCCGCTTTCCCGCCGATTAAGTGTATTTTCTAAGTAACTGATTCAAATATTTTAAAAAGTAATCTGTTATTTAGAAAGAAAAATGTATTCCACAGATGTTTTATTTCAGGACGTTCTGTGTTAATGTCTGAAGTTTATTTACAAATACGCTTGATTTTCAACTTTAGTTTGAACGATTTGAAAAACATGATTTTACTGGCGTTTTTTATTGCCAAGACCAATTGTTTTTTCATGTTTGATTACTCTCTAACTATTCACCTTTAATATAAGACCAATTAAATCAAATGTCGAATCTCAGTGACCGAAAAACTATCTCAAGTCAAAGATATAAAACTGCCATTTTGAGTCAGTTCGGCCACTTTTTTTAATAAATAGTTACAAGGAACACAACTATATACAATATATTGGGATGTGCGGGGAAGGGTGCATGGTAAATATACAAAATAACACTCTTGAAAAATAATGTATAATGATTCTGGGTACAATACATACTGAAATAAAAGTATAACTTTTGAAATTTGACCAAAGGAAATATCTGAGTACGATTTATTTTATAAACTAAAGCAATGATAAACCGACTTAAGGTAGGTCAGTGTAAAAATTTCAATATCCTCTAATATTGATGATCAAAGACTTCTTGCCATAGCTTAATTTTGACAAACATTAATTTTTATTAAAAGTAGAGTTAATAGTGAAGCTTGTGTGATGCGGTCCATAGATTTTCTCACTGTAACTTAGTCATCTTTATTGTCTCATTCACCCCTTTCTGACACCAGGATATGGAACCGTGATCTTACATTGAAAATTGAATAGCTGTAACTTCGTTAATAGTTGTCCAAAATGAACGATTTTTATATTTCATATTTTTTTGTTTTGTTGGTAATTTATTTACCTTTTAAAAGTTTCATTATAAATTTTACCGTATAATATAGGTCCATTTTTCTTTTCTTTATAAATTTTTTTCCTGAATTTTCTCGAGAATTTAGTCCTTATACGAAAATTGAAAGGACAATTCTTAGAACATTATAGAAAAGTTTCATTTCGTTTTTCATTTATTGCGCGCAAGCTATTGCACCGAATTTGTGTCGCAGGCATCAGTAGTCAATACCCTACAAAATGAAAAAAGAAGCAACAAAATCGGTTCAGTAGTTCCCGAGAAAATCTTGGCACAGAGACACAGACAGGCAGATGGCTAAAAATGTGTTTTTCGGACTCACGGGGGTCTGAAATGTATAGATCCGTCGAAAACCATAGATAGGAAATTTGACCCGATCGCAATACTTTCCTTACCTAGTATAGATAGCAAAGTAAAAAATATATACTTATAAGTGTGTTTATATTTATCAAAGATGTATTCAAACAATATAAGGATAGTGTAAGTTTATATTTTTTCTTAACAAATAAATAAATAATACAGAATAGTAAATTCAAATTTAGAAGAAAACAATTTTTGGAATGATTGGATTAGACAAAGTGCCATCATTTACGGGTCTAAGCCTCTAAAATTAATAATTAGCGTGACAATAGTTGTCACCCCAAAGACAATTACTGACAATTATCAAGTAAAACCTGATAGTAGTGTACACGATGGAAGTGCTTTGGCAGTTGCTGTCATCTTGGAAACGATACTTCAGGTTGAAGAATAATCTGGCGAAAGAATAATCCTGGCGTTTGAACATGAATAGTGACAAATAAATTTATATAAATATTGGTCTAAAAATAGTAAGCTATTAACCCTAAACTCTTCGTTAGTTGTATCGGTTCAGATTACTATTTATACTAAATTAGTATTACTATTTATTTATTTATTTTTTAGTAGCTGGCTTTAAACTTGTATTAGCAAACTGGAATAGGATAGAAACATTTGTGTATACCTACTATTTTACGTTATATTGGATAACGGTTTAAATCTATTTGCATTTACAAAATGACGAGCAGAGGAGGGCGGAGTGAGATCAGCTGGAGCAATCAGCTGTGAGGAGGGGGCAAAAAATGTGACGTGGCGATGACGTCGTCCGGCGGGGCCTTACTATCGCATTCCTCCTCATTCTCATCTCTTTTTAATCTCCATTCATAGTCCTTATCTAGTCTTCTATTTCTAGCTATCGATATATCGATTAGTTATACATATTATATACCATATATACTGCAAAACTACTTGATATAAATAGTTTTTAAATAATAAAATCTAAAAACGTGACACACTGAGTCTTAAGATTTGAAACTTTACGAAACGTAGGGTCAGATTGTAATAAGTTTTCTTATTTATTTGTTTCATTTCATAACTTACAGCAAAGGGTTGAAATAAGGGCTATACGGAAACAGCCGAGAGCGTCCGACATTTGTCGATCTCTCTCTACAGATACCCGATACCCATCTATACAAGGCTTTGATATTTTTTTAGAATAGAATAGAAAATAAATTTACTCAGGAACAAAGTCCCTTTAGAATAATAAAAAAGTTCAAAATTAAAATATTATATCTGGCCTAAATAAAAACAAAAATTAAAAGTAAAAATAAAGAGAAGTAAGTAACGAAAATATTAGTTAAACATATTATATGCAAAATAAAAAAAAAAATCTATATACAAAACACTTGAAACAATATCGACAATTAACATCACACTTTTTTTTATTTTACCACTGGACAACTATGTACAGTGGTAAAATATAAATATACACTTTTAGAAAAAAATAAAATAAAAATACATTACATTCTTCTTAGCAGTAAACTCGGTGTTCTGTTGAAAAAAACATGAAAAAAAAGTAATTAAGTGATGAGTTATATGTAAATACATCATTATGAACAATATGTAATTTTACATAAAAGGTTAGTGGGTATCTGACTGTTTCTGGGGCAGGAATTCCTAGAAAGAATAGGACGATTTTAAATGTAGATAGGGAGAGAGAATGCCGAATTTTGATTGGAATGGAATTCCAGAAATTAACACATATCCATAACTTTTTAAAAAGGGTTTCACGCGAAATGGTGAGAACCTACTATTATAAACCTAATAATATACCATATTTACTAAATTAAGGAAATATGCGGAGGAATTTCTTGGCGGGAGATGACCTTGGATAGGAAGGAATAGAAGGATATCTTAAATTATATTCAAGTCAAGTAAAACCTCAGTAGTTGAAAAGACCTTAATAAAAATAAGATATGAAAAAATGGGGTGGGCTAAAAGGCAAAAAATAGTTTAAAAAATTACGAGTTCATGTCCTGGTGCCCGAAGGGGCTTTTGACTATAGAATTAATTTCCCCGCCTTCACTCACTGACCCGCTTGGAAAGGAAAGTATAGCTTAGAAGGCGAAGAAGGGAAGGACAAAAACTTGCTATTCCACTAATTTAGTAAAGAACTGATTTTTATTTTCCTACCTATACTAGGTAAGGAAAGTATTGCAATCTGGTCCAATTTCCGAATTGCATTTTTTGACGGATCTATACGTTTCAGAGCCCCTTGAGTTAGAAAAACTCATTTTTAGCCATTGGTCTGTCTGCCTGTGCCAAGATTTTCTTGGAAACTAGTGAACCGATTTTGTTGATTATTTTTTTATCTTGTAGGATTTTGACTACTGATGCCTCTGACACAAATTGGTGCTCGATGCGCAATAGCTGCTGCGCAATAAATCAAAAACATGTTTTTCTATAGTCTCTAGCGCGAAAAAGGCTCTAAAGATTTTGATGAAACTTTCCTATAATGTTCTAATAATTGTCCTTTTAATATTTGTATATGGACTAAATTCCCAAAAATAATCAGAAAAAAAAGTTATAAAGAAAAAAAAATGTTATGGGGCCTAACTATATAGGTATATATTCCGTAATAAAATTTATAATATTTAAACATTTTATTCCAGAAAGGGGTGAATGGGAGAAAAAAGATAACTAAGTGAAATAAAGGTTTACATTGCTTTAGTTTATCGAATAAATCGTACTCAAATCTTTTCTTTTATCAATTTTCAGGAAAATAAATCTAATTCAATTTTTTTTTTCTTTATACACATATTTAAAGATATAAAAATTTTTCTGAAATAGGTAGGAAAGTCGTGTGAGTGGACACGCCAGATTTTTTATTCTGTAATAAATTTTGTTCATTACGAAGATTTTCATAAATGATAACATTATGGTCGGTACTACTGACTTGGTACATCGGGGTTTAACTTAATAATAAAGATTTGAGAACTACTAAATATATATTTATATAAAGGTATTGTATGACAGTGTTCATATTAATTACTGTAGGTAATTACTTTTATGTACTTTGTAGATCGACTGTAGTAATAAAATTCATTGCTACCAATTAAGATTACTGCTTATAGCTGTTCCATCTTGGATACGAAGATTTTATTATCTCTTGTCATTAAATCAACATCGCAGAGATTGGCAGAGGTTCATTGCCGAGTTCAAGGTAATGAAATGCCTGTTTAAAGAATCGATGCCTGCAATTACCTCAGTACCTCTGGGAACCAGGTACTTGGCCGGTGTTTAAAAATGGCATCAGTAATAATCATAGATGCTTCTTTATATTACTATTAATTAATTATTAGTTTATATTTTACTGTCCACCTAACGGTGGACCAACCCCCATTTTACAAATTATACAACTGTTCATTTAATTGTACTGCTCATTGATTAAATTTAATTTACATCTATTCTGTAATTCAGATTGTATTGTTTTTTATTAACATGCTAAATTTAGTTTTATATCATTTAGAAATTAAAACTACTTAGTTCGCGCCTCTTGTCCCGGAACTTAAAAATTAGAATCTATAAAACAATTATCTTGCCTACAGTTCTTTATGTATGCGAAACTTGGCCGCTTACATTAAGGGATGAGCAGCGTCTTAAGGTTTTTGAAAATAAAGTATTGCGTAGAATATTCGGACCGAAGAAGGATGAGTTAACCGGAGAGTTCAGACGGTTACACAACGCCGAATTGCGTGAGTTGTATCCGGGTAATATAATTGAGGTAATTTCATCGCGGCGAATCAAATGGGCTTGTAAAGTTGTTGGGCTTAGTAACGAGAGAATTCCTAAAAGGTTAATATTTGCTGTGCCGAATGGTAAGCGTCCGAGGGGTAGACCGAGGCGAAGGTGGGAAGATTGCATTAAAGCCGATCTGAAGGGACTGGGTTTGGACGGCGAACGGTGGAGGGAGGTGTGTAACAAGCGATTGGTGGTGTCGGCATTGAACCTTCGGGTTCGCTAAGCCTTATTATTATTATCATTTAGAAATTGGAAATGTCTTTTCATTGTGTAAATTATTTTTTATTAAATAACAATTTTTTTTTTCAGGTGAGGAGAGTACAGCTTTATATCGTGAGTTTTAATTTAATTTTTTTTTTTAAGATTTTCTTTCTTCTACATTGCTTTTTGGTAATTGAAGATAGTTAAGATTTATATCCGTGTGAGAGGTTAAAAAAAAAATTGTTCGACACAGAATCGAAATTTTCCACTCTCATTTTCTGGAGTCATTTAAATGTAACTGGTATCACCTAATACTATCAACCCAAATTTACTTACCAAAGATACCTGTATGGTCCTCTATCAATCTCCTTATATTGTATCCTCATCTTTCACATACGCCCTAAAATATTTAAAAAACGGCTAGTTCAACTTTGCTCGAAGCCGAAGGAAAATGTGATATAATAATACTCAAGTAACAACGCCAACGTGATTAACTTGATACGCCTTCATGTCAATAATCGATGTCTGCTTTGGCCCACAGTTGAAAAAACAAACAGAGTGAAAAAATATCGAGTAGGTATTATTATTATTATTATTTTTTGAAATCGAGTAATATAACATTTTGTCTATTTGACAACAGTTATAGTGGGGTAAGACCACATTTGTATAAAAATATAAAATAAACAGAAGGATAATAACAAATAAATAATAATTAAAAAGTGATTGGTATTAACTCTATCAAATAGCGTCTACTACTTTCGCTTACGAATACATACATATACTAAAGCATTTTTCTAGATATGTCTACATTTTAAAAAATACTTATTCAATTTAGGCTATAATGATTTTTGAAATTTGAGGGAATAGAGTAAAAATGGTTTGGCATCAATATCAATAAAAATCTGATGCGCCCAACACACAACCTTCACTTACCGCTCTACTTTAAATTATTTTAAATACTTTAAATCAATCTTAGAAAAACATTTAAAAGTTTACATAAAGTAAGAAAATTTCATTCAATTTCCTTGAAAACATGTGATTTACTTTAAATAATATTAGTTTTAAAAAATTATGATTTATTAAATTTACTATTTCGGAGCTCTCCGCTATCTTTTACAACTTTCTATATTAGATATTGTTTTATCTAAAATTGTCCGCTTTCCAATGATGTTTATACGTACTTATTCTTACTGGTTCATTTTCGACCTGGATAAGCATTTTTATTTTTTTCTCGTTTATTAAATTACCAAATTCTTTCTAAAGTTATATTTAGCATTTTTTCGTAGCTTTTAATAATGCGAGATGATTAATTATTTAAATTAAACCATATTAAAGGTACTTTAAAGGAAAACGCATATGAACATTGGGAATTTAAGCCCTGTAAAGTGACACCAATGGGGATAAGACCTAAATGACATTAAAGATCATTTATCATTATACAACGATACACCGACTTTAATCAAAATCGTTAAAGCCGTTTTTGAGAAAATGATAAAAATGTGTTTCAGCGTGGCACTTCCGGTTTTAAGGAAAAAGTTGCCAGGACATAAGGCATATACGTATCTTAAATACATTATATCAGGTTCGTATGATTTTTCGTTTTCGAGCTAGAGTGTTCACATACACATTGACACACACCTATTTTTCGCAACTTGGTTATTTGGACTCAGGATACCTCAAAATGTATATTTCCGTTGTAAACTCAGATTCAAAAATTTTCACGATCGCAATATTTACCCTTACTATATATTTCATATATACGTAAGTGAAAATGAAAATACTCGTTAAATAATTAAATATCCCTTTTAAGTTATTTCCTTTTTCTCCCATTACAGATTAAATTTCCTTATTAAGTTAAAATTGAGCATTTTTTTTATCTTCTACTTCCGTTGTGTCGTGGGCAGCCATAATCGATTCTCTTACAGTAAATTCCAGAGGCAGAGACCCGCTAGCTCCTTGTTCCGGAACAATCCACCGTAATCTTAGCTGTCTGCTGAGGAACATCCTTCGTGGTCTTTGTTGCCCGTTCTCGGACCTAACTCCCGTAATAATTTTTGATGGTCCTTGTAGAAAAGAAAATGGCAGTGGGATCTATGTTCGGACCGTTATCGAGATGTACGGAACTCGACCCAGCAAATTGACGCGTTTAATAAATTATTTACTAATCGATTCACCTGTTTATTTAATCGACCTGAGAAGTGCTTGGATGCTTTTAGGTTAATTCTCTCGAGGACGATATTGAAGTGTCATTCAGGTGTAGGAATCACCTTAATGGAATGTCATGCAACACTGTAGTTGACACGTCATTCTGCTTTCAGTTTATTTTTATTGATAACAGCTGTTTATTTTATAATGTTTTTATACAATATTGACGTCTTTATTTATTATTTTCGAACATAAGAGTACATTAGTAAATAACTACCATGTACCATGAAGACAAAAAGGCATATTTATGAGTTTTAGTGTCTGATTAAATAGACAAAGTTTGACGATCTCCAATTTGAAAACGCCTCACTTCTGAGAACTTTCGTAAATGAAATATTTGTAAGTTACGATATAATGAAGGTATTTACGAAGTTTCTGGGAAATGTTAATAATTTCATAAAAAGGACCAGGAACAAAGCTAAGCTACCTAAATAACTAAACTGGTTGAACACTACTTGTTTATTGAAGAAATATAAAAATAACTAGTTCCTATATATTATGTAAGGAAGGAATTAAAATTTTTTCCTTGTTCGGTTACAATATTCCATTTGACAAAATAGACCAAAATATTTGTACAAATTGCATAGCTAGGACTTATTTTTAAACACCGACTGGAAAGATAATAAAAGTAATAATGACAAAATAATGCCCCGATGGAATTTTCTAAATTATTAAAAAAAATAAAATGTAAGAACAAACAAATACCTTTAAGAAATAATAAAGTTAATATAAAGTGTAGTATACTATTCTACTCCTAAATGCAATATCTTTAAAGAGAAAGACAATATTAAGTATACCAAAACTAATGAACTGTTTCTTTGTTAATAATTGTCCGATTGTCTCATAATAAACTTTCTCATCATGGGTACGATCCAGAAAAAAATGCATACTTTTTGAGTTATTCGCAAATAAAGTTTCTTTTGCTTCATAACTTTTTTCCCAGAAGCTCGGTTAATTTATTACATAATTTCATATCGAAGTATGGCTGTTATAAATAACAAAGTGCAGATAGTGAACTTGATGAAAGAAAGCCATATTAGATTCTTCTATTGTAAGTTATAATTATAAATATTAAATGATTTTTTAAAGGAAATTTTCTTCCAATGTTCCATTCTATAAAAAACTTTATTATAACACCATTTTAAAAACTATTTAAACTCTTAATAAGTGGTATTTTTTTAATTTCTGGAAATGAGAAGTTTATTCCCAAAGTGAACCCTAATAATTATTGATTTTAGAAAACATGTTGTTTATTCGTAGCACATATTTCCGATAATCAATGATTATTAAAAAAATTAATAATAAAAAAAAATTAATAATTAAAAACATTTTAATTTAATAATTAAATTTCAAGGCCTATTTTTCAACAAAAAATGTGGGGTTTGTTTTGTGTAGAAAAAATGGTACATGATCCGGAAGAAAATATTTATAAAAATCTTACTAACCTTTTTTTTTGTTTGAAATAAACTTATTTCCATATTTTTTTTTTAAATGTGCAAGATCCTTAAAAAAAAAAATGTACCATCAAATTTTTACCTCGATTTTAATAATAATCGATTAATGTTATCTTTGGAAATAAGCGGTTCCATTCATCATTATAATACAACTAATCTAGTTATTGTGATTATTTGCTCGAATCTTATTAAGAATTATAACACTCTTTCAATTTTACGGTAAATTTTAATTAAGTATGTCATTCAATGATAAAATGAGTTTGATTAGTTTCAAAGAATAAATAATTAAAAACTTGATATTAAGACACAGGCATTATGGATATTGTATAGGCTGTGGATTTAAAACCAATTCAACTCATTTTCTATCAGAATTTGTTTTGATATTTAAATAAGCCGTTTTACAAAGTATTTTTTATATGAATCCATTTAAAAAGTTATAAGTTATGAGGAATGTATTTAAAATATAATATTTAAAAATTTGAATAAGTTTTACGTTCAATATAAGTTTAAGGTTCAAAAGGGATATGATTATACACACATTATAGCGAACTTAAGAATCCGCCAAACATACAATGGAAAATTCCACTTACATTTCAAATAATCTTATTTTATTTTTTCTTACATTGGTTAAAACTTTTATTTAAAACATTAAATTTGTTTAAATAAAAATATCTTTACCTTAATATTTCATTAATTAAGAAAAATTAATCCTATACTGTAAAAATGTAATTGAGTAAATTGATTCATTTTCATTAATATTACAGGATATTTATAAAATATTGTTTTATATTTATCTATTATTTTTAAACACTAGTTATATAAATTATAAGATATAAACCTTGCAATAAAAATTAATAATTAGGTTTTTAGTATAGGACTGGAACATCTTTTAAAATTCATCTACTCCCTCCGGGCTTCCCCTCTCCCACCCCCAATAAAAGTCAACATTCTCTTTATCGGTATCTTTATAGTTAAATAAAGAATTTTTCTGAGGTATGTCCATTACTGGTACCGACTCCCTGTCCATTACTAGAACAAGTGAATAAGTCCGTGGTGTCCATCACTAGTGCAAAAAGGTGTTTTTTTTAAATAGTGATTATACCTGCATGACTGAATATTTCTTCAAATTTAAAATGTTAAATAGAAAAAGGAAACCCTAGAGATTCTAAATGTCTAACGGAGAAGTTTATATCAATAATAATTACTGCGGCATAGGCCAAAAAAGACTTTAAAATTTTAAAATTTAAAAGAAAAAATGTCTTTAGCTTTGTCCATCACTGGAATGCTTACAGCACGTAATTTTGTATTTTGTAAATAATTTTTAAAATTTCGAATTTCGAACAAATTTTCGCTTGTTTGATCGTAGTTTAAGGACCCCTAACCTGAATCATCACCGGAGGGAGGGGATGAGTATGCTCTTCTCTCCCTCCCCTCAATATTTTGTAGTGGTAGTAAAAAAGATTAAGTCCCAAAAGAGTCCCAAAAGAGTTAAATAAACCATACTCGATACTATTATGTTTAAAGTACTAAATGACTGGGGTACTTGATGCATGTCGTTCTAACATTGCCACATCTTCAATATTTACTAAGTGCCGTGATGAACTGTAGGTTGGTACTAGATTCAAGATATATTTTCTCGATACAGTCACGAAATAAATAATGCCCTACTCATGTGGGAGTTCAACCCACAGTAGGAGGAGCTTCTTCTCTCAGCGGGGCTCTAGAATTATATTTGCAAAATATAATAACTTTATTTACGTTTATTTCCAATGATAATTATCGCTCACAAATCTTTAGGAAATGAGTTTTATTTTATTTAAAAAGAAATTAAAAAATTCTTTATTTGTAAAATATATTTCTGACAATCATCCATTATTTAAATATTAAATAAAAAAGAATGAAACATCAATACGGCCGTTTTTGAAACGAATTACAGCTCCAAAGAAAAATAGCCCTGGAGCCAGGGCCCAAAAATCGACCTGATCGTAGAAGAAGGTTTAATTTTCAATTACGAAAGTGTATGTTATTCTAAGAAAAAAAAACCTTGTCTGCCGTTCCAGAGCGGCTGCTTTCAAAAATGGCGGCTGATTTAAAGAATTAATTTATTAAAGAATACATTTTTCGCTTTGATGCATAGTATAGGAGTTATAGATGAAAAACCCAAAAAATATCGAAAATATCTGACTTTTTTGGTTGTAAAAAGATCTCTCTTGGTGGCTCGCGTTAGCAATTTTGTTTTTTACATGTCTAAACCCATATATACAAGTTAAAAAAACAAAAACTTTTCTCACAATTTTCGCAATGGATTTCCCGTTTCGATCCTCATATTACTGACCTAATATTCTTTAAATCATCTGCTATTTTTGAAAGCAGCAGCTCTGGAACGGCATACAAGATTTTTTTTACTTAGAATAACATACACTTTCGTAATTTACAATCAAACTTTCGTCTGCAATCAGGTCGATTTTTGGGCCCTGGCTCTAGGGCTAAAATTGTATATGATTCAGAGTTAAAGTTACTAAAATGTTTCTATAAAAATTCAAATTTTTGTTTGTAATAATAGAAAAAATAAATTTAATTTTAATTTTAATTGTTATAAAAATGTTTTTAAAAAGTATTTCATAACTTAAAAGGCGCAAATATCATTCACATTTCTTTTTTAAAAATACGATTTTATGAATAAACTTATTTTCACACCACTTTTTTTTTAAAACTCGATTTAAAAAATATAAATTTTTACCATCGGTTTTGAATAGAAATTGGTATTTAAATCGACTTTCGAAATAATCGATTATGGTTCACCTTGGAAATAAGCGACTCAAATATTCTATTTATAATATGTCCGAACAGTGTTGCTCATCTTGATAGAGACGAGTCCTCTGCGGTCTTGGTGACCTTTGCCGTTATTGGAATCAGGAAGGTTCCCAGATCCTACATCGGTTCACGAACAGAACTAGATCCAGGAGTACAGGGATATTGCAGGGCCGCGGGCTGTGGTTATTGGGGCATGGCCGTGTGCTTAAGGGGGCTTTATAGCGGTACTTGCCCCTTCTGCAATCTCTGTTGGCTTAAGGATAAGTATCTACGACTGCTTTAGAGGGGCCTTATTTATGGATGGTAGCCGATATATCTATATCTATATCTATATATCTATATATATATATTGATCAGAAGTTGCAGTATGATTATATTTTAATATAATATGAGCTGGAAATACCAAAGAGTTTGTTTAAAATCTGGATTTAAAAGTGAATAATGAGAGAAGTTAATAAAATATAGTAGTTTTCATGTCTTATGTTATTCATAAAGTGAAGAGTTGGGATAAAAGAATGGTTGGGGTGATCAGTAACAAAAAAAAAAATGTAAAAATAAATAATTATGTTTATTATAAATAAGTAATAATAAGTTTAAACTTATTTATAAGTATTTTTTAAAATTAGTTTGTTGTAAAATTAATTAATATTTAGTTGTTTATGAATAACTGTAGTAAATATTTGAAGAGAAGAATGGTTGGGCTTATCGATAAAAAAAACAAAAACAATATTAATAAAAAATAAATAAATAATAAATAAGTACATTTAAAAAATAAATTATTTATTAAAAAATAAATAAGTGTACTTTTTATTTTATTTTATTTATTATTTAATTTTTTTTTATTGATAAGCCCAACCATTCTTCCCTTCAATTATTTACTATAGTTATTCATAAACAACTAAATATTATTTAATTTTACAATAAACTAATTTTAAAAAATTCTTAACAGTCCTAATTTTAATGTTTTAATGGAAGAATTTGCACTGTGCGTGAGAGTCTTATTACCTAATTAAAAATCAAATAAAAATAAAACCATTCGTTATTTCTAATATAATCAATGTGGTTAGATATTCAACGTTTCGGTGTTCTGCTACATCTTCAAGAATTTTTACAATATAATTATCATTATTACATACAAAAATTATTATAATAATCTGTCTTAATAACATTTATGTATAATATACAATTTTAATTTTAATATTATTACACTGCAGAACCATCCAAATCCTCTCGTTTCAAACCTTGCTTCCTCCTCGATCCCTGATAACCCTCCGAGGCGTCTGAAAAGAAGATGGCCTCGGGACCTTCTAATATAGAACTTTAATTTGAGTTCTAGCAATGGGTAGTTTCTTTTCATGTTGTACATGTCATGTTACCAATGTCACATTTACTTGATGTATTTCCCATGTAATACAGTTGTAAATTTCAATAAAATAAAAAATAAAAAAAAATATTATTACTTTTTTTCCTCGGTTCCTAAAAAAATGTCATTTAAGTAAATTCCATAATTACTTATGTTGTCATATTATTAATATTTTGTATATTCGTTCTGTTTAGAAACATCTTAATTGTTGTTAGATTGTTACACTGGCTGTATCAGAGGTTGAACTTAAATTTTTATTATTTATATTTATTCAACTTTTCAAATTGTAACGCATATCAGCTCTTAAATTTAAGCACTTGTCTAGATAAAAATATAAAAATGACCAAAAGAAATTTTAAAAAAATATTAGATTATCATTATAGGACCCCTAAATGAAGTCTGGAGTCTCCTAAATAAAAGTGAATCACAAATGAGTCAGTGTTATTTATTCGGAAATCATCGGAGCTCATAAACATAACATCGCTTAAATTCGATCTATAGACGGCTTTAGCTCAGACTAGTAATGGTATATTTCCAAAACTTTCGAGATGATTAATTTTACCATATTTAAATAAGCTGCAAAACATTTTTAATTTTAGAAGTTTATTATTTCGTATTTTTATTTTAGTTTTAAATGATTTAAAACCTTCTAATTAATTCGTGGATCTTCTATATTTAGCCATAAAAAAGAAAACTCGAAGAGGTATCTCTTTAGAAGGAGATCAAGAAGAAACGATATAATAAATATAATAAAAGGGGAGAAGAAACGATAAGGGATCGTAAAAAGGAAGTGAATAAAACGGAATAGAGGGTGGTGGAAAAAAATAAATAATGGCCAAAGAAGATGAAATTATGAAGACATTAACTGAAGTGGTGGAAGGGAGGGGAGGTTTAAGATCGCTAGAGCAGGTTGTACAAGGTCGTGGCGTGGCCGACCGTATCCTGCCATCGATTTCGTAACTTATATCGATTCTATTCTACAATCGACTCGGGAAGGTCAATGCACCCCCTGGCCGTCTTATCTACTCCCGCCAAACCGAAACTTCCCGCCTCAACGCTTACCTACATCGCACGCCTAATAATACACATTATATTTTGGTTATTATATTCTCCCTCTACATCAGATATGTATATATAAAATATAATATAATAAAGTAGGTTTAGACATTTCACAAACTATGATGGAAAACACGGATCTTTAAATCGATTATTTCTCAAGAATAGTTTTTTTTTTTTTTTTTTTTTTTTTTTTTTTTTTTTTTTTTTTTTTTTTCTTACCCTCCAAAAAGTTTATTGAAACAATTACATATATAGTATACAATAATACAATATAAACATGTAATAAATTCCTTCCACTGCCCGAGGGCATTTTAAGGATTGGGGATAGCTAAAGGTTACATATGTGGCAGAAGGCTTTGTGACTTTGACATTGAACGGGGAAGGACCGTTCTGCTAATGTTTTATTATTTACAATATATACAAATTAATGAGTTTGGACCGCAGAGACCTGACCACATCCTTCGGCGAGTATGTCCACCAAAGGGAGTTTACCTTGCCACCTCCCAGGTCTGGGTGGTGGTGAGATCTCATTGAACAGTGGGTTTGCACAGGCCTTCAGCCCATCAAAAAATTTGATGTGCCTCCGGCCTATGAACTCAGGTACCGAGGGGAGCTGGAGCTCCTCGCGTATTGTTTGATTCTTAGCCCTTTGTAGGGTGGTGCCACGGACAATTCGCCGAAGGATAGAGTTCTGGAAGCCCTGTAGACTCGTAAGCGTGGATTTATATAGGTATCGCAGGAGAGGGGCCCCGTGGAGCAGTGTTGGTCTTATAACAGCTTTATAAATTTGGAGCTTGAGTCTCAGCGAGAGCTGCGGCGACGTCAGTAGGTGGTAGAGCCGGTGCGACTTCTTTCGTGCCAGCTTGATCCTCTGCCTAACGTGATTGGAGAAGGTCAAATGTCTATCTAGCGTGACGCCGAGGTAGACAATCGAGGTAGAAATTTTATGATAAACTCCTCCAACGGTGAATTGTGTGGGTAGATGCTTCTTTCCCTTCTGAAACGACATGACAATAGCATCAGTCTTCGCAGGATTCACTCTGATACCGATCTCTTCTAGCTCTTCAACAATTGGAAGCATTCTGTGCCAGAGTGAGTGCAGTCTCCGCGTTGATGCTGGAAGCATATATGCCAATGTCGTCCGCATAGGCTGCTACCACCGCCTTTGGATGCTTGAGTGCCACCACTGGCGCCGTGAAAACGACGAACAGTATTGGCCCCAACACAGACCCTTGAGGTACTCCGCAGGTGGTATCGACTGGGTTTGAGTAGTCTGTACCAACTCGTACGACGAGAGATCTTCCGCTGAGGTAGCTTCGGATCAGTCGGCATAGAGTGGTAGGAAACCTGAACTCTTCCAGACGGCGAAGTAGATGCGTGTGTGACACGCAGTCAAAGGCCTGACTGCAGTCCAAAGAGATGAGCGCCGTAGCTCTGTTGAGACTCATTTCATCTATTGTGTGGGCCTGAAGTTTAGCTAGGTGGTGTTCACACGCGACCCCTCTCTGGAAACCAGTCTGCTCTGGTGGTATGATGCTCTCTTTCCAGCAGTGCTTCATAAGCTGATGGTGGATTAGCCTCTCGAAAATCTTGCTGATGTGCGAGAGGAGGCTGATCGGACGATAGTGCTCAGCTGAGTCCCCGTTCTTCGCCGGCTTGAGTAACGGTACAACGATCGCTTGTTTCCATGCGGTAGGAAAGTATGAGATTCGAAGACATGAGTTGAATATGTTCAGTAGAAAGGCTTTACCCTTCCTAGGGAGCATCTTCAACAGTACGTACGGAATCTCATCCAGTCCAGACGCTTTGTTTCCTTTGGTGCGTCGTAGCGTCGACTCCAGCTGGTTGAAGGTAGAGAAGACGGGTTCTTCGTTGGGACTGGGCAGTGGTCCTTCCGGCATTGGTGGTGCATTTCTCGTCCGCTCAGCATCCCTCGCTTCATAGCTTTTGGCCAGGAGTTCAGCCTGTTCCTTAGGTGTCAGCAGCTCATTCCCCGACGTCAGGTGGACAGTCCTCTTCTTGTTAACGAACGTTCGGACCAGTCTCCAGAACTGGCGGTGGTCATTATGAGTCCTCCGGAGCTGGTCATGCCAGAGTGAGGTCTTCCAGTCTCGCATGAGGCTGGCTATCTGCCGGGTCATCACATTGATGGCCGGTTTCAAGCTGTAGTCACGCGTGCGCTGAAAGATGTTCCTCAGGTTGTTCCTCTGACTGATCAGGGCGAGGATGTGACGTGGTGGTCTCCTGATGGCGTTGGGCTGCGGAGCGAACCTAGGGATGTTCATGTTGGCTGAATCCTGGATAGTGGTGGTGATGACATCCACCGCCTCGTTTACCTCTTCTACTGTCTGGCACGGCGTTACCGCCGGTAAAGTGGATTCAACGCTAGACCTGTATCCTTTCCAGTCGGCCTTGTGGAGTAAGTATTTACTCGCCGGTGGTTTGGCGAGTGTGCCCTCGATCGTGTAGAGCACAGGCCGGTGATCCGACGGTCCATACGGAAGCGCTTGGCAATCCGTAATGATGTGCAGATCCCTGGTTAATAGCAGGTCCAGCGTTGATGTCCAATCAGGTCGGGCTGAATGCCGGAAAGTGTGTACACCTGGGTGAAAGACGGCCAACCTAGTCTTGGTAATGTACTTCTCCAGTGGATTGTCGCTACCACACAGCCAGGAAGTGTGTCGAGCATTGAAGTCCCCAAGAACTACATGCCGACCCGTCACCTGGGCATGTTGTAGCAGCAGCTTAACAGATGTCAGTCCAGCCCTGGGTCTCCTATAGACACAAGTGAATGTGAACCGACTCTTAAGTCGCACGTCAACTGTGAGTAAGTGAGTTCCCTCGGTTGGTTCCACTGGGTTCGGGACGGATCTCGAAGGTACATCTTTTCTGACCAGGATGGCTACTCCCTCTCGAGACCCTGGTGCACACACCTCTCGGTATATAGTGTACCCCTGGAAGTATGGACGAGTCGAGGTGTGAAGCATGGTGTCTGTCAACGCCACCACTGAAGGTCTATGCTGCTGAAGAAGGAGCTCGATTTCAGCCTGCTTCTGGAAGAGGCCTCTGGTGTTGAAATTCATGACGAGATGATTAATCATGATGCTTCTTCGTCATAGCATCTAGCATGCGGGCAACTATATCCATCAGCTTGTCCATTCTTGTCAGCATCGTCATCACTAGAGACGTCAGGGAGGCATCGGTACTTGTTGAAGGCTGAGGCGATTGCGTTGGTGCAGTCTGTTCCTTGAACTGGGTGGCGTGCTGGTGGTGGGGATGAGACTGGTGGTGGGGAGAGGTTCCTTCTGATTGGACCGGCGCTCCTCCGCTTGCTGTGCTGTATGCCAGGCCCTCCTGGACCCACTTACTCTGTTTGCTGGTATTCGTTTTCGTCGGTGTTCCTTTGGTGATTTCCCTAATTTTCTTCACCAACTCCTGTCTCTTCAAGCATTCTTTGGAGGAGGTGGGGTGGGCACCTTTACAGTTTTTACACCAGGGAGTTACTGTCTTCGGGCACTGTTCAAGGGTATGGACACCTCCACACCAGGGGCACGCACATGTTCGGCCACAATATTTCATAGTGTGTCCGTATTCTTGACAATTTCGGCACTGTGCTGGGACCCCATCTTCTTTAAAGATGCTCACACGAAATTTACACTGCGATATATGATAAAGTTTAGCAATGTCTGTCAGCTTGACCGAGTCGTCTGTAATTATCTGGATCAGCTCGATAGGTTTTGGTGGTTCATTCGGGTTGTATCTCTTTGTGAGTCTTCGGGCGAGTCTGAATCCTGGTAATCTGGTTTTTAACTCCTCGACTATCTCCTCGACGGGGAAATCAATATCGAATCCGTGAAGCACATATTTTCGAGATCGCTTAGTGCCTCTGGGAGCAAAACTGTGGAATTGTACCCTATTGTCCTGGCGCAACAGTAAAGTGGCTTGAAAGTGGTCATTCTCGGAGTTGACATACAGCCGAGTTTCTTTTGATGATGAATTGATAGAGAATAATGTTATATTATTCTCGATCAGTATATTTTTCAGCGCTGCCTGGGCTATCGGAGGTGCTATGATGATTGGCGGCGGTCTGTTTTTCTCCGGTAGATTCACTCTCAACACGGAAAACTTGTTGGCAATTGGGATCTGGGAAGGCTTTTCCGGGACGGTACGGGCGGGAAACGTGTGTCGTTTGGCTACTGGGGCGTAGCCTTCAATATCCGATCCAAGGCCTTCGCTGTCAGTTTCGTGAATCCTCTTCCCACTTTTATCTTCGGAGGCCTCAGGCTCTGGAATCTCCATAGGAAGGTTCTCATTCTGGTTCGCCATCACGAATGAAGGAAGAAAGGAGGTCCGCTTGTCAGCGCGACGTTGCCCTCACTCGAGAGAGTAACTGCTGAGGTTTGGTCCAAGGGATAAGTATGGACCCCAACAGTATTAAAGGGCGCAAGCTTAACAAGCAGAGGAAGTTAATAGTGGTCTCACGTCACTATCAAAGATAGCAACGCCAAAAATATATAATCTGCGAGAACGTTAATTGTACTACAACTAATGTAAATGTTCATAATCCTCAAGAATAGTATTTTTGTTTCTTGTTTATCTATACCAGGGCGCGGACTACCTGAGTGGGATAAAGCACTGACTTTTTATGCTAGGGTTAGATTACGACTGTGGCGGGTAGTTATTTATTATGTTACATCAAATCAGGAAATCCTCCTGGGCCATATCCAGCTGCTATAAAGGGGGCATTATTAATTGTATAATTAATTGTGGATTAATGGTTGACTGTAATGAATAATTGAGAGATGTATAGTTGGGTTATCAATCAATATAAACATATTTTGTCCCACCATCTTATCATCTCAGGTGCAAAAAAAAAAAAAAAAAGAAAAAAAAACCTGCAGTTGTGGGAACAGATACTAATATATTCTAATACCCACAGAATATAAAAATTTCTTGAGCTACTTTCTTCGAGCACAGCCATCAAGATAGCCTAGCTGTGCGCTCAAAGCGAGAATGACCAATAATTGTTTTTCAAATTTCACATTTTTAGTAATTTTCCAAATCTTTAATTTTATTTTATTTTAAATTTAAACTTTTTAATGACATGGGGCCAACACATCAAAAACAAAACAAAAACTTTCAACACAAACAAAAACCTAAGACTACGACTAATGTACTCACTCCTTGCAAGAAATTCGGAATTAAAAATTAGACAGAAATTGAATACATATACTTACCTATATGGGACAACTAAAAAGACTCACATACGTAAATTACAGACTTTTCAATCTGAAACTTTCAGGACTATCACCAAAACTCCATTGTACGTCAGTAACATTACTCTACATAAAGACTTACAGATGCCAACAGTTAACGACCACATACGAACATACTACAAACGATTTCATAATAACTTACACGGACATACAAACTCATTGATTCGAGGCATGGCCACAACTAACATGCCCGATAACACCCGATGGAGGCTTAAAAGAAGCTGGATGAGGGATCTCCTCCGCTAACTATGAACATTACGGTCAAGACAGGAAGGATGCCGCTGGGTACTCCTCTCCCTCACGCTTATTCCAAGACCAATCTTCTACATCTTGACATCACACTCGCTGATTGTCGGAACTTCTGACAGGTATGAGTTAAAGAATCAAGATAAAAAAAAAACACTTTTTAATCTAGTTTTTCATGTTTCTATTTATAATATTAGTCCGTGGTACAGACCCCTTTTTATCGAATTATTAACATCCGCCTGAAACTTCGTAAATAACTTCATCTCATCTTAACCTGCAAATATTTTATTTACGAAAATACTCGGAATCGGAGCGTTTTCAATCTGTAGAGGGGTAAATTATATTTAATTAGGTACTAAGAACTCGTAAATACGAATTCGCTTTCCACCTGAATCTTAAAATAATTTGATCACAAAATTGAGAAAAAGTTTTGAGGCATTTGGTGTGACCTACACCCCCGAATTGTCAAAATAACGAGGTTATATAGAACGAACGGCCCAAAATTTTTGTACGTCTCCTTTTTTCATCGATTTTTTGATAAAATTATCTTACGATTCAAGTAGAAAGAAAATGGATACTACTTTTTAGTACATAATTAAATAGACAAAGTTTTGTCCCCTCCTGATCGAAAACATCCCAATTCCAAGAGTTTTTGTAAATAAAATAATTGTAGATTACGATGAAATGAAGCTATTTAAGAAGTTTCAGGCGGATGTTAATAATTCGATGAAAAGATCTCTGTATCACGGATTATATATTTATCTTCTGTTTTTCTTTTTCGAATTTTTTATTAACTTTGTAAATTATTGAAATGTTTTTTCGCATTTCTTGTTTTTATATTCATAATATTATTTGTATGCATTAATAAAATAATTATTGTATTAGATTACAAGTACTTTTAATTTTCCCATTGTTTTAACCATTTTTTTAAACCATTAGTTTACTTGTAAATAAAGTTATGAATTCTCTGCAATGAAATGTAAACGTATTGTAAAATAGCGAACCCACACTAAAATTACAGGTTGGATAGCCCCTGCCATCAATGTGGTGATACGCTAGGCCGAAACCTCTTCGTCTGGAAAGTAAAGAATATTTTGAACTTAAATTTATTAACCTCATACCAGACTGAAGCGACAAGAAACCGCTCGACGTTCTCGGTTACTCCAGCACTTACTAGACAAACGCTCTAAACTTCCTATTAGTTACAAAAGACTCATATACTTGACTACAATAAGACCTATTTGGACTTACGGAGTTGAGCTTTGGGGCTCCACTAAACCATCGAATTCCTCTCGTATCCAATCCTTACAATCCAAAATCCTTCGAAAAATCCTCAATGCTCCTTACTTTGTCACTAATAAAATTATCCATAAAGACCTTAATGTTTCTTATGTTTAAGATCTGGCCCAATCCAGATACCTCTCCTTCCATAATAAACTACAGAACCATCCGAACCCTCTCGTTTCTAACCTTGCTTCCTCTTCAATTCCTGATAACCCTCCAAGGTGTCTGAAAAGAAGATGGCCCCGTGATCACCTAATGTAGACATATCATAAGAGTGCTACCATTGGGTAGTTACTCAGCAAGTGTTTTCACGTCATTATATCCATTAAGTTCAAATTTACTAAATGTATTTCTTTAATACAGTTGTAAATATCATTAAGAAATAATTTAAAAAAAAAAAAAGATTAATAGGTAATACTTATAGATACCACTCCAATGACAATAAAGAACATTAGTGCCCTCTTCATAAGACCTAATTAAAATATAACTTCATGATGCCGACGATATGTTTTCAATACTATTTGTTATATTTTTTATTGTAATAAAAATTATTTACTTATATATTTTACTTATAAAAAATATACACATTATTATATACTAAAAAAATACGCTAGACAGCCTGCATTCCAAGAGGACGACCGAACTGGTTTGGGATGTTCCCCGTTAGAGAGCGCTCTTACAGGTCTGCTTTCTCCTCGGTACAGTTATGGTCAGCGGTGGGATATCCGAAAGGAATCATCCACTTCCTTATCAACCTGTTTTCGCAAACTATCGTCTTGTACGTAACATTTAGGCTGCTTGTAATTACACTTAACTGAAAAATTAAAAGGAAAATTGAGCCATATACAATTCCTGTATCTCATTGATTTCGAACTCGTAAAAATCAATGATGACCAGAAAGGGCGCACATTTCACCATCAAAACTTTTGAAGGGACAAATTTTACTGATTTTTCAATTTTTGGAGGGGGACATATTTTGACGGGTTTGTGAATTTTCGGAGGGAACCATATTTTTGTGGGCTTCTAATTATAAAAAGAACTTTGTCAAAACATGGAACAGATCACAGCAAGTGTTATCATATATGATTTACAATTTCTCTAATTCCACTCTAGTCTGTACTGGTTTTACAAAACTAGAGAGCTTCATATTTAGATTATGATTTTATTATTTTTCATCAGTTAAAGAGATCCCTCATCCAGCTTCTTTTGAGCCTCCTACGGGTGTTGTCGGTCATGTTGATTCTTGCCATGCTTTGAACCAGTGTCCTGACATAATGAACTATAAGGACAACAACAAATATTATACAAACAAATTTGGTTTCAATTTACAGCCAGGAAAAGAGAATAAAGCTTAAGTCTGCAAGCCTTTTTCTGTTTTATATTTCTTTTAAAATAATCATTTATTGTCTCAGTTTATTGACAATACCCTGCAATATCATTATTCTTCTGGATGAAACAAAATTATCAGGAATTTATTTTATTGGGTACATCTATCTAAATGTTTGATTAGATCCCAATATTTAATACTTTAGAGTAAAAATGGTCTTCGTTAGTAAGTCCCACATGTTTGGGTTGAAACGTCGGCTAATACAATCAAAATGTCTTGACTGAAATTCCTGAAAATTTAGTTTCACCTCTATAATTAATCAGTCGACTGCTTACCCCACTCTAAATTTTTTAATAATAATAATAATAAGGCTTAGCGAACCCGAAGGTTCGATGCCGACACCACCAATCACTTGTTACACATCTCCCTCCACCGTCCGCCGTCCAAACCCAGTCCCTTCAGATCCGCTTTAATGCAATCTTCCCACCTTCGCTTCGGTCTACTCCAATTTTTTCTCTAATATTTGCCGTAAAGAAAATATTTGATCAATAGTCGAACGATTCCGTCTAAATCCGCATTGGTAGTCTCCGATAATTTCCTCGGCGTATTCCGTGATTCGACTGGTTAAGATTAAAGTGAATATTTTATAACATACCGGAAGGAGTGAAATTCCTCGATAGTTATTACAATCCGTCCTCGGACCCTTTTTGTGAATCGGAATAAGAATAGATTCTTTCCATTCTTCAGGTAATTTCTCGTTCACCCAGATCTTTTTAACCAACCGATGTATTTTAGCAACTCCAGCTTCCCCGCATGCCTTAATTAGTTCAGTAGGAATATTATCGATTCCCGCTGCTTTATATGATTTTAATTTTCCGATAGCTACTTCAACTTCCTCTTTACTGGGTCCTTCTATTAACGGTTCAGCACTCTGGTACTCAGAAGGAGGACACAGATCATAATTTCCCGTATTTAAAATATTGTCAAAGTGGTCCTTAAACTTATTCAATATGTCAACCGGATCGGTCAGAATATTGTTATTATCATCCCTAATTCCAATCCCTAATTTTCCAATATCATCCCTAATTTTTTTAAATATTGAGATCTACTCGAAACATGATAAATATGAGCTCTCTTCAAGTTATCACTACTCAGCTTCATCCATCTCTATATTCACTACAGAATTTGCCACACATGGCTGAGATATTTCTCAACATACACCAGTTTCTCCACAACTCTCTTTTTCTCCTTCTTCGCCGCAGGAGTCCTTGTTTCGACTTCCAAACGATAGCCCCCAGGAAGAGCCACATGTTTAGGTCGATACGTCAGCTAACTGAAAGTCCTAAAATTTTGTTTCATATTTGATATATATATATTTTTTTTCTTCTTTTATATATATATATATATATATATCTATATATATATATATATATATATATATATATATATATATATATGGTTTCTTCTGTCTCTCTCTCTCTCTCTCTCTCTCTCTATATATATATATATATATATATTTGATCAGTCGACTACTTATTCATCTCTATCATTAATTTTCTATTTTTTTTTTCATAAACGAAAATTTAACAACGTTGTTAATATTGCATTCAATTAATGTTGCCCAAAATCGGTCTTGGTCTTGCACTTTGCAACATAGGCCGCCTAACTGTTGCAAGACCAAAACCAGGACTGGATAAAAAATCGATTTTTTGATTAAAAATTAAGGCAAAGTAGTTACAAATATTCGAAAATTTTAGTTACTGTATGTAAATAATTGGTATAACCAATAAACTTATGCATTTAACTACTATAATTTTTTACTCGGACTTAGTTAGATTTCTTCTGTCTAAAAAATTACAGTAATAAGATAATAAGTAACTGCAAGACTGTTGCGAGACTCCTGCACAAGACCAAGACCATGACCAAGACTGAGTTTGCGAGACTACATTCAACCTATCTAATGACATTTAATGTTATCGTGTACACTTATCTTTTTTAAATTATCTCATTGTAAAATTTGTCTACAAATTATGAAGTACTGACCAATGAAATATCACATTATCTTTTCTTTTCTTTAAAAGAACTTTTATATTTTTTATACATTTTAATGTATTTTAAAATAAACTTCCGTTTTTTTTACTATTATTAACAATATCAACTTATAAAAAATCCAGAAAACCGATGCCCATTGTTTGACTGTTGATCCAAAAATGTACTCTCAAATATAAAATTGAGGACTCTTGAGTAAAGGGAACCTCTTGAGATAAATTAATTTCAGAAGCTCAAATATAAAAGAAAAAAAAAAATTTCTCGTTTTTTTTTTTTTTGTCTTTTTGGAGTATTCTCGAGCCAGGAGAGAGAGCGACGAATTAATGCCAGATTTAAAAGTTTTTCTAGAGCAGCGAGATTTAAAATCGTAATCTTCGGTTCATCAGATTGCCGGAAAAGCGTATTTTACACAACACGTTAACCCGCTCGACCACCCTGCTCCCTTATTTTTGTTAGTTACTAATATTTTACTACCTTAGTGAAAAGTATTTAATATACCGCTCATTACAACATCAGAATTCTCATTATTCTCCCCTAATCCAGCCGGTAAAATTACCTCTGTTACATTTTTCCATCACGTTCAACGCAAGTTGATTACGAAATGAGATGTTGATGGGGTTGAGGGGTTGAGGGGTTGGGCCTGGAATGGCATTGTTGACAACTTTTCCTCCTCTCAACTTTAGCAATTCCTTTGTTATTATCTTCGCTGTATAGCAATTCTATCTTAGTGAATAGCGTTTGAGTTATTTACAATAAATGTTAACTGTTTATTCTTTTCAATTTTTTTTTTTTTTTTTTTTTTTTTTTAAATTTCTTTATTGAGTATTATAACAATCTGTCTGTTGGACATTGGTTATAGTGAGGTAGGATGACATTCACACCATATGTACAAAAAAATAAAATAAATAGAACAAAATAATAATCAAAAGTATATACAATAGACAATAAAATAAAATAACCTAAAAAATAAGAAAATTAAAACTAAGAAAAAAAAAAAAACACATGCATACCTATATACAATCAGGCGAGGGAACTCCAGGAGAATCCTGCGCCACTCTCCCAACCGCGTCACTGGTACTAAAGCCAGCGGAGATTGGTCGAGAGCACCCTTTTCAATTAATAACTAAAATTAGCTAAATTAACTTTTTTTATAGAGTTTCAAAATGTTTTTATTCCCCTAAAATCTAGCTATTTTCACATTCCTAAGTTTAGCTTGGTAGCGAAAATGTTGCCAATGTGCACTAGATTTAGTTGTTCTTTTGGATTTAGAATCACAAAACTGCTAATGGTTATTATTGCCCTCAAAATTACACTGATTGATTTATTTTTCAATCTTAAAACTTCTAATATAAAAGTAAACTTCCGGTTAGCCGATTTCAAGGAAAAAGTTGCTGTGACTTCTTTTTTTTATTTTTTTATTTCTTTATGACATTTAAACTGTATTACATAAATACATCAAGTAAATTTGGACATAATTGATATAATGACATGAATACACTTGCTGAGTAACTACCCAATGGTAGCACTATAAATGATATGACTACATTAGGAGATCACGGGCCATCTTCTTTTCAGACGCCTCGGAGGGTTATCAGGAATTGAAGAGGAAGCAAGGTTAGAAACGAGAGGGTTGGGATGATTCTGAAGTTTATTATGGAAGGATAGGTATCTGGATTGGGCCAGATCTGAAACATAAGGAACATTAAGATCTTTATGGATAATTTTATTAGTGACAAAGTAAGGAGCATTGAGGATTTTATGAAGGATTTTGGATTGTAAGGATTGGATGCGAGAGGAATTCGATGGTTTAGTGGAGCCCCATAGCTCAACTCCGTAAGTCCAAATAGGTCTTATTATAGTCAAGTATATGAGTCTTTTGTAATTAATGGGAAGTTTAGAGCGTTTGTCTAGTAAGTGCTGAAGTAATCGGAAACGTCGAGCGGTTTCTTGTCGTTTCAGTCTAGTATGAGGATTCCAAGTTAGTCGTTTGTCCAGGTGGAGTCCTAGGTATCGGATTTGCTCAACAGGGATAAGTGGAGTATTGTTAAAGGAAACTATAGGAGAGGAAGTTGTTGGTTTACGACGAAGGGTAAAGGTAATATGGTGGGATTTATTGGAGTTTATTTTAATTCTCCAGTTTTGACACCATTCTTCTAGATTTATGATGTGTGATTGAAGCATTTGGGATGCAATTGCTGGGTCATTGTTTACTGATAGGATACATGTGTCATCGACATATGTGGTGATGACAGTGTTGGGACAGGTAGGGATGTCAGCTGTATAAGCTGTATAGAGGATAGGACCTAGGATACTATCTTGAGGAACACCAGCGGACTGTGAAAAAAGGGATGAATAGGCGTTATTGTGATTTACTTTAAAGTATCTATCAGTAAGGTAGGAACGGATAATGAGGAAGTATGTAGGTGGTAGGAATTTTCGGAGTTTGTACAGCAGTCCCGGCTAATAAACTCTATCAAACGCCTGTTCAACGTCGAGAAAGACTCCCGTATAGTACATTCCGCGCTCCAATGCAGAGGAGACTAGGCTCTGACTTCTTAAATACGTAATATCAGTTTCTTACGACTTTTCGTTTTTGAGCTAGACTGTTCACATACATAGACAGACACACAGACTATTTTGTGGGATTTGGTTATTTAGACTCAGGGGACCTCAAAATGTGTATTTCCGTTAAAAACCACTATTCGAAAACTTTCACCGAGATTCATATATTTTATATAAGATAAGATAAACTTATATTACGTATTTAGTAAACTCTCCTTGTCGGATTCTGTAATAGTATGTCTATTAGTAATCTTAGTATAAGTGGATTTGGATGCCTCATTAGTGAGTCATGAAAATGTTTGCAATATTGCTTATTTACCTCAGTCACCATGTGTTATTTGTAGATCTTTAGGCGATGATTTTTTAGTTACGTAGAATTGAGTTATATCCCGGATAAATTTATATTGGAAGATTTAAATAGTCTGTGTGATTTTTTGCTTGAACCACTCTTCTTAAGGCATACGTCCATATCAATTTAAGTAGCGTAGTGAATAAAATAATTTTGTTAGTAACTGATAGTTATTTTTATATTCCTTTTCTCAGAGAAAGTCGATGATTTAGTTTTTATTTTATATAGTTGTATATCATTTGCAGATCAGTCCATTAATAGAAAAAGGGGTCTGTACCACGGACTATCAATATTTACTTACATTCAATGATCATATATTTAGAAATATGCAATAAATATCCAGTTTAATTTCATCTTACAATGACAATTAAAATATTTTCCAAGCAAAATAGACTTGCTTTGACAAGTCTTAAAGTAAAAAAAGATGAACAAAAAATAAAAACCTATTGAAATGTGCCCCTGTCTCCCCCTCAAAACTGCAAAACCCTGTCATAATGCGCCATGAAATATGCCCATTGAATTATTGTTTTTATTATCCTTTAATTGTATTTTTCTATTTATTATTTATTTTAAATATTAAAATACACGATATTTTTTTTCGTAATGTTGAATTTATCATAAAAACGAATCCACATTTTTTTTTTAACTATACAATATTGTTATTTTAAAAAATCGATTCTGTTTTTCTATTTCTATTACTTTTAATTTTTGTTTTGTTGTTTTATTTTATTAATTTTGACATTTAAGAAAGCAATAATATAATTTTAAAAAACTAACTATACATGACATAAATATAATATATGCTTTCGTATCTATTATGTACACTTTGAAAATAAAATCCTCTTGTGTATGAGACTACCATGGAGGAGAAAAATATATATAGAGATGAGAACAAAATGTCTATTTCGGCGGAATATCGTGGATAAATGCCATTGGTCGAGGTAAATAGGGCAAGGAGCTAGGGATTTCCCGGGGTTTTCGCGGCGCTGTTGCCGCCGGCGGGAGATGTGGCAACGCCGGCTCCCACTTCCGCCGCCTCCGCGTCTTATATTCCAATCCGTCCTCTATGTCCATCCTATATCGATCTCTATATGTATTTAAATATATCGATACTGAGAGGGTCGAGTTCATTATTGTATTCCAATCCGTCCTCTATGTCCATCCTATATCGATCTGTATTTGTATTTAAATGTATCGATACTGAGTGGGTCGAGTTCATTGTTAACATAACCTTGTTTCTTTATCTCAGGTGAGGAATAGAATTAACGGGCTAGTATGTCCTTTAAATCATTATAATAATTATTGTCTATTATCTACTAATTGTCTATTTACGTATAGCCCTCCAGTGGCTGATTGTATTATTATTCAATAAATAGATAAAAAAAAAAAAAATTGTCTATTATCTATATTCAAATCAATATAGTGTTATGGTGTTGATAATTTCAACTTTCCAGCAAAATGTGTCAACTTTCCTTTTTAATTAAATACTTCGGAAAGATGTCATTTCTTAGCAGTAGCGTATCCAGGATTTCATTTTTTTTTAAATTTTATAAATTTTTAATAACTATAATTTTTACTGTATGAACTTTGTAATAATAAACTGTAATTATTTTTAAAGAAAAATAAACTATCTAAATGAAAATATAAAATTACGGGCTAGTGGACGGTTCTCTGAGGCTGTCGCCATTTCTCTGTCCTGAGGTATCGAGGCTCTATTTTAAAAAAATTGAAGAGGAATCCGTTGTAATCATAAAAAAAGTGATCGAAAAAACGGACCAATGAACATTTTGCAGTTTATTGAATTAAAATTTAATGACCTAACTCCCAATTTAAATAACTATGTTGAAATATTATACCAAAAGCTAAATTGAAGAAATTTAGAAATTTATATATATAGGGTGTCTTAGTTCATAATTGCCAAACTCTGGGTGATACTAGGCAAAAGTTACAACAAAAAAGTTCCATTGATGCATAGGCCGATTCCAAACGAAAAAGGAATTAACATAAACATAAACATAATTTATTTATTTTGACTTTGTACTTTCATTTCCTGAAGACTCCAAGCAACTATAATTTCTCTACAAATAGGCAGTTTTCTTCTGGCTCCTATATTTTATACGAGGAATGATGTTTACATAAAACGGAAAAAAATATTTGTACATTTATGCTTATATCGAATACCATCCTCCTTTATCGAACTAGGGTACCAATTCTCCGATTCTCTAATGCTCAATATCGATTTTGGAATATACGACTCCCCTGACAATCGATCTTGGGGATTACAGGCCTAATCCCTTTCCCTCTCCCCCTTCTTCCTTCGCCTCCTACCCCTTCTCCCTAATCCCCTCCCATCTCCACCCTTCGCACAACATTTCAATTTTAAATGGGCCATTAAACGGTGTTTTAGAAACAGGGCTTTCAAGATTAATAACTTGGGATTGGGGAAGATTCTGAAGATTTAATTAATGACCATAAAGAGAACAATGAAAATTATGTCATTCATTTTGGGTCGATGGTTAGGCCAGGGTTAAGGCTGGTCGTTTAACTTCCTTGAGTCTAACGATTCCGTTTCGTATCCGGCCTGGGCGAGTTGAAATTTATTTCGTAGCGGGCCCCGGGAATGAATCTCGATCTTTCTACTTTGGTTAAAGTAGGTTTCGTTGTATATCTTCAACAACCCCCTCTGAACGGCAAGGTAGGAGCCGTGCAAAAATCTCAGGGAATATATCAGGGAAAAAAAAGGTCAGAAGTTCAATTTACACCCTACTGTCTAAAATCTATAATCTAATCCTATATTAGGCTTAGTTCAAGAATAAAGCTATACTAAGAAAAAGTAATGGAAACGCAGCGGCGTAATCTTAAAATGTAGGTCATTTTCAAAATCTACGGCTCCGTAAACATAAGAATACACCCTTATATCAAATAAATCCGAAAAACTTAAATAATCTTAAAATGGAAGTTATTTTCAAAAACTAATCATACGATAACTGACCCATATATCGAAAAATGAAAAATAATTAAATAAATAAAATAGGTTGAATTTGAATTGGAAAAGGTTTAATTTGAAATAGAAAAGGTTGAATTTCACTTGGAAAAAGCTTAATTTGATTTGAAAAACCTTGAATTTGACTTGGAGAATTGGAATAAAAAAAAACTTTGGAATTTAAAAAAAAAATCAAGAGACTTCAGTGTAAATGACCCCAGTGGTCGAAATAATCAAACAAATGAATAAATAATATATTCATTTGTTTAAGTATTTCGACCACTGGGGTCATTTACACTGAAGTCTTTTGAAGTTTTTTTAAATTTTATTATAAATGTCGATAGTTTTTAAGAATTTGATAAGTCGTGAAGTCGTGCCTGGCTCCTGTCTCAATATTTGTTCTGGGCCTGTGGAGAATTTGTAGGAGTCGTGAGCCATACACTCCGTTAGTATGTGAAGCACTCCGTTACTGAATACATCCGCAGTAGAAACATGTTGGCGGTTCTTCCTTCTTCATCAGATATCCACGGCTAAGTCGACAATGGCCAATCCTGAGGCGGCTAAGAGAACTACCTCTTCTCTCCGTGATAGCTGTAGACTTTTTCTTGGATGTTTAACATATTGTTCGACTTTTCATAATTGATTTTCTTTCATGTCAAACCATTAGTTTTGCCACTCCAGCCATCCTTTTTCATTGATCCAAGATATTAGATCGTTGCGATGACTTGACAAATACTTGATCATCTTTTATTCTCGTCTTTATTTTTTTTTTAAATTGATATATATTTTTTTTCATAAAACAAATAATAGAAAAAGATTAAGTTAAAACAAAAACTGCATACAAACCCTCAGGAAGAATCTCCTAACATATGTCGCTGGTAGATAAGCTACCAAAAGGTTTCGTCTGGTATTTGAGGTTGCCTGCTCTTTGGGCTGATAGCGGTCCCACCATTAAAATTCCTCAAGTTAGAAAGTTTTGATTTGCGTCTCTTGTATTCCATAAACCTGACAGGAAGAGAAAACAAAAAAATAAAAATAAAAATTTTAATCTTGGTAGATAAATTATATCTTCTGCATCATGTTAAAGTAACGGGTGTTAACCTACACATTAGTTACTTTTAACATCCTTCGGACGATATTATATGAGTTATTGTATATCATTATATTCATCATTGGTATTTATTCTTTGTTCTCCATATCGACGAGCTCATAATAAAACATGTTAATAATTATTTTTCTAACATAAGAAGATGTCTTGTATTTTTTTTTCAAGATTTCGTTCTGAAAGCCTTTTATAAATCGGAGTTTTAAGAAAAAATAACAACACTAAGGAACGACAAATATCCTCTGTCGATAAAATGCTAATCGATTCTAATGGAGTATCGACCTCGGCGATTGGACAGTAGCTGACCCTGACACAGCAATTGGCTCTTCCTGTTAGTCTGTCTGCATCTTCATCCTACAGTATATATATATATATATATATATATATATATATATATATATATAAAACACAAATATATATATAATCGGCTGTTTGTTAAATAGTAAATTATATATATGAGCTGACATGTGTGAATACTCCGCGCAAACCTAATATTTGTGTCTTATTTTAATACATAAATTACTCAGCACAACTTCCATTTAATAAAGTTTGATACACAAAGGTTAAATACTTATATTTAGTAAGCCATCAGTTATAAATATGATTTACTATTATTATTATTTAGTTATAACATAAATATTTAAATATTAGCTTTATCCTTTAATAGATTTCATAAATTAACAAAACCTTCTAAACATTGCTATTACAAATGATGACAGCAATAGACAAAAGGCTCAAATTCTCTGAGAGAAATAGTTAATGCAATCAGGATGTATGTTATTTTATCATTAAAAAAAAAAAGTGGAAGTGTATTATTAAAATGATAAACTTCAATAATAAAGATCTAAAAGAAAAAGCTAAAGTAATTGAAGCACATTGATAGACAAACATTTCTAGAAGTTTCATAAGGAAACACATTTATATAATTTTTTTATTTTATTTATTGATGAGATTTACAACTGTATAACTTTAAAAATACAGCCAGTGAATCTGCACACAGTAATAATACAATCACATGAACGCTTGTTGAGAAACTACCCATTGGCAGCACTCTAATAATATATTTACATAACTAGATCACGAGGTCATCTTCTTTTCAGACGCCTTGGAGGTTAATCAGGAATCGAAGAGGAAGCGAGGTTAGAAACGAGAGGATTCGGATGGTTATGAAGTTTATTATGGAAGGATAGGTATCTGGATTGGGCCAAAGGGGGGGGGGGGGGAGTTCGTTATGAATGATTTTATTTGTGACAATGTAAGGAGAATTGAGGATTTTACGAAGGATTTTGGGTTGTAAGGATTAGATACGAGAGGAATTGGGGGGCGGGGTGGCCGAATGGGCTACAGCGTGTTCACTGCCCCGCGAGTTGCCTGGCAACCGGATTAGAGATTTGAGAAGATTTGAAAAGTATGCGTTCGCATCCCGGTGCCGGAGGGGATTTTAAATTTCCCGCCCTCACCCTCCGGTCCAGGAAAATCCCGTATAGCCTAAAAAGGCGAGGTAGGGAAGAAAAAAAAAAAAAAAAAAAAAGATACGAGAGGAATTCGATTTATATAAATAAAAATAAAATTAACAATTGTATAATTAAAAAAGAATAAAATGTTTTTCAAATGAATAATTACTAATTGATGCAGTAGAAAAGGTTTAAATTCCAAAACCTTAAATTTCCATATCCAAAAAAATATTTGCAGTACAAAAAATACTAAATGTTCAGTGCTGAATACTAAATACTAAACTCCCCACCAAATCGTCCAATTTCGATGATTTTTTTATTACGTTTTGTAGAGAATTTAGTGAGCTTTCAAATATTCGTAATACGTTTATTTGATGCATGGGCCGAAAAGAAGTTCATATCAATTTTGTGTTTTTCTTGAGGTGGTCACGTTGTTTATTGAATAAGAAGGAATTGCTCAAATACTGTTCAAAATAATTAAATTTTAATTACGTCATCGTAGAGTAGACAATTTTTTTTTAGATAACAGTAATCAAATTTACTAAGATCAATGATAAAAGGAATTCCAGGAGGTCTAATACGGTCGCTGTACTGAGATATGCTTCTAATGTATGGGTACAGTGAATACAGCGACCGTATTAGACCTCCTGGAATTCCTTTTCATCATTGACCTTAGTAAATTCAAATAAATGTTTTCTAAAAAAAACATTGTCTACTTTATGATGGTGTAGTTAGAATTTAATTATGTTGAACAGTTTTTGAGCAATTCCTTTTTATTCAATAAAAAGCGTGACTACCTTAAGCAAAACACAAAATGTTTCTTAACCTTCTCCATTAAGAATCGGCTCTTGCATCAAATAAAATTTTTTGTTGTAATTTGTTTCTTGAATCATCCTCTAGAGTGTGGCCATTAAAGAACTGAGACTCCCTCTATATAGGATGTGGAATAACTGAGTAACTTACTGTCCTATGCTACGGATATCGGGTTCGATTTCGATTGTGGCAAGTAATGATTTATCCTATTATCTACTATAATCTCGAGAACTGTTATTTAGAGACTAATATATAAAGGTTATTTTCTAAAAAGATAGCAGAAATGCTAGATACTAATATACAACGGTTACAGCTAATATAATAAAAGAACTGCTATATTTCAAAAGATGAAAAATTGTTAACAAGAACATTAACCCCATCAACATCACTTTTCGTAATCAACTTGCGCTCAACCTTACATGAAAATATAACGGACCTAATTCTACGGGGTTAAGTAGAGATGAATAATGAAAATTGTTGAGTTGTTTTCAACGGAATTTTAATTACAATTCAAGTTAGTAAGATAGTAACACATTAGTCGTAAAGATAATTTCTTTTCTTATTTAAATTTTATTTTGCCTTACCTGGAATCTACATAATAGACTTAAAAGACAAGAAATTGCCAATAGATTCCGACTACTACAACACTTACTTGGCAAACGCTCTAAATTTCCAATTTTCTACAAAATACTCATTTACACTACCATCATCAGGCCCATTTGGACTTAAAACATCAAATTCTTCCCGTATCCAATCCTTACAATCCATAATCATCCTTTAAATCCTAAATGCTCCTTATTATGTAACAAATAAAATTATCCATAAAGACCTCGACATTCCTCTTGTGGAAGACTTGGCCCGAACTAGATATACCTCTTTTCATTCCAAACTCTTTGGTCACCCTAATCCTTTAGTTTGTAACCTTTCATCCAACGCAATTCCTGACAACTCTCCGAGGTGTCTGAAGAGAAGATGGCCAACAGACCTCCTAAATTAATTAATCTTTGAAGTGTTAGCAATGGGTAGCTTCTTCACAAGTAACTGCATGTTATATATTCCTATAGCAGATTTATTTTTTGTGTATATGTTTACAGTTGTAAATTTCAATAAAATAATAAAAAAATAATTTATTTTAAGGAGTGGGGTATCTCAGTAGATACTGGATTCAAATGCTAAAGGTCCCGTGTTCGAATTCGACTGACAAAGACGTAGACTTCGGAGGGAAGGGGAAGAGGGGCATTCGATCCCAATAAAAATGTTGCAGGGGCGAGAACATCGTTTCACCCTCCCCTGCCAAAATAATTTCAGATAAAAAAAAAATCACTAATAAACAAGCTAAATGAATGAATAAAATACATAAACTAAAATCGGTTAAGAAAAGTCGACTAGGGGCTCCGGCCTAGAAGTAGCTATCTAATTATTTTATTGATACTCACATCTCACTTTTATTTAAATTGTCATATGTATTCAAACATAAAAATATATATCGATATAACCTAAGATTTTATTTTCAACCCCCTCCCAATTGCCAAGTGATACATTCTTATCAAATTTTCCGTAACAAACTAGCCGGACTTTGAAAAACTACGTCTTACCTTTATTTGAGGTTGTGCACAATATTCATTTTTTTCTGGAAAAGTTTTATAAATGAGCGAATATTATGAAGGCAGTCTTTCCTTCCCTTGTGTTTAATCTAAACAAATACGTTATATATTAAATTGTATTTCTATTTTGATATTTTCAGATATATATAATAAAAAAAACATTACAACAATGTAAACAAATTAATAATAAATATTCGATATTATATTTGTTTCTTTCACAACAATTATGTTAAATTTTTACACATAGTAAAAACTCCTGCCATTATTTTTTTTGTTGGTGCATCGTGGCCCCTCTCCAATCAAAATTGAATGTCTGTGCTTTGCAGGTAATTATTTATTCTGTTGCATCAGCCGTGGATTGACCATGAGATCAAGAGACCTCCTTGGGCACACCCAGCCTCTATAAAGTGGGTACTGTTAATAAAATAATTAATTAAGGGGGAAAACCTGGCGGTGGAATGAGATCTTAATGTTCCAATCGTAACTTTTGACCTTACTAAGTACTGAACCCAAGTCCATCCCTAGGTTATTGTGAGAAAGAAAGTTTTATGTTTCAATACATAAATAATAAAAATTTGTATTTAATAGTAACTAGTGTTCGCCCAGTGGTCGAAATTCGACCGTAGCCATTGAAAGTTTGAGGGAAATATAATTAAATTAAAAATAAATTCAATAAATAAAGAGTAACTCACGATTCGAAAATCCTCATTTATTAATATAACCAAAATTTCAATTTCAATTAAAAATCGAGCTTAAACTACCTAAAATTATTTATAGGTAATGCAAAATAGCCTCATTCAAAATAATTAATTTCCATTTTAATTTATGTGTTATTATCACAATAAATTAATGTCATGATTAAGGAAGTAAAAAGTTAATTTAAATTAGCAAATTCAACTGAGTTTAAATCCATTTTTATGCAGAACTTCTCTGAAAAAAATTAATGAAATTTTTCATTTAGATAACCTGAGCCATATGGAAGTTATGACAACTTTTGTGATTTAAAAAAAAAAAATTAAAATCAATGAAAATGTGAGGTAAACATTTTTATTTTTGGTTTGCAATGAAAACTTGTATTTGAGGGTTTGTCAAGATGTGAAAGAAGAAACTCAACTCCGTTCCTCATTAAAAAATATTTGAAGACACTTTGCTCCTTTGGCCGTTACGAATTGTTTCATTTCGGAGTTGATTCTTTTAGATTTCGACAGTCTTTTTTTTTTTTTATCATTTTGTAGGAAATCAAGAAAGCTTTCAAATAAATATTGGTATTATCAATAAAAAAATGTGTACTTTTTGAGGTATTCGCACATAAAATACTGAATTCATCATAAAAATGTATGCAGTTTGTTTTCGGAAAAGTATGTTATATACATAAATTATAAAGGTTTCAAGGGGAAGACTTTAGCCAAGTTTCATTGAAATCCTTGAAGCCGTATTGGCACTACAGTCTAAAGAGAATCACGTTTTTCGGCCGCCATTTCGAAAGAAAAGGCCCGATGATATGTAAACAATTCAGTTGTACATTTGAATAAATTAAATAATAAACTGTTGCTGAATTATTCTTATATTAATTATATACATTTCATTAGCATTGTTCTAAATATATAAATATACCCAGACTCAGACACGTCTGATCAAGATAAAAATATACATCGTTGTTGTGAATCGATTAACGAGCGTGGCGTGAGTGAACGCAATGTGAGGTAGCGGAAGTGTGCCAAGGCGACATTAGCTCGCAACTGGGGGGGAAGGGGAGAGGAGGGGAGGGTGTGCACGAACCCGTCTCGAAGGAAATCGGAAAACAAACCAAAGAGAGCCATTAGCATGAGAGAATATAAATAATCGCTAATAACATCTTTATCCTCATAATAACGCCACCGTGATAAAAAGTATTACTACCATGTCAGCTGTTAATACAGTTTTGATACTCATGCAAAAACAGTCTGTATAGTACTAAGTACAGACCCCTTTTTATCAAATTAGTAACATCTGCCTGAAACTTCGTGAATAGCTTCATCTCATCGTAACCTACAAATATTTTATTTACAAAAACTCTCGGAATTGGGGCGTTTTCAATCTGGAGATAAGGAAACATAGTCTATTTAGGTACAAAAAGCTCGTAAATATCCATTTGCTTTACACTTGAATCGTAACATAATTTGAGCACAAATTCGTGCAAAAAAAGTGGCCTTAAAAATTTTGATCCGTTTGGCGTGACCTAGACCCCTAAAATGTCAAAATAGCTTGTATAGACCAAACGGCAAAATATTTTTGTAGGCCACCTTTTTTCTCGATTTTGTTATTAAATTTTATCTGACGATCCAAGTGGAAAGCAAATAGGTATATACCAGTTTTTAGTATATAGTTAAATAGACAAAGTTTGCCGCTTGAAAACGCCACAATTTCGTGAATAAAATATATGTTGGTTACGATGAGATGAAGGTATTTACGAAGTTTCATTCGGATGTTAATAATTTGATAAAAATGGCTCTGTATCACGGACTAGTATCTAAAAAATATCCGTATTCGAATACGTATTCGAGAGCACATAAAGAAAGCTAAAATGAAGTTGTGATAAGATTTAAGTGATAAAATAAAATCGTGAATTTTCTGAAGGCGTCCCCTGGATGTTTCAGAGGATGACTTGAGACGAAGTCTATTGCAAACCAATGTAAAACGTACTTTTTATATAGAATTCCATTCAGACGTTAGAGGATGATACCACAAGGATACCATGGTAGGATAATCATGGTACCGTGGTATGATAGGAGCGCTCTACTATAACACGAAATACAGAAAGCAATATTAGTTTAAATGTCAGCAGCTTGCGTTAGGTTACACTTTAATATAATTTCCCATTATGATTGGTAATCATACATTTTTATTGCTTATACTCTTATAGTTTTATTCTTTTAATTACAAAAACCTTTATCTTTTCACAATTTTATCGATTTCGTCCCTTTCTTGGTAGTCTTCCACTTTGATACACATTTTTTCTACTTCTTCTTATATTTGTTCCGGATAACCTGTTCTTCAGTCCCATCACTTTATCGAATATTAGTTTATTTAATCTATTCCGTTCTATTCTCTTCAAACGCCCGGAGAACTTTAATCTCCTTTACCTCATCGATGATTTTAAGTTTTCAATATTTTCATAAAGCTCACTGTCCTTTTTTAGTCTGTATTCTTTTCTCTAACCCTATTTTATATAGGTATATTTTTCATGTTTAAACAAATAACAGAGAAAGATTCGGTTAAAACAAAAACTCTCCAGGTGAATCTCCTAACATATGTCGCTGGTAGATAAGCCACCAAAAGCTTTCGTCTGGTATTTGAGGTTGGCTTTTCTTTGAGTTGATAGCGGTCCAACCATTAAAATTCCTCGAGTTGGAAAGTTTTGACTTGTATGCAAGTCGAAACAAATATGTGTATATATATATATATATATATATATATATATATATATATATATATATATATATATATACAACTTTTCCTTAATCGACCTTTGAGTATTAAATTCAAACTTCACTATTTTATTGGGAATAAGGTCACTTAATTATTATTTAATAAACTAATTAAGCTACTGTAGTTTAATATATGTGCTAGTGGACGGTGCTGAGGCTGTCGGTGTGTCCCTGGCCTGATCGAAGCTCTATTTTTTTAATTTCTAGCTTTGAAGAGGATCCCATGGCTGACTAATAAAAAGAAAATACCGGGATCGAAACGTCAATAAACAGAAGAAATGAACATTAATTAGTTTATTAAATAATAATTAAGTGACCTTATTCCCAATAAAATAGTGAAGTTTGTATATATATATATATATATATATATATATATATATATAATGGAGTCCCCAGGCGCTCCCACGTCTCCAGTTGCTATGCCGAGTTGAATTGGCTCTATCCAGTTTTCCGACGGCTACCTAGGTGTATTCCCTTTCCGAACCTTTACAACCAATTCCTTCTTGATTTCTTTTCTCCTTGTTTCTCTATCCATTCGTTCAACACGAAATCCCAGCTCTCAAACCTGTTTATTCCTTCTCATAGAACTGTTTCTTTTAACAAATCCTTTGTCTTGTGTGCTGCCTTGTTTTGGAATTCCCTACCGACCTCTATAGGCAAATCACCATCCTTGACCTCATGTAAACATAATTTACCTATCCACCTCCTCAGTAATTAATCTTCCGAATATATGTAAAATAATGTTCACGTTTTTTAGATCTGTTAATAGCTTTAATATTATCTTACTGATAATTATATATCACCCATATTGTTTATGGGTACAAATATGTGAACTTGCATGTCTGAATTTATCTATGATTTCATATATCTAACTGCGCCTTTCCTTTATTTTAACCTTAGATCTAGACAATCTTGCAATCAAATTTTTTTCAATGCCAGACAATTGTTATGGAATTGTACATTACAGTTATTCTAAGGGGACTTAGTCCCAGAATAAAATTTATTTTTTTTCTTCTTCTTTCTATATATATATATATATATATATATATATATATATAGGTCAAACGGCTCAATATTTTTTTAGGTCACCTTTCTTTCCGATTTTGTGATTGAATTATCTTACGATTAAAGTGGAAATCAAATAGTTATTTATGAGGTTTTAATGCCTCATTAAATTAATGAAAACGCCCCACTTCTGAGAATTTTCCTAGGTGTCAGTATCGCTGTGGTATATAATGTAATTGATCATAATACAACTATACCGCTGTATCACCGCCGACAGGAATTTCGTATCGCTGAAAGGTGTCTTAAGATTAAGCCATTCACGAAGTTTTTTAGATGGATGTTAATAATTTGATCAGAAGGAGTCTGTACTGCGTACAATTAGGCTTGACATATATTGTTATGCAAATAACAAAGATATTTATTTTATTTATTTGTTATTTGTTGTATACCCTAGCAGGGGTGCCTCAGGGGTCAGTACTCGCTCCTCTGTTGTATATTATTTACACATGATATTCCAGATCCTCTCGATACTCTGACCGCGACTTACGCAGACGATACAACAATCTTGACAAGACATCAAAATTCAGCATACGCCTCACAGACTTTACAATATCACCTAAACAATTTCTACGACTGGTGCAAACTCTGGAAAATTCGACTCAACCTAGACAAATCACAACATATCACTTTTACCCTTCGACGTGAAACTTGCCCCCCTATTTACCTTGACAATATCCAAATTCCTCAGATAGTTCAATATCTTGGACTGACCTTTGACAGAAGAATGACATGGGACCAACATATTAAAAACAAAACAAAAACTCTAAACCTAAGACTACGCCTATTGTACTCACTCCTTGCAAGAAATTCGAAATTAAAACTTAGACAGAAATTGAATACATATACTTACCTACTGAAGCCTATTTGGACCTACGCTTTACAGATATATGGGACAGCCAAAAATACTCACATACGTAAATTACAGACTTTTCAATCTCAAACTTTCAGGACTATCACCAAAGCTCCCTGGTACGTCAGTAACATTACTCTACATAAAGACTTACAGATGCCAACAGTTAACGACCACATACGAACATACTACAAACGATTTCATAATAACTTACACGGACATACAAACTCATTGATTCGAGGCACGGCCACAACTAACATGCCCGTTAGCACCCGAAGGAGGCTTAAAAGAAGCTGGATGAGGGATCTCCTCCACTAACTATAAACATTACGGTCAAGACAGGAGGGACGCCGCTGGGTACTCCTCTCCCTCACGCCTATTCCAAGACCAATCTCTACATCTTGACATTGCACTCGCTGATTGTCGGAACTTCTGACAGGGGTGAGTTGAAGAATCAAGTTAAAAAAAAAAAAAAAATTTATTTGTTGTTCTTTAATTACAAACAATGGTTGGTAATTGATCGGCCTCAATTTCAATAAAAAATAATAAACCTATCATCTGAAATTTTCTAAAAAATCAAAACAATAAAACTTCAAAATATCTTATTAAATCGCGAAGCAAACAATAATTAACAAAACTGACGTAGGAGATTATATTTAGACATCAATTGTAATAAGTAAAATTGATTTATATTGCGTTAAAAATATTTCTCTTCAGCAGTGTTGACAATTAACGCCCCAGGAGGCTGCAGTATGAAGGGGGTACGATCTCTCCCTCTCTCTAACTAATTCGCAATAAATATTATTCGTTTAGTCGTTTAACTATTGTTGAATAGTATAGTGTTGATAGCTTTTAGCTCTGATAGGCTATTTATAATTTAAACTTGAGAATAAAGCACCCATAACGAAATAAGTCCTGCTTAGCAAGAACTATTACCATAGAGGACCATAATACCCGGCTATCGTGGCTAACCACTCAACACACTATCTTCAGCACGAAGCTTTCCTCCTGTTGGGTGTTATCTTTAAGAGGTCCTGAAAGAGAACCGGTGTAGATATTAACCAATCAGCAGGTAGGAGATAAATATTGAAAGGACAGCAATATATTATCCACGGCGGGGGGCAAAAACCCATTTAGGGAAGGTAGCTGGGTGAAAGGCTAAAGAGGATATGTCTTTTAAAGATAATAATAATCATTATGTTTGTATATATGTGCGTATATATATGCATAATGTTTTCACAGCCATTCAACTAGTAATGAAAATATTCTCCGTAAAATATATTTATACTTATACTTATTGAATACATTTTTTTTTCTCTCTCCCTATCTACATTTAAAACCGTCCTATCCCAATTTCTATCCCAAAAACAGTCAGATACCCCCCGCTAACCTTTTATGTAAAATTACATATTATTCATAATGATTCCCATAATGATATATTTTCATATAATTCATCACTTAAATATTTACTATCAGCTTCGACTTCTTTTTTCTACAGAAACACAGAGTTTATTGCTAAGAAGAATGGAATGTATTTTTTATTTATTTTTTCTAAAAGTGTATATTTATGTTTTACTACTGTATATAGTTTTAAGTGTCTTGGTATGGTTTCAAGTGTTTTGTATACAGATTTTTTATTTTGTATATATTTTCTTTACTTATTTCTCTTTATTTTTACTTTTTATGTCTGTTTTTATTTAGGCCAGATATAATCTTTTAATTTTGTACTTTTTTGTTATTCTAAAGGGACTTTGTCCCAGAGTAAAATTATTTTTTATTCTATTCTCTTCTATATATATATAAATAATAAAAAAATAAAAAAATTGATTCAAATATAACTGATACTTTTCTATAACAGATAGTTTGTATTAAGAAATAACTGGCTTACGTAAAGTAAAAAAGACCTTCCTCATTTACATTATACATCCATCTTGCCCTAGACCTAATTCCATCTGTGTTCCCATGGTAGTACATTCTCTCTATACTTGCTTCATCCATTCTCAGAACATGTTCTGACCATAGTTACTTTCTCATTAGAAAACACAAAGAATATTTTTTTGAATTGAAAGAAGTTAGTCGACTGTTTTACATATCATTGTTGATAAATATTCAGGACGCAGTTATTATATTCCAGTACTTGAATACCTTCAGTGATCGAAACACCACCTGATGATGACCCACATGTTTGGGTTGAAACGTTGGCACTAATAAAACCTTTATAATGCCTGCTCCCTGAATATTTATCACCTATAATATTTTTTAAAATAACATTTACTATGCCAAATATCAAAGGCTATGAGACCAGTGGACATTAATACCACTTGAGACACTAAACGGTCGAGATATCGCCAGATCCTCAGACAAGCACTAAATATCAATCAGCACTAAAGCCGATAAGCGGATCCCTAAATGGACCGACAGGTGAGCTCAGGTAACCTCCTCATTAGTGGCTGTATTAATTAGGGATCGTCGTGTAGGTGGAGGTAGCTGAGTAGTCGGGGTGAGCCCTCTCCGGGTGAAGACTGGAGGAGCGGTAAGGTAAGGTTCGTTCTGTATCTGGTTGTCAGTGCCGTAGTGAGGGAACGTTTGGATCTACTTGATTCCGTAGGCACAGGCTTTGCATTTTGAATGGGGGGGATGAGGGTGCAAAAGAAAAAAAAAAAAAAAATCAGTAGTTGTTATGAGTAAAAATTCAATATTATTATTATGAAACGAACAAATATAATATTGAATATTTAAAAATAAATTTATATATCTGTTTAAAAGTTCTTTAATTTTTTGAGTGCATATGGATATACTTCAAAATATCGGAACAAAACAATTGCATTTATTACAATTTGTATATAATAAACATGGAAGGAAAGTAGACAGCCTTCATCTACATTTCTATAAGTTTTTCATCTAAAAATGAATAATATTAAAAAACTGACAAATATTTTCTTAGTTTGTACAACTTTGAAATAAAAATAAAACTTTTTTTTTTGTTACATAATGATTTATTATTTCAAAACAATTTAACATAAAAATTATCATTACTTTCTAGAAAGAGAAATATAAATAGAAAATCATCTTTGTTCTGTAACTAGGTCTCTTAAGAATAACAATATTGTTTAAACCAATTGACAATAAATCTGGCCAGATGACCTATTATAATAACGAGTAACTACAATCTAAGTAATAAAATGAGCATATACATAGTTTGGAGGGTTTTCACATGAATATATTCTCTATAAAATATATTTATACTTGTACTTATTGAGTATATTTTTTCAATTAGTGTAGAAAATTGATTTTAAAAAATCATGTGGAAATGAAGGTGTACTCATGAGAGGTGAATGAATCATAAAATACTATGAAATGTTTATATCTAATCATCAATAAATATGCAAATTTAATAATTATCACTTAAAATGAAAATTTAAATAATATTAATATCTAGGTCGTGATAAAATAGTTACCTAGGCCTTAACCTAGCTAGCTAGTCGAATTTCCTTGAACCATTTATTTTACATATTTTATTCATTCATGTATCTTATTTGTTATCAATTTTAGTTTCAAATTATTTGGGGAGGGAAAAGCAATATTCTCGCCTCCTCAACATTTTTATGGGGGTGATCGCCCCATCTCATCGCCTCCTCCACGTAGTCTGCACCTATGCTTGATTCTATATAAAAAATAAGAATATTGAAATATAAAAATCTATAGATTCAGAAGAATAAAACCTGAGCCCTAATACCAGAAACGGAATCTATTAGTCCATGGTACAGACCCCTTTTTATCGAATTATTAACATCCACCTGAAACCTTGTAAATAGCTTCATCTCACCGTGACCTACATATATTTTATTTACTTAAATTCTCGGAACCCCCATACCAGACTGAAACGACTTGAAACCGCCCGACGTTTTCTACTACTGCAGCACTTACTAGACAAACGATCTAAGCTCACAATCAATTACAAACGACTCATATATACGACAATAATAATTTGGACTTACGGGATTGAGCTTTGGGACTCCACTAAACCATATAATTCCTCTCGTATCCAATCCTTACAATCCAAAATCCTTCGTAAAATCCTCAACGCTCCTTACTTTGTCACAAATAAAATCATCCATAAAGACCTTAATGTTCCATATGTTTCCGATTTGGCCCAATCCAGATATCTATCCTTCCATAACAAACTGCAGAACCATCCGAACCCTCTCGTTTCAAACCTTGCTTCCTCCTCGATCCCTGATAATCCTCCGAGGCGTCTGAAAAGAAGATGGCCTCGGGACCTTCTAATATAGAAATATAATTTGAGTTCTACCAATGGGTAGTTTCTCTTCATGCTGTACATTTCATGTTACCAATGTCACATTTACTTATTGTATTTTCCATGTAATACAGTTGTAAATCTCAATAAAATAAAATAAAAAAAAAAAAAAAAAAAATTCTCGGAAATGGGGCGTTTTCAATCTGGAGTTCGGCAAACTTTGTCTATTTAACTAGTAATAAAATCTTGTAAATACCCATTTGCTTTCCAGTTAAATCGTAAAATAATTTGATCACAAAATTGATAAAAAAGGCGGCCTACAAAGATTGGACCTTTTGGTCTATATAATATAATCTTGTTTTTTTTTTTTAAATATTGGAGATCTAGGTCACGTCAAACGGTCAAATATTTTTGAGGCCACCTTTTTTCTCGACTTTATGAACAAATTATCTTACGTTCCAAGTGGAAAGCGAATAGATATTTACCAGTTTTTAGTACCTAATTAAATAGACAAAGTTTGCCGATCTCTCCAATTCCGAGAATTAAATATTCCCCAATACATAAATAAAATATTTGTAGGTTACGATGAAATGAAACTATTTACTAAGTTTAAAGCGAAGAAATCATTAGTTAAAAATGAAAATAACGGAGATATTAAAATAAATGTACCTGTAATAGACAGGTTACAACTCATTAACATGTAATAAGCTTTATTACACCCAAAAGAGAGTGCAAATACGATTTCAAACTTGAAAATTTAGGAAGATGATTGGTTGAACTTCAGGTCATCATATGCCATAATAGCCAATCGGTGGGTGATTTTTTTACTTTAAACACACTAGTGATTTTTTTTTCACTTATGTGATTACACAGTTACGAATAGTTACTTAAACATATTACAGGATTCATAATTGATTCTGCAAAAAAACGTACAAAAATGAGGGTGATTATTTGAAATAATTTTGCCTTGTATTAAAAATATCATGCCTGTAGAAAACTGAATAAATATTGTATTTGTGTTAGGTTACATTAAGTAATTGATATTTATTAAAGTTGCATTTCATTATTTTTTTTGTGTAGGTTTACTTTCTAGTCACATGTTTAGGCTATTATTCACAACTCTGAAATCTTTTATGTAAAAAAAATTGAGAAGTAGAAAAAAGCCTGATTTTTTATTCTGATATTAAATTTGTATTATTATTATAGTTAGATCAATTTTGGGATGGACTGTTCACATACACCGATAAGTAAGAGAGCTATTGTTAAATTGTGATATTATTATTTTAATATTAAATTAGTCCGTCAATCTTTAATTTCTAAAATTGCAATTTTTTTATTATATTGAAAAAACAAACAAGATTTTACATAAATGAGACCGAATATTTTAAATTATTTGCGACTGAAGTATTTTATTTTAATTGAGGATGATATGTTTTCGATATCTAATATCTGATATCCCTAAAGCATTTAATTGCATCGAATATTGTTTCATATTAATATGTAATATCTGATATGAATATTTCTCCTATATAATATCCAAAGCTATAATATTACCAATTAAATTGAGTAGGGATTTCCCGGAAAGGAAAATATTTCTTTTTAAAAATAAAATATGATCGTCATATTTATGATTTTTTTCCTGGATTAGTTTATTGATGTGGAAAATTTGGAATCATGTTTCATTTCGTATAGAAATTTCACTCACGATTATAATATATAAGTAATTAATATATACGAGTTGTACATATATATATATATATATATATATATATATATATATATATATAAGTGTTAATAAATATAAGTATAGAGCAAGTTCCTCAACGCGGTTGTAATTCCAACGTTGGAATATATCAATCGATTGATCTGATGTACGACAATTTATGCTAATTTCAGGAAAGACTTGTTGGATTTGAACGAAATGTTATCACTTCTAAAAGATAACAAAACACATGAGAAATTAAAAAAAAATTAGGAAATATCTCTCTAATAAACTGTCTAATAAATTCAAAATAGAAATAAATATACATCATAATTTAACTCAGCATATATCTGTTATTTTTTTTTTTTGTTTTAGCTTTTCTTTGTTGAGTAATATTGCAATTTTATCAGGAGAAAGGAGAAACTACCCATTGGTAGCACTCCAATTATATTTCTATATTAGAAGGTCCCGAGGCCATCTTCTTTTTAGACGCCTCGGAGGGTTATCAGGAATAGATGAGGAAGCAAGGTTGGAAACGAGAGGGTTCGGATGGTTCAGAAGTTTATTATGAAAGGACAGGTATCTGGATTGAGCTAAATCGGAAACATATGGTACATTAAGGTCATTATGGATGATTTTATTTGTGACAAAGTAGGGAGCATTACGCATTTTACGAAGGATTTTGGATTGTAGGGATTGGATACGAGAGGAATTCGATGGTTTAGTGGAGCCCCAAAGCTCGATCCCGTAAGTCCAAAGAGGCCTTATTATAGTAATATATATGAGTCTTTTGTAAATAGTTGGCAGTTTAGAGCGTTTGTCTAGTAAGTGCTGGAGTAGTCGGAAACGTCGGGCGGTTTCTAGTCGTTTCAGTCTGGTATGGGGGTTCCAAGTGAGACGTTTGTCAAGGTGGAGTCCTAGGTATCGGATTTGTTCGACAGAGATAAGTGGGGTATTGTTAAAGGATACTGTAGGACAGGAAGTCATAGGTTTGCGACGAAGAGTAAAGGTAAGTTGATGAGATTTATTGGAGTTTAATAAATAAATATAAACTAAAGAGAACAAACTAATAACTTAAATATAGGCATAATTTATACAATATTTACGAACATTCATACAGGAGAACTACTAGCCGAACTTTTTCATATCTATACTTTTTTAGAACTCCAAAAATTATATAAACTGTTTTATTGATACCTTCTGCCACCTTTAAAATACTTTCAATTAGTAGAATATACATTTTTTACTGTTTTTATTAAACAGTACACTTGAAAATATAAAAAAAAAAAGAAGTATATATTTAAACTATGTGTGTTATAATTCTTATTTAATTGGTTGTACACTTGGCACAGATCATTGAAAGAAAGCAACGAGTATGAACCAATGAAAAAAAAAAGAAAAAATTTAAATACCTGATACATTGTGTTTATAGTGTGGACAAATAGTTTATAAATATTTTAGTATGAATTCATTTGTTAAAAACACAATTTATATATTAAATATCAAATAGGTATATATGAATAATTTAACGCATTGTCCTTGAGATAATTTCTTAGTGTTTAGAGATGTAAAAAGTTTTGGCTCTGAATGTACATTAAGTACAACCTGTTACAGGAAATAAATAATGTTTTTTAAACTGTTAGTATAGAAACTAATAAGTTGGGGATGTTAGAGAGAGTGGGTGCGATGTCATGTATCAGCTGATCCAATTATATTAGTTCTCTTCAACTCTTAGCTATTACCATTTAGACATTTATTTAATATCTTCAGTCTTATTTAGTGTCTCGAAATGGATACTTCTAACGGTCGGATTCTGCAGTTTTTCGGTTTTAGTTTGAATTTTAAGTTAGTGTTTTTGTTGTGTGATTTAAATATGTTGTGCTATAATTTTGTCCTATTTATTTGTGTGTTAATAACTAGTAAATTATTTGATTATTATGTTCGGTGTCAGGTGATTCAAGATCCAAGGAGGGCATGTGAGTTTTAACTTTTATTTATATATTTATATTGAAGCATAGTTTCTTTATGTATTGGCATAACCTAAACTACTGCACAGAAATCTATTCAGAAATTGTTATTATTATAATACAACAAAAAAAAAAGAAAATAAAAACTTACTGTTTAAAGTGAAATTCAAATAGTCACGATATGAATTTTTTTTTACAATTAGTTACATTATTAAACTGTTTCTTCGGTTCATCCGGATTCTTGCGTGTTTCTATTTAGGAGTAATGAGTCTCAAAATGTAAAATAACTACATATTTCATTATATAACTAAATGCTTTCAGGAATTTAAATAAACTTCCAACCCATATTTACTTGCTTAAGGTGAAACTTTTTGAATATTATAAAATAAGACTCTGTTTATTTTTTCACCAAATTTATTTTAATTTTCATAGCATGGTTGATTAAAATGGCTTACCGGCCGAAACGTAGCTATGAAAATTAAAATAAATATGGTGAAAAAATAAACAGAGCCTTATTTATAATAAACTTCCAACCTTTTTTTTTTCTTTTCATTTTGGCTATTATGCCTTTTCCCAAATTGCTGATTCAAGATCCTGAAGGGCATGTAAGTTTTAACTTTTATTTATAAATTTATATTGAAGCATAATTTCTTTTATACAATTTATTTATTGACATAACTCTTTTGTATTTTTTGTATATATGGTGTGAATGTGTTCATTTAGCACTATAATTATTGTTCACGAGACAGGATATTATATGCCTAAATAAATAAAAAAAGAAAATTGACATAACTCTAAACTACTGTACAGGAATTTATCCAGAAATTATCTTTAGGGGTAAAAAAAAAAAAAAAAAAAAAAAAAAAAACGCTACTATTTAAAGTTAAACTCAAACGATAGTCACGATATGATTTTTTTTATTTTTTACAATTAGTAAAATTATTAAACTGTTTCTTCGGTTAATCTGGATTCTTTCGTGTTTCTATTAAGGAGGGATAAATTAAAATACAAAATGACTGCTTATTTCACTATGTAACAAAATTTTCTAGTAAATGCTTTTCAGGAATTTAAATAAACTTTCAACCTTATTTTTTTTTTTTTCCATTTTTGCTATTTATGCCTTTTTCCAATTTGTTCGCCATGATTTAAAACAATACATTACCCACCTCCTATGAGATTAATCAAATATTATTTATTACTGTCGAATCTATTAGATCTGTTATACTAATAACTTTATCATGAATTACCTATTTATGTGAGGTTGTCAAATTCTTTTTTTCAAGTCGAGGTTTTTTGAATTCCTTAAAAGCATTTAGTAGAATATATATGACCACGTAAGCGATTAATAAGAAAACTTGCTATGCTTATGATGAAAATTTGGAGCCCAAATCATAAACTTATTCCTAAAATTAAAATTTGCCGATTATGTTAGGGAGGAACATTTGTCCGTATCCGTTAATCATACAACATATAATTTGGAATATTTCAATATATTTAGTTTCTATAAATTTATATTATTTTTAACGAGATGCACATTACATTGTCATCCTGTTATGCTGCTGATAAAATTCAGAATATTTAAATAGTTAAATATTTCAACGTGTTTTGAAATATGTGTCGGCATTTAACTTTTACCTTGTAGGAAAAATTTTAATGGCTTTCAAAAATTATTTTATCATATCGAGATTTAAAATTATTAATGATGTAGAGATAGTTGACCGTGATATAATATGAGAAGGAGTTGGTCAGGGGGGAGAGGAGGAGGTTTGCGGTCAAATAAATACAAACTTTTTAAAAAATAGTATTTTTAATTGTTACGTTTCGACCCACCTTGCATGTCTTCATCAGGGCTACAAAATAATATATCTATAAATATATCTTATTTAATATCTACTTATAGTTCATTTATTTTATTTTCACCATATACCTTTTATATTTTGTATCTTTTGTAGCCCTCATGAAGACCTGCAAAGTCCGTCGAAACGTCGGCAAAATAATTAAAAATACTATTTTTTAAAATTTTAGTATTTATTTGACCGCACACACAGACCAACTCCTGATTTAAAATTATTATACAATTAATAATTTTACGTGGCGACAGAACTACGGTCATGTGGTGTAAACTGTATAAAAGTATGGCATTTCCTGGTAGTTACCGCCATGTTAACTGGTCCAAAACCCGTGTTATAAAAATAGACATTATTTGATGAAATTTCTAAACTTATTTTTTTTAATATATATTACATTTATATTTAAAAAATGAGAGTCTGCCTGTGTGATAGCAAGACTACTCAAAAATGTTAAAATTGGAATTAGTCATTCTCTCAACTGAAAAACTCAAATGTAAGAACGTGTCATTAAAAAAATATATAAAAAATTAAAATTTAGTTCTAAATGTTTTTTTTTATTTTTTTTTTTAAATATTTTATATTTTTTTTTTTTCTGTCAGAGTAATTATTCTTAAAAATCTATAATGAAATTATAGATGTTCATTAGTTTATATATGTATACATTTTTTCTATTCTAATTATAAATATATATCTATTTAATTAATTTTTGATCTATTTCATTAAAATTGGGTGCATGTATTTATTTGTTATATCTTATAAATGTATGTTTTAATACTCAACAGTAAAAAATATGAGCAGAATTATTTTTTTTTTTGTAAAAAATTATAATATAGTTTTTTTTTTATTTCAGGTAAGTGACCACCTCGTTATTCATAAACATCTAATACACCATATCACAGGTATTAAGTTATATATTATAAGTCCAACTAAATTCGTTCTTAAACTGAAAAACCAAAATACAACTTTAATAACACAATTTACACCCTAAGAAAAATAGTTGGGGAAAAAGATACATATATCTGTTTAAAAAAAAAAAACCTACACTGTAAATTGTTCATGTTTTATTATTCTCTAACTATTCATATTAATAAAAGAACAACTATGACGAAATGAAGCTAAGTGGTGAATCTCAGTGACCAAAAAACTAACTAAATTCAAAGTCGTCGATTCGCCATTTTGGGGCAGTGCGTTCACTTTTTTTTGTGGGAACATAGGTTTATTTTTTTTTTTTTTAAATAAATAGTCACAAGGAACAAAACGATATTCAATTTAGAGGGATGTTGGGAGGAATGGTGGGATGGGGGGTGTTGCAGGGTAGGGGGGAAAGAAGTTTTCCCTTCAAATTTTTAATACATTTTTTCATATTGAATAATATACCATGTTCTCTCTCTAAAACGAACTCCAATAAATGATCTTTCTTCTAACATGGGGTTTAAAGTTCAATTCGTTTTAATTAGGGCCCTATTTGAGTTTCAATTTATTTTAATTACTATTGAATTATCAATAATTTAAAATCGGATTTATATTAATTTAATAATCGGAAATCTGTGCTACAATTAAAAAAAAAATTAATTAATATATAAAAAATAGTGGATTTGAAATTACAATCGTAAAAGAAAATTTAGTTTTCTGCATTTCCTAAAAATTTGTCAATGGTAATTAAAATGCTGGAACGACTTGTATAGAAATAATTTAGCTAGATCATTATTCAATTCCATTATACCATTCACAATTAACTCGATATTATGTAAAACAACATAATGGCTTATTTGCATTATTTATCTTTTAACCGGTCTCCATCAATTAGTTCTTCCAATTAATCCAAATTGAATTTATATCTTTGAAAACAAAACAACAAAAATAAAACAGATAGCAAGATATAACGAGAAAAGCGAATAATACAAGATCCTTGAACGGTATTCGATGAAAAGTGTTCATTCAACGCTATCTCTTCTTGACCTGTTTTATATTTCGAATACGTTCTAGGAAACCAAACATAAAGAAGCTCTATATCGTGGAACTCTATGAGAGGATATCTCGTCCCTTATAATAAGAAAATAGAAGTTGTCATTTTTCTAAGTATAAAGGGAAAATATTTTAGATCTTTATTTTCAAAAGTCCTTCAAACAATAGTGGATGCTTCTTTCTATGTTATCAACAAAACCCTACACCATGACCTTAATATCCCATTTGTCCTAGACCTTATCCTAGCAAAATTCTCCAAATTTCACCAGAACCATACCTAACATCCATATCCCCTTGCACAATCACTATCCAGCACCACCCATCTCTATAATCCTCCAAGAAGGTTAAAACGGCAGTGGCCCCGCGACCTTTTATAGTTTGTAAATATTGGAGTTCTGGCAATTGCCAATCTCTGCTAGGTTTAGCCTCAGTAAAACGATTGAGTGAGAAATGCAAGGATCTCCTCCAGTCACGCTTTTCCCTCCATAGTTGAAGGGACAAATCTGGTTCGGAGTTCTCTCGCCTGATCATAAATAATGTATACATGTATGTATGTCTTCTTTTTTATTTATCTATTTTTAGGGTATTTTATATTTATTTATTGTGTATATAATTATTTTTCTGTATAATTTATTTTTTTATTGTACTTAAAGTGTGAATGTGATCTCAGAACACTATTATAAATGTCCTTTGAGACAGATTGTAATATTTTAAATAAACAAGTTCAAAAAAAAAAAAAAATAAAAGATGTTCATTTTCAAATTTAGGTAGCTGTTAGCCTGATGTATAAGGCACATGGTTCTTATTCTCAACTACCCAGGTTCGAATCATGCAGATTAATTTATTCTGTTTCATCAGAAATCGTTTGACCTTGGAATCAGGAGACTCTCCTGGGACGCACCAGCGTCTAAAAATTTTAGTGATCTTAATTAATTGTACAACATACATTTTTTTTCCTCCCCCTTCCTCGCCTTTTAGGTTCTATGGGATTTTTTCTAGGTCAGGGGTGAGAGTGGGGGATTAATGACAGAGTCGTGTACCTGCACCGTGACGCGAATTCGTAAGTATGGTTATGTTCAGATATCTGGTTGTCTGGCAGCATGTTTTACACACGCGTTAGTCCACGTCTGTATGAGATTGAGTGTGATCTCTGCCTAATCATATGTTGGCCTTGAAACAATACTTCCTTACAAAGTACTGAACCCAAGACATTTCATGAATTTTAGGAGTAATGAATTTTCATTTTTCATTATTTAATTGTACTTTAAAATAATTATCATAACAGACTGAAACGACAAGAAACCGCTCGACGTTTCCTATTACTTCAGCACTTTATTTTTATTAACTTTGTAAATTATTGAAATGTTTTTTCGTATTTCTTGTTTTTATATTCATAATATTATTTGTATGCATTAATAAAATAATTATTTTATTAGATTACAAGCACTTTTAATTTTCCCATTGTTTTAACCATTTTTTTAAACCATTAGTTTACTTGTAAATAAAGTTACGAATTCTCTGCAATGAAATGAAAACGCATTGTAAAATAGCGAACCTACACTAAAATTGCAGGTTGGATAGCCTGCCTTCAATCTGGTGATATGCTAGGCCGAAATCCCTTCGTCTGGGAAGTAAAAAATATTTTGAACTTAAATTTATTAACCTCATACCAGACTGAAGCGACAAGGAACCGCTCGACGTTTCCGATTACTTCAGCACTTACTAGACAAACGCTCTAAATTTCCAATTAATTACAAAAGACTCATATACATGACTATAATAAGGCCTATTTAGACTTACGGAGTTGAGCTATGGAACTCCACTAAACCATCGAATTCCTCTCGTATCCAATCCAAAATCCTTCGTAAATCGTCAATACTCCCTACTTTGTTACAAATAAAACCATCCATAATGACCTTAATGTCCCTCATGTTTCAGATCTGGCCCAATCCAGATACCTATCCTTCCATAATAAACTTTAGAATCATCCCAACACTCTCGTTTCTAACCTTGCTTCCTCTTCAATTCCTGAAAACCCTCCGAGGCGTCTGAAAAGAAGATGGCCCCGTGATCTCCTAATGTAGACATATCATTAGAGTGCTACCATTGGGTAGTTTCTCAACAAGTGTTTTCACATCATTATATCCGTATGTTCAAATTTACTAAATGTATTTCTTTAATACAGTTGTAAATATCATTAAGAAATAATTAAAAAAAAATAATGATTATGAATGGATATTTATCTATTTGTTTAATTAATAAGTAAAAGAAAATTATTGCGTATAAACTTGCCCTAACTACTTGTTTTTAGATACAACGCTTGTTGTTAGATAGTGTATTATACGTGAGTAAATAAAATAATACTTATACTGTAACGTTTAATCTATTATAGACCCGAACTTTGTCCATTTTTTTTTTATCTTACAAAAGTATTAAACAACCCTCCCGAGGGGGGGGGGGGTGAGGAGTTTCCCCATATTTTATGAAGTAGGCCAAAGTGTCTGCCCAATATTTCATTCAGTCAGTTACTTAAAAATAACTCGTGAAAAAGTTTAATAAATCGTAGAGGGCTTAAATTATGTTATATAATTTAGCTCGTGCTAATGATTCGCAGAGTATATCTATACTTACTATATGGAGGAAAAGAATATCTTAAAGATGATGGCTCTATGATTGGATTTGATGAAGAATTAACAAAGATTGCGTATTGTACCGGGAAAAAAATCTGGTGCGCACATCACACGTCTTTCATATATCACCCTCTTCTTAGTAGAAATAAGTACATTCAGACCAAGGGAAAGTAAAAGTAAAAATTATAGACGCTGTATTAATTTACATTTCATTGTGGGTATTTTTATTTGTTCAAATACTATTATATATACAAATTGAAATTTTGTATAGCTGTAATCTATACAATTAAATATTAAATAATACCAATGATAGCATTTATGAAAACCGCATATGTATATTTATATAATATCGTCAGTGTCCGTATTATATTTTTTTTTTAATCTTATTTATTGAAAAATATTACAATCTGTCTCAAGGACATTTATAATAGTGTTCACAGATTACATTCACACTGTATGTACAGTAAATAAAATAAATTATACAGAAAAATAACATATATACAATAAATAAGAATAAAATAACCTAAAAATAAATGAATAAAAAGAACACATACATACCTATATACAATATTTACTCCGTATTATATTAAGCTCACATTACGTTTGGAAGCACGTCCTAATCTTTTGGGTAAGCTCTGGCACCCTCGTATTGCTTAGGTTTCTCCATTGCAACTATTATCCGTTACGATATCTTATTTACCTTTAATTATTTATATCAAAGATTAATGTGAAACAGTTAATTATTTCAAATAAAAAACATTAAAGGTACTCTAGAGGAAGCTAATAATGAAAATTAGCCATTTAAGCCCTGTTAGAGAACATCAATGACAATAAAACCTATAATACCGATACCTAATACCTATATACCAAGTTTGATCAAAATCGTTGTAGCCGTTTATTCAGAAAATCATAAAAATTTGTTAAATTGATTATTGATTATTGATTAAAGAGTCACTTTACAAAGTTGCTGGAATATCTCAGATATATACAAACCTTAAATATGCAATTTAACTTTCATACGATTTTTCGTTTTTTGAGCTAGACTGGCACACATATACATACACACTACACATACACACTGGCACACAGACCATTTTGTGGGACTTGGTTATTTGGACTCAGGAGACCTCAAAACAAAAACTCAGATTCGAAAAGTTTCACGATCACAATATTACTATATATTTCATATATAGTGAAAGTAAAAAAGACCTTTGAAAAATAATGTACACTCTATATAACACAATAGTGTACAGATCTCTTCTTTTCCGGTCCTCTGGAGAATGGATTTTGAAGAATGAGAGGTTTCGATCGAAAGAAGATTTCATTGAGAAGTGACGGATCCCAATTGCAATGAAAAAATATTTGAGGTACTTTTAGGCATTTCAAAAACTAACGGGAATATCTGTGTTTTTCATAGTTTGTGAAATGTCGCACCTTAAAAAAAATTCTAATATAAAAATTTTAATTATTGCCACAGAAGTGTTGGATTAGTCGGAAATTTCGAGCTTCGAGATTTCTTGTCGATTTAATCTGGTATGAGGATCCCATGTGAGCTGTTTGTACAGGTATTGGATTTGTTTTACAGGGAAAAGTGGGGTATTATTAAAATATGCTGTAGGACAGGCAAACATTGGTTCAATATTATATTTAATTATTTGTTATGTTTTCGCTACAATGCAAATAACAATATTGATATCAAGCGCATGCGCAATACTGTTTTCCTATTTTATGTGTACCCCGCATGCGCCAGATTACTTTTCCAATCTTTTATCAGCTTGTCCTATATCTTGAAATCGGATCTGATTGATTGGATATTTGCTACTGCTAATATAACTAAAAATCTCGTCTAGTTTAATCTATTCCGTTGTTTAACTTGGAACCGACACGCTACGAGATATTGAAATGTGTTTATCAGCGGTGGACAGTCGGCAGAGCTCTATTTACTCATCGATTATTGAATCGATATGAGGCTAATTATCGAGATTATAGGTCGGGACCATTAATCCATCGTTATCGAGCTCACTCCATGTCCTGGCACTCACAACATTATTCCATTCCGTATCCGCCACCACTTCCTCTCAATGAATTCACTCTCGGCTCCATATTGTCAAATAGAAATCTCTCCCTCTCCCGAGTGAAATTAATATCTTCTTATTTCGATCAATTATTAGTTAAGATCCTATAGGTAAATAAACCTCGTACACACAGCGATTTCTTGTCGATTCAATCTGGTATGAGAATCCCATGTGAGCTGTTTGTACAGGTATTGGATTTGTTTTACAGGGAAAAGTGGGGTATTATTAAAATATGCTGTAGGACAGGAAATCATTGGTTCAATATTATATTTAATTATTTGTTATGTTTTCGCTACTATGCAAATAACAATATTGACATCAAGCGCATGCGCAACACTGTTTTCCTTTCACTATACTCCGCATGCGCCGGATTAATGATAATCAAACTCGCCTCGTAACAGACCTATTATTTCATAATTGTACACTTTTCCAATCTTTTATCAGCTTGTCCTATATCTAGAAATCGGATCTGATTGATTGGATTATTATATTATAATACTATAATATAATATACACATACACATATATATTTTTTTTTTTTTTTTTTTTTGGGGGGGGGAGGGAGTGTTTACTACCGATCTTGCCTTTTTTGGCATATGAGAGAAGGGTTGTTCTAGCCGGTGGCGCTAGATTCGATAATTTTTTTTTTAAATTTCATAATGATATTTACAACTGTATTAAAGAAATACTTTTAGTAAATTTGAACATATGGATATAATGATGTGAAAACACTTGTTGAGAAACTACCCAATGGTAGCACTCTAATGATATGTCTACATTAGGAGATCACGGGGCCATCTTTTCTTTCAGACTCCTCGGAGGGTTATCAGGAATTGAAGAGGAAGCAAGGTTGGAAACGTGAGAGTTGGGATGATTCTGAAGTTTATTATGGAAGGATAGGTATCTGGATTGGGCCAGATCTTAAACAAAAGAAACATTAAGGTCATTATGGATGGTTTATTGTAACAAAGTAGGGAGCATTGAGGATTTTACGAAGGATTTTGAATGAATAATTGGAATGAAAGCGAAACGAGTTCATGAGATTAATTTCGATGAAATATTTCACAGATTTCTTCATTATCAATTTCCAGCCATCACTTCGATGCACCATTTAAGAGTTGTAGCAGAAAATAGAAAAAAAAAAAATATGGAAAATCTATCTTGGCTGTAAAAAGTTTTTCCTTCGTGGCACGAGTTAGCAATTTAGTTTTGACATGTCTGAACTGAAAAATTAAAAACTCTTCCTTATTTTTCGCTTTGTATTTTTCGTTTCGATCCTCATGTTACTGGTCTAATATTCTTTAAATCAGCAACCATTTTTATATCTAGCAAGATTAAGCCATTTATCCAAAACATGACTAGTTATTTTGAGAATTTGGGGAAGGAGAAGTTTAGATCACGCCAAATGGCTCCACATTTTTTAAGACTACCGTTTCCTTGATTTTGTGCTCAAATTATCTTACGTACAAAAAATGGTATTTATGGGTTTTTAATACCTAATTAAATAGAAAATTAATAAGTTTGCCAATCTCCAGATCGAAAACGCTTCAATTCCGAGAATTTTCTTAAATAAAATATTTGTAGTTTACGATGAGATGAAGCTATTCAAGACGTTTCATGTTCAAGATGTTAACAATTTGATATAAATTATTAGATCGTTCTTTTTTTTTTTACTTCATGTTTATTTTCAATTTTTTACTTTTTATTATTAACTGATGTAAATTAGAAAGTAACTTATAATTTCTCTTATTATTTTTTTTCATTTATCATTTTTTTTTTGACTATTTAATTAAAATATATTCTTCTTTATGTATCTCTGAGGCTCCTTAACCCACATTCTTGTCTCTTTGTATTATTCTAAAGGGACTCGTCCCAGAATAAATAAAGCATTATTATTATTATTATTATTATTATTATTATTATTAAAGGGAGCCGTCCCACGGACTATATATAATTATCTATTAATAGTACCATGCCAGTGCGTGCTTATATTCAATTATACCTGCGTGCTAGGTGTTGAGGTAGACAGTGAAGGGACATGGAGGATTCGGGTTTGATGGTCGAGGTGTTGTGGTCACAGCAGTAGCCAAGGTCGCTCCACTCTACGTGCTTCCGCATCCATGTATCTTTAAAACTTCAAAATATGTTTGTGTATGTGTGTGTATATATATATATATATATATATATATATATATATATATATGTATACAGAATAGTCTTGATAATACGATTATATAGCCTGTTCGGATCATGAAAGATTAAATTTAAAAATTAGTCAAGTCGTTTGCTCTGTAAGTATTTTTTTAATATGTTATCCTAGAGGGTCATTGGCTGTAAGTCTTATATTCTATTATAATACTTAGTTTTTACTGATTATTTCAACACAGTAGTGATCCTATCTTCGTTGTATCCGAATAATTTCCTCATTGTCGTTGTTAATTTTAATTTTTGTCGGATTTGTTTGAACTGAAGGCACTCAACTAATAGGTGTTTTGCTAATTGTGGTCTGATATCACACTTTTGGCACGTGGATGCTTCTAGACCTCTTATATTAAAGTTAACAACGGTCGACGCAATCGGCCCTAAGGAAGTTCCCTTGCGTGAATAGGGAGTGACCAATCAGTATTCGGCACAATATGGTTCCATGGATATGGCACAATAAGTATTTTACACCTCTTAATGAACAAGTTCAGTAAAATATAAAATATCACATTTAATATATTTATCCCCACCTCCCTATGAATAACATAATTGAAAAATATCTATATTATCAGTTAAATATAAAAGTACATTAACTGATTATGAAAATTTTTAAAAAGCACCAGTCTTCGATAGTCGACGTTTTATCTCCACTCCAAGCAAGGATTAAATGTCTTTAAGACGTTTCTATGACTTATCTATAATTAAAAATAAAATATCATCATCATCATATGTGGCACGACATCCCGTTACCGAGACTGGGCCTCCTCCAAGAGCCTCCGCCAGTTGGCTCTGTCTTCTGCTGCAGCTCTCCAGTTCCGTACACCAAGCAGGGCTCTCGCATCATAGGCCACGTTGTCCAACCACCTCGTCCTCGGCCTTCCTACCCGTCTTGCGAGGTGCAGCTCCTCCATCATTATTTTCTTTGGTATTTCAACGGTGCTCATTCTGGCCACATGCCCTGCCCACCTTAGTCTGGCCAGTTTAATATAGGTGACTACGTCGATGTCTGCATAGAGAGAACTGAGCTCCCTATTTTTTCTTTTCCTCCAGACATCACCCTCCTTTACTGGACCATAAATCCTTCTGAGGACTCCTCGCTCAAACACACTCAGCTTCATCTCATCGTTTTTAGTCATCGTCCAAGCCTCTGAGCCATATGTCAAAACAGGCCGAACAAGGGTCTTGTATATGATCAGCAGGGCATGTGGCCAGAAAAATAAAATGTACATAAAACAATTTTTTAGTGAAATAAAAATTAATGTAAAAGACATACTGCATACCTAGTTTTGAAATTGTCAAGCCAGCTATTACTGAAATTGAAATCAGCTTTGTCGTCCTTAAAAAAATATTTTTTTATTTATTTATTTAAACATATAATAATCTGTCTCGTGGACAATAATTATAGTGATATATGAACACATTCATACCATATGAACAGAAAATATAAAATTTACAATAAAAAATAAAATAACCAAAAAATATGTAAATTAAAAACATAAAAACACAGTCGTACCTATATACAATATATACAATCAGGCAGTGAACCCCAAGCCAGGTTTCTCACTACAACTATAGAAGGAAAAGCAGGACTCTAACAGATCCCTGCGCTACTCTCCAAACCGCGTCACTGGCGCTGGTATATACTACAAAAGATCTCTGCGCCACTGCCGCTTCAACCTTCGAGGAGGGTTGTAGGGATGACTGGAACTAGATAGGGATTGTGCTAGGGGATTTGGATGATTTATAAGATTCTGATGGAAATATTAAATATTAAAGAAAAACTTTGACTACTTGGAAATCGGACACCCTCGTAATCACTGCTGCGAAAACCTCATATATAAAGGGATTCCTCAACTTCTAGATGACCGCCTAGTTTCACTTATTTTTCGAAGATTTCGACACTACCACACGAAGCAATACCAGTAATATGTACTGAGAAACAGACCAATTTCCATTCCATCTCTCGTCAATCAATTTTTTTCTTTCTTTTTCTGATAACCTGAGGTTTGGATTATTAGGTGTTTGGATTATTGAGACTGCACTGTATACATGCATTAAATTTTTTTTATATGTACAAATATAATATAAAATAAATAAACTTTTTTAATACATATTTTTCCCACCTAAGTAAGCCAGCCTTCTTCATCTCTGCCTGTCATGTAATATTTTCGAGTTTTTGACCTGCAGTTCTGTGACATTTTTCTTGATTATTTTCCTTCCACGGCGTCTCATCATAAGCGTGGACTTTCTATTTTGGTAAAGGAATGATAGAAAAAATAATTAAATAAAAAAAATAAACGAATTTTAAATTTATTTGTTTAAATGTTTGTACAGTTGTAAGGATTTTTATTTTGCTTATTATATATACTTGATAATATCCACACAAAGAAATCCAATAAATAACGTATTTTATTTTTATTAAACACAAGGAAGAAAGGAGACAGCCTTCATAACATTGGTACATTTTTAAAACATTTTCTTCTGATAATGAATAATGTACAAAAGTGAAGATATCTTTGATTTCTTAGTGTGTAAAACCAAATAAAAATACATTTTTTACAGTCCGACTAGTTCATCACGGAAAAATGTAATAAGAATATTACGTAAAAATTGAGGGGATGATTGGATAATACCCTAGGATATTTTGGTATATATTATTATATCTTAAAATAAATCAAAATTTAAATAAAGGTAACATTTAGGTATCAATAAAATAAGTACATACCAACTACTAGGCCTTAACCAGACCAGCTAGTCGACTTTTTTTAACCCACTTTAGTTTACACATTTTATTCATTCATGTAGCTATTTATTCTTGATTTTATTTTATTTTTTTACCTCAAATTGTTGGGAGGGGGGTGAAGAGTCGAAAAAATATTGTCGCCCCCTCAACATTTTTATTGGAGGGTAGAGTTGTGCGATCATCCTCACGAAGTTTGCACCTATGACCATGATGGATTTCCGATGTAAATGAGCTCATCGCTGATTTTTGGAACTTTCCCATATTATATAGAAAGCTTCAAATGGTTTAATGGAACTGTAAAACTCCTAAAGATTTTCTTAATTGCGTTATTTTAATAAGAATGAGTTTTTTTTGCCATATAAACGATCAAAACACTATATTTTGTATCGTCAAAATTTTATGATATTTATCTTGACATTGATACTGTCATTGATATAAATATATATATATATATATATATATATATATATATATATATATATATATATATATATATATGTATATATATATATATATATATATATATATATATATATATATATATATATATATATATATATATAAAACTTTTGAGCCCAGACTGGAGAAGTAGCGTGCAGCGGTGGCGTGTGGCGAGGAGAACGACACGCTAATACGTGTTATCACCACTAGTAAATCGATATTTACTCTAATCGACATATCATTAATATTGCCGTTGTGTAACCGCTACTCACACGCTTACATGTAAACGTCATATGGTCTAATAGCTTTCCATTAAACGAGTTTTCTGTCACAATAGCTATTTATATTTTTCTTTTAGAATAATCGTAAAGCTCATTATAAATGTTTTATTCTTTCTTTTTATTTTCTCACCGCTAGGTAATAAAAGTATTGGAAAATGTATCAAATTTCCGATTGGTGGTTACCAACAGATTATTAAGTTTCCTAGCCTCCTTAATTCGAAAAATGCATTTTTCACCATTTTTCAGTATGTCTGTCTGTGGGTCTGCACCACGGTTATCTCTGGCCGATTTTGTGATTCTTTTTTTTTTTTTTTTTTTTTTTTGTCAATCAAATTCCTCCAGACCTGTGGGTGTTTTTATGTAGACTAACATGCCAAAACGAACGACTCTAATGACTTTGTTGAAGCTTGACTACAATATTCTTATCAACGCCCGTATCCCGTTTAATTTTCATATATGTAGGACGGGAAAGTGCATTTCCGAGAAAGTGCTGGGAAAAAAATATGAAGAAAAGAAAACTTCTTTTATTATAAACTACATGGCAAATTACGTGTTTAATCTTTTGAAAAGTAATTGAATTCCTACAAAAAAAAAAATTGAAATAAAACCTGTATTGAAAATGAAACAGCACATTAATTTTTTTACCCATGTTCTTTGTTATTGATATAGTTCTTTTTAAAAAAATTTTTGAAGTGAAAAATTGTTAAGGTGCTTTTTGCACTTGTTTTGTGGAGAGTGAATTAGGTTGATTCGTCAGATCTCTGGTGTGTAATGCTCGGGTAAAGTTGGCTGGCGTCGATTAATTGCGAAGTGCTTTTCCATATGACATGAAATATCTAAAAATCAGAACTGCATATTGTTATCGAGGGAAATGTTCATTATTTCATCCTCTTTGTTATTGGCAATTATTCAGAATTGTATCTTTACGCGATACCGTGTTAGGAAGGCGAAAAGGAAAAAATAGTGTCGAAAATCTAATGATAACGAGCTTAGTTGAATATATGGATTAAAATATCTTAGAAACTAAAAATCGGACTTGCATACCGTAAGCGAGGAAAATGGTCTGCTTTTCATCCTCTTTAAAATGAGCTATTATTTATAATTTATATTTTTTATTCTTCAACTTACGCCATTTTTTATTCTTAATGTTTTCGCTTCTAACGTGTGATCTAAAGATCTTTTATTTTTTTTATTTATATTTTATTTTATGCAATTTGCACCTATGCAGCTGCGCATCTAGCAAATTTGTTGTGTTTTTATTGTCTTAGTGTAATTGCTTGATTTTTTTATGTTGATGTTTTTATTGATGTAGTAGGTCTCTTGGCCATTTTCTTCTTAATCTTCATTGCTCAGGTAACAGGGAGCAGGTGATAGAAAGAACCAGAGGATTGGAGTGATTTTGGGTTGAAGAATAAAATGTAGTGTATCTGTCGTGGATGTAGGATTTTACTGTTGGGGTGTTTAAGTCGTTATGTGTAGTAGTGTTTGAAATGTACCAAGGTGCGTTAACAATTTTTCGTAAAATTTTTTATTGTGCTGTTTGTATTTTGTTTATGTGTTTTTGTTTTGCTGTTCCATATGTCCATATTGGTCTCAGTAAGGTGTTGTAAATAAGTCGCTTGTTTTGTAAGTTAAGTGAAGATCTGTAGTCCAGAAGATGTGGAAGTTGGCTATATCGTCCAGTCAGTTCTTGTCTTTTTAATTTCGTATGTATTTTCCAAGTCTTTTGTCTAAGTAGAGTCCAAGGTACCGTACATAGTTCTTTGAAGGCACTGGATTATTGGCAATCGTTAGATATCGTTGCCAAAAGATCTCAGTTATATCATTTCAGTATGCAATCTAATGTCTCTCTACGCCCATGGTTCTCTAACACTTGTTTAAGCAGAAAAGAAATAGTCTTCTTAATAAGATTAAGAATTAACCATGGTCGAACAAATCGTGGCTTGACATAAATTAAAGTTGAAAGAAATGACAAATGATCGACATGTAACTCAATCGATGACCTATTGTAAATTATTTGAAAATTCAACACATATGATAAATACCGGAAGAAATACCCCCTCATCCAAAACAACAGCACTTTCTTTCAAGGGCTGGCTGATCTAGATAGGGCATTAAGGTATAGTGCAAATTTATTGAAGAATACAGAATATATTTTTAAAAATTAATAAATAAATAATAATAATGTACATCTATATCACCATTATATTTTAATATAACAATAGGGCCAGTATAGAATTTCAGTGAGAGTCTTGGGCTGAAGAAAGAAAGAAAAAAAACTCTTATTTTTTTCTTCTTTTTAATTTATTCATTTAGATACTTATACAGAAAGTTAGGCAAAATATAAAATATTGTAAACTGCGTTGACTATTAGAATTTTATTTAGTGACAAACTCACGTAATATATCTGGACCTTCCCACACTGGCTAGAGCAGACCAATTAGCTCTAGGATACCCCGACCCCTTCTGCCATACTTGGAGTACGGCAAGGTTAGCAAATCTTGAAGTGGGCACATCTGGGTCGGCAAATCCGCACGACATATCTCCGTGACGTTATTGCATCTGTCAATAGATTGGCCTAAAGGAGGGGGCCCCGAACATTGGACCATATTAGTTTGTCACTAAATAAAGTACTAATAGTCAACGCAGTTTACAATATTTTATAATTTGTCTAACTTTCTGCATAATTTTCTTAATGAATAAATTAAAAAGAAGGAAAAATAAGAGTTTTTTTTTTTCTTTCTTCAGCCCAAGACTCTCACTGAAATTCTATACTGGCCCTATTGTTATATTAAAATATAATGGAGATATAGATGTACATTATTATTATTTATTTATTTATTTTTAAAAATATATTCTGTATTCTTCAATAAATACAGTTACGTCGGGCCATGGCTTCTGAGGAAAAATAAAATATTGTTCTACTAGTTGTACCCGGCCACGCATTGCTATGGGTTATTCTGGTAAAATAAAAAAAGAAATAGAAAAGATATCAGATGTTTCTAATATATTTTATGTAACAATCCTTGTAAATATGTGACATTCTTTGTTGTTCTATTCTTAGTATAGATATAGAGATTGTTTAGTTTTCCAACTCTACAATTCGCAAAATATTATTGTCTATATAAGAAGCAATCGATCTCTAAATCTCCCAAGAAAAATTACTAAATGTTTAAAGCATTATCTCTGCACCAAACCATCCAATTTTATTATATTTTTTTTCATGTTCAGGGAATCAAGGAAGCTTTCAAATAATGGTCGTTATAATCAAACAAAAATTGTGTATTTTTTGAGTTATTCGCGAATGTAGTTTTGAACCCATCGTAACATTATTTTTATAATCTTTTCGGAGAAGTTATCATTATGTTAATAGGCAAACACAAAACGGTTCACTTTTTCTCCTCTATTATTCAACCGATTTTCTTCCTTCTTTTTTTTTGTTTAATAGATATTGACGAGCTTTATTGTTCATCAATAAATAAAAATATTAAATAGTATGTGAGTAAAAATATAAATGGTAGTTTGTTCAAAACAGCTAATCTCCAAAAGTTCTTCATCGATTTCTTTGATATTATGACACAACCTCGCAATAATATTTAGAAGAGTTTTTTATACGTTTATACGTTTATACGAAAAACGTGATTCGCTTTAGACTGTAGCACCAATGCGGCTTCAACGATTTCAATGAAACTTGGCTAAAGTCTTCCCCTTAAAATATTTATAATTTATGTAGATAGATAGAAAGTAAACTTTATTCTGGGACAAGGTCCCTTATGAATAACAGATATGAACAAAAAAATTAAAACTACATCTGGCCAAAAATTACATTAATCAATATTAAAGAATATATACAGTATCTTCAGTGAAATTAAATTAAAACAAGTAAAAATAAAATAAAATTTTGAGAAAAAACGAAATAAAAAAAACAACATTATTTAAATGAAAATAAAAATAAAATAAAATAAAATAAGCATGGGTTGAATTTTAAAATTAAGACAATAAATTTTATCAATCATTCACCTCAGTCAAAATCTGTTTCACAATATTTATTTTATTGTATAACGTCATTTTGGGATGTGAGAAGGAATTGGTAAAGATGATATTTAAATGAGGACAAGGAAGAGGCATGACGGATTTCAGATGGCAAGGAATTCCAGAAGGCTGTGGATCGGGAAATAAAGGAATATTCAAACGTCTTAGTTCTATGGGAAGGGATATAAAGGTCGGAAACACGGGATCTTGTTTTCTGGGAGTGGACCACGGGTTTAAACTGTAGGAGACTGTAGATGTAAGAAGGGTGTCTAGTGTTGATTGTTTGGAATAGGAAAGATCCGAGGAAATATTGTCTGCGGAAAGAAGGGAAGAGCCACTTTAACTCGTCGTAAAGGTGGGACACATGAGATCGCTTTGATGTACCGAAGACAAATCTTAAGCACGTATTCATGAGTCGCTTCAATCTATCCTCGAGTACCATCGGGATGCCTCCGTACACCACACAGCCGTAGTCAAAGTGGGGGAAAATGAGAGAGGATACAAGGAGCTTGCGGATGGGTTGTGGGAGTAGGTGGCGGGAGCGATGAAATAGCTTAAGGGTACCTATTGACTTACGGGAGATGAGGGCAATATGGGGTTTCCAGGAGAGGTTTTCGTCTATGGTGATTCCTAGGTTTTTAACGGATGAACTGAATGTGACAGGATGATCGTTGATGACTAAAGGAGGAAGGAAGGAGATGGATTTAAGAATAGGACTGGAACCTATAATAATGGCCTGAGTTTTCATCGCATTTAGATTTAAATTATTCAGACTTGCCCAGGCACTGATCCTATCTAGGTCAGTCTGAATATTGGCGAACGCGACTAGTAGCTCAGAAGGATGAAAGGAAAAATATATTTGGGTGTCATCAGCGTATAAATGATGTGAACAGTGGTAGATGGATTTGGAAAGATCATTTATGTAGGAGTTGAAAAGGAGAGGGGAAATGCTCGAACCCTGGGCCACTCCAGAGGACAGTGTAAGAAAGGAAGATAGGGGTTGGTTCGGAATGCTGACTGCTTGAGTTCTGTCGGATAGGAAAGACTGCAACCAGAGGATAGAGCTGTTGGAGAAGGATAGAGATTTTAATTTAGTATAGAGTATAGAGTGGTCTAAGGAGTCAAAAGCTTTGGAAAAGTCGAGAAGTATTAATACAGTTAACATTTTTTCGTCCATTGCGGTATGTAAGTCATTGGTAATATTTAGTAGGGCGAATTGTGTGGAGAAGCCAGTATGTATATAACATACTGCATACTGCTGCATAAATTTTTATTATGAATTCAGTATTTTATTTGCGAATAACACAAAAAGGACACTTTTATTGATAATATCAACATTTATTTGAAAGCTTCCTGAATTCCCCACCAAATAAAATAATCATCGAAACCGGACTACTTGTTGCAGAGATATATCATTTCAAACATTTAGTAATTTTTCTTTTGCAAAGTCGATTTCCTATATTTTGGTTTTTGATATATCGAAAACATTAAATTCAATGAAGTGATCGGGACTACTATTTGAATAGATGATATCATGGAATGTTACCTCATAAATTAAATTTAAAAATAAATTCTATAGTTATAATCATTCTTAACTGACGAGAGCTATTTTAAATAAAAGAATTTTAATTCCAAGAATTAATTTATTATTTCTGACACAATACTTCATTTTAATTTCAAAAAACAACGTTCTTATTAATACATGAATTTGCTATGCCCATAATTAAATCGCAGGGTCAATGTTTTGGATAAACATTGTGTATTATATTACAAACCATTCGAACTGATTTTAATAGAGTATTTGTTATATTTTTATTTTTTAATTCTTTATTATTTTCTTAAGAGTGTATATTGGTCTATCAGTGCAAATATCTTTAAGTGTCTTGTCATAGTATTAATTGTTTTGTATATAGTTTCGTTTGATTTGTATATAGAATGTTTACCTTATATTTTCTTTACATTATTTCTTTTTTTCTATTGATTTTATTTTGCCCAGATGTAATCTTTTTATTTTGTTCTATTTTGTTATTCTCAAGGAACTGTGTCCCAAAATAAATTTTTTTTTCTATTCTATTCTATTCTATTATTGCGACGTCCAGTAATTTCTCATGGACAATTATGTGTGGCAGCAAGTAGAGCACGTTAAAATTAAAATTTTGAAATTTATATTTCCAATGGCAATGGTCAAGGCTAAACAATAACAGAACATTCAAAAAGGATATTTTTTTTCCAGAGAAGTTTTGTATAAAAATGGATTTAAACTCAGTTGAAATTGTTAATTTAAATATATTTTTTACTTACTTAATCATAAGATTAATTTATTGTGATAATAACACATATAAATTAAAATAGAAATCGAATATTTTGAATGAGTCTATTTTGTATTACTTATAAATAATTTTATGTAGTTTAAGCTCGATTTTTAATTGAAATTGAAATTTGTTTATATTAATATATGAAGATTTTTTAATCATGATTTACTCTTTATTTATTGAATTTATTTTTAATTTAATTATGTTTTCATCAAATTTCTAATGGCTATGGTCGAATTTCGACCACTGGGCGAACACTAGTATACATATATACATAAATTAAAAGGGCTTCAAGGATAAGATGTTAGCCAAGTTTAATTAAAATCGTTACAGCCGTTTAGGCGCTACAGTCTATAGCGACGCAGGTTTTTGGGCCGCCATTCCGAAACGAAACACCGGAGGGTGATTAAATGTTTATAAAAACACTCCTGAATACGATAAAAACATTATGTCAATATTTCAAAGCGATCCGTGAAGAAGTTTCGGATAATAGCGTTTTTGAACGAACCAATATTTACGTATTTATTAATATAGATAAATGACACTTGAGGCTGTGAAATGAGCTTGCTAAAAGAAAAAAACATGCAATAAAACTTTTAGTAACCTCTTGAGTGAGTAATTTGCTAAATTTATTGTAAAGCTAAAAACCTTCACCGGCCGGATTGAAGGTGCTTGCGGGGCCGTAGTTTAGCGACCTATGCTTTAAATTACTAATCGCTGCTACTGCCCACCGCGCCGACTGCCAGCAGTTGAGTACTGCTTTAGTGGAATAAGATAGAATATATTTTGTTAGCACTGATGGGCAGTTTAAGTATGACGTTATATCTATACTGTGATATTTCTTAATCTTTCTATTGTGAAAAAGACATTTTTTATTCAAATTTTTACTATGAACCATCACTTTTTAAAAGGTGGACATTAGTATGTAGATGATTGTTAAAATTTTATAGTCATTAGCTAACTTTTATTTATTTAATTATAAATACCCAAAAAAATTGATCTTATTTAAAATTAATTAAATAAGATCAAAAATCCGCCAAAATACGTATTGCTGTCCTTCCGATACAAATGAAAATAATTTAATTTGAAGCTAACGTTGACATTTAAAAGTATTTCTAGGAATTAGTACTAGCGAAATAGTTCCTTTTGTAAATCGCTATCGCGCACTTCAGTGCAGTCACGTAACCGACCATTCTGTCCTTTATGAATTTAGTACACCCTTAATATTCAATCATTTCGAGTACTCATAGACGTGTTAAACTAAACAAACTGTAATCAAAACGAATAGTCCGTGATACAGACCCATTTTTATCAAATTATTAACATCATTCTAAAATTCCATGAATAGTTTCTTCACACTTGTAGTTTTTTTATTGACGAAAGTTCTCGGAATTGAGACATTTTCAATCTGAAGAATGGCAAACTTTGTCAAATTATTTATTTTTTAAAAATTTATTTATTCAGAAATATTACAATCTGTCACAATTAAGGGCATTTATAATAGTGATTAGAAAGCACATTCACACTCTATTTACAATAAATAAAAATAAATATTACAGAAACTAATAATAATAAAAGTAAATGTATATAAACAAAAGAACTAAACTAATCAAAATAACAACTGAAACACATGCATACTATACAATATTTGGTGTAAAATTGATTAAATACTACAAACTCATGAACACCCATTTACTTTCCACTTGAATCGTACGGTAATCAGATCACAAAATCGAAAAAAAAAAGAAAAGCGGCCTACAAAAATATTGCCCGTTTGACCTATATAGGCTCGTTATTTTGATAAATTGGGGGGTGGAAGCCACGCCAAAGGCACCAAATATTTTTGTAGGTCACCTTTTTTCTCGATTTTGTGATTAAATTATCTTAAGATTCAAGTTGAAAGCAAATGAGCATTTATGAGTTTATTTGTACTTGATTAATTTAATGAAATAAAACACTCCATTTCTGGGAATTTTCGTTGATAAAAATTAGTAGGTTACGTTAAGATGAAAACATTCACGAATTTTAATGTGAATGTTAATAATTTGATGAAAAGGGCTCTGTACCACGATCCAGAAGTCATTTAAAAAATATATATATGGATAAGTGAAAGTAAAAAACTAGAAAGAAATTCTAAAGCGTGTTAAAAAGAATATATATATTTTTTTTTCTCTTAAGATGATGTCTAAATAAAAATAATGTTCAATCAATATTATGTCATTAATCAATTATAGTATCGATTTTATCTGTAATTTACATAACATTTATATTGTTGTGTAACAAGTCACTCTCACATTTACATGTTAACGTTAAGTGGCCTAACAGCGTTTCATTACCATAAACGAGCTTAGTCCCACATTATTACTCTCTTTCTTTGTTTATATTCTTTTTATTTAATTATTGTATATATTTCAGTTTATTTTATTTTTTACTCAAACCAGTTTATTTTATTTTGATATTGATTGTTCTTCGTTACTTTAGGCTGAAATATCATCTTAAAATTAGCCAATCGGTTCCACAGATCTACTCAGTAATATACAAAATTTATTAAAAAAAAAAATGGAATCTCCATTTTAATGCAGTCTTCTTGTACAGATTAAAATTTAAGATAATTTGATCATAAAGTCGAAACAGAAGGTGGATTATTAAAATATTGTTCCGTTTTGCGTCATCCCCCAATGTTAAAATTCTCCATCCCTAAAATGTTAAAATAACAAAGTTATATAGGCCAAGCGACCTCATACTTCTGTAGGCCTCCTTTTTTTCGATTTTGTGATCATATTATAATACGATCATAGTGGAAAACAAGTTTTTAGTGCCTAATTAAATAGACAAAGTTTTCCGATCTTCAGATTGAAAATGTCCCAATTCCGAGAATTTTCGTAAATAAAATAGTTGTAGGTTACGATGAGATGAAGATATTTACTAAGTTTCAGGAGGATGGCAATAATTTGATAATAAGGGACCTGTACCACTAATTATTAGTTTTCATCACTCTTCGATAACTTCTACGAACTTCTATATTAGATATTGTTTTATTATTATTATTTTTACTAGATGTATTTTTTGTATACAGTTATAAATATCATATAAATAAATAAAAATAAAATAAATTATTATTATTTTATCAATAATTATTTTTATTTCCCAAAATTTATTTTCAACCTGAAAAGATGTATTTTCATTTCTTCACGGTTAGTTAAATATCATCATAACTACCTATTATATTATTGCAATATCGATAACTTTTCCCATTAAGGGATGAGCAAGTTTTTGAAAATAAAGTATTGCATAGAATATTCGGACCAAAGAAGGATAATCGGAGAATTCAGACGGACAACGCCGAATCGTGTGAACTTTATCCCGTTATTATAATTGAGTTAATATAACATCGCAGCGAATCAAATGGGCTTGTAAAATTGTTGGGCTTAGTAACGAAAGAATTCCTAAAAGGTTAATATTTGCTGTACCGAATGATATTCGTCCGAGGGGTAGACCGAAGCGAAGGTAGGAAGATTGCGTTAAAGCACTGGGTTTGGACGGCGAACGGTGGAGGGAGGTGTGTAATAAGCGATTGTTGATGTCGGTATCGAACCTTCGGGTTCGCTAAGCCATTTATTATTATTATTACTATCGATGACTTTACCACATTTAAGTCGTCTAATTAAGCTGCGTATACATATTGGCTCCATTCTTAATGACCAAACTCTGAGGGAGGGGGAGTGATTTTAAACAAAAAAGTTCTTTTGATTCGTGGACGGGTACCAAAAAGAAAAGGAGCTATGATCAATTTCGTTTTTTCTTAAGATGTTCACGGTTTTTATTGAATAAGAAAAAATAACTCACTAACTGTTCAAGATAATTAAATTTTAAGTAACACCATCGTAAAGTAGATAATATTTTTTTTGAAAAAACAGTCATTAAATCAAGGCAATCAATGAAAAAAGGGAGTTAGATGGCGTATATATATATATATATATATATATATATATATATATATATATATATATATATATCTTTATACACCGTCTGAGTCCCTTTTTTCATTTATTTTTTATTTGATTTAATTACTGTTTTCTCCAAAATCCTAACCACCTTTAAAAAAACCCAGAGAATTGGTCTTATTCCGTTCGAAATCGGTCATCAAATGAACTTTTTTGTTGGAAATTTCGTCTATAATCCTCCCCCCCCTTCCAAAGTTCGGTCATTGAGAGGTAAGACACCCTGCTCCCAGGATGTATTGGTTAGTGGGTTTATTTATGCTCCGCCTCTGAACCTGTCCTTCTATTTCAGTTGCTGCTATTTCTAGCTTCTCTTCTCTCATAATTAGTAGGATTATCTCCTCGTCTGTTTGAAGGTGAATTAATTTAATATAATAAGTTGTTGATTATTATTATCCAAATAAATTTATTCCAATATATATATATATATATATATATATATATAATTTTTTCTTCAATTTAAAATTATATGTACTAATATAAGTATTTTTATTTACTACTACTTACTATTGTTTTATATTTTGTTTATTCGTTTTTATTTACTTTGTATTATTTATTATTGTACTTACGGTATCGAGCTTTGGGGCTCCACTATACCATCAAATTTCATCCAATCCTTACAATCCAAAATCCTTCGTAAAATCCTCAATGCTCTCTACTTTGTCACAAATAAAATCATCCATAATGACCTTAATGTTCCTTATGTTTCCGATTTGGCCCAATCCAGATACCTATCCTTCCATAACAAACTGCAGAACCATCCGAACCCTCTTGTTTCCAACCTTGCTTCCTCTTCTATTCCTGATAACCCTCCGAGCCGTCTGAAAAGAAGATGGCCTCGGGATCTTTTAATATAGAAATATAATTGGAGTGTATTTTCTATGTGCATTTTCTCTTCCGATTGTACTCGCCATGTTACTTTTTTCATATTTAATTGTTGTATTTATCATTTACTACATTTGTAAATTTCAATAATAATAAAAAAAATTGTTCTTAATTAATCTTTTTTCTTGGATATGTATATACATGCATATATTGTATGAGTTTTTTAGCTTTTAGCTCTAATGTTTATTGCTCTTGAGTGTGGAAGATTGTGTTAATATTCAATAAATAAATTTAAAAAAAATTTTAGTATTGATTTACAAAATTTTAATGAAAAATATTTATTTAAATGGACAGCGTTTCTAGTTATAATCTGGTCCTTTTTTTTTTTTTATTAACTTCATGTTTTCACTCACACCTATCAGAAGTTCCGACAACCAGCGAGTTAATATAATATATCATGTCGAGATGTAGAAGATTGGAATAGGCGGAGGGGGAGGAGTTCCCAGCGGCGTCCTTCCTGTCTTCATTTTAATATTAGTAGTTATTAGAGGAGATCCCTCATCCAGCTCCTTTTGAGCCTTCTACGGGTCCTATCGGGCATGCTAGTTGTGGTCATGTCTTGAATAAGTGAGTTGGTGTGTCCGTCTAAATTCTTTTGAAATCTTTTCTAATGTGTTCGGCAACTGTTGACATTTGTAAGTCTTTATGTACAGTAATGTTACTGACGTACCAGGGAGCTTTGGTAATAGTCCTGAAAGTTTTAGATTGAAAAGTCTGTAATTTACGTATGTGAGTCTTTTTGGCTGTCCCGTGTATCTGTGAAGCTTCTGTCTGAGTTTTAATTTAGAATGTCTTAAGTTTAGAGATTTTATTTTATTCTTGATATGAGGGTTGGAACCCACATAAATTGTCATGTCCATTTTTAAATCCATAAACTACAATAAAACATTATATTCACAAATATTTTAAAATTATTAAATATTATTTCTTTTACATTGCTTTAATGTTTACAATTTATATTTTATGAGTAGTATAATGTTATATCAAAATATGAACAATGGTTATGATTAGGAAAGCTAAATATTAAAATTAATATTTAACAAATCATCATCATCATTATAGCAAAAATAATAATAATGAAACTAACAATAAAATTAAAATTTGACAAATAGCCTGATTTATAAAAATTAAACACATTCACATATTTACACAAAAATAAACCTTTTTTCTTTATTTATTTTAAACATTTCTTTATCGAATAATAAATGTTTTCACAACTAAGGACATTAGTAATACCGAGTACTTGTTCATTCGCACTTTTATACAAATAAAAATTGTACATAAAATAAAAATAAATTAAACAGCAACATAATAATACTAAAATGAGGAAAAATAATTTTTTTTTTTTTATAAAATATTAGGCCAAAGGTCACTAAATGTACACATTTTTTACATCCTGTATTATTTATTCGACTTTTCGGCTTTAGGAGCCATTTTCAAAATCCTGCGAACTAATTTTAATTCAGTTGTTATACTTCAAACTACATCATTAGAAAACACATATTAATTTAACAACTATCAGTTATATAAATTGTCCAAATCCTGTTTAAAAAAAAAATAATAATTTTTTTTTTTCTTATCATCCACCTATCATGCACCATATATCGTCTACGATATATTTTAATATCATCTACTTATGAGGCACATAAATTGAGAACAAATGATATAAAAGAATGACTAAAAGACGAATTATATTATAATGATACATTTTAGAAATTTTATGAAGCGGTGCATGTTAGGTAGATGATAAGAGAAAATTTTTTTTATAAAATAGAATTTGGACTATTCTATATATATAACTGATAGTTGTTAAATTAATATGTGTTTTATAAGGATGTAATTTGAACTATAACAACTGAATTAAAATTAGTTGCAGGATCTTGAAAATGGCTCCTGAAGCCGAAACGTCGAATAAATAATACAGTAGTAAAAACTGTGAACATTTGGTGACCTTTGGCCTAATATTTTATAAAAATCTTTTGAGAAAATGGCACCGAACCTGAATGATATGACTAGAAAATTGAATAAATATATATAAACTAAAAGAAACTTATAATAATCAACATAATAACTTAAATGCAAACATGCTTATATATTCATTCAGGAGAACTTCAGGCTGAGCTTTTCTTCCCACCTATGGAAGGAAAAGTATAACTCGAGGAGATCCCAGCGCTTCTTTCTCATTCAAGTCACTGTTATTAATGACCAATAGAGGCTAAACATAGGCTCTATAAACTTTTTTTTTTAACGAATTGTTTTAAAAATTTAATGAATTCAATCATTTCTTCATTTTTTATTTCTTATATAGTATATTTATTTCTATCAAGTTAAGGACCCATTAGGAATTCTGTAACTTGTTACTATTTTTAATAAGCTGTTACGATCTTCATGACCAGGGCAGAAAAGGTTTTCCATGTGTTTTAATTATCCTCAATACTGCATTTATCAAATTACCAATTGTATAAGCCATTTAAGTTGTATAAAACCTATTAAAAATTGAAGTTACACCTTTAATTACAATTAAGGATAAATGTTAGAGGAAAGATTAAAAACAGAGAAGATTGCGAAGGACGTTGAAATCCGTTAGGTTAAAGGCGAGAGAGAACGCGGAACTCAGTTGCAATTCCAAAGAGGAATTAGATAAATGGGTCATCATTTAAGTAGGGAGGAAAAGCTAACATTGGAACTTCTTGCTTTAGAATTTAACAGTCTTAAAGTTTTTTCCTTGCTTCCAATTTCCCTCATTCCATTAAAATTCCAATAATACTTTGCGATGCAATGGCTCATTTTCCGTTATCGATAACGTACATCGGTGTGCTATATTTATTATCAGAATCATTGGTGTATCTAAGAGTTGAGAGAAATTGGGCCCTAATTAACAAGGGTTCAAATTTTTTTTATCAGACGAAAATTTTAAATAGTTTTTATTACAAAATTGTAGTTACATATATATATATATATATATATATATATATATATATATATATATATATATATATATATATATATATATATATATATATATATATTTTAAATCAGATCTCGCCCAAACCTCTCTCTTCCGTACTCTACTGCCAGAGTTTAAACGAACTTCCAAAATTTACTAGGCCACTTTTTATACCACCAACTATCTATAAAAAGAATGATATATTATATTTCTCATATCTTGTACTCCTAGATCGGCGATCGGCCTCACTGTGCGATGGAGGTGATTATGTAAACAGCGATTGGTGGTGTCGGCATCGAACCTTCTGGTTCACTAAGTCTGTATTATTTATATCAAGAACCTTTTGTAGACCTATCTACAAATTTGTTGAATATCTAAACAGAAATAAATATATATAACAAATAAACTGAATATAAATGTGTAATTCATTAATAACAACAATGAAGTTATAATGAATCCAGCGATTCCATCAAACCCAAAACCAATGGAAGCGCTATATCATTGGGGATTTGATCGATTATTAAAGAAACGCGATGATTTCCATCGATGAGTTCAGCGGCTGAGTATAAGGACTTGCACATTTACGAAGTGAGACATTTTTTATTTATGCATTTATTTCAAAGTATAATGCCTAATTTTATAAAGTTACCTCAGGAAATTAATAATGGTAAAAATGAAATAATTTTTAATTCGACATAAGGAACAAATAATTCCAATAGAGAGACGATAAACGGAATAAACACCGGTTTATAATGAAACGTCTTCCCTGTCTCACCAGACAGACAATCTAATTACCTATAACTTTGTTTGCAGTTTGCAATATGGCTGACTTCCTTAATATCAGAAATATTCAGTCTTATACTGACCACGGTTCGGTTCGGGTGTCTCTAAATTTGTGATTATTCAGATATTTTGTGCTTTAGTTATTAATATTATGTGTGTATAAGAAGACATATATGGTGTATTCAGTGTCGTTTTATATTGTTTAAAAAATTATTTCCAAATATATTTCATCTCCGTTAGAAAAAATGCCATCTTGATTCTATAGTATTTAGAGTTTTAATTAACGATTAAAAAAAAAAATTCGAATATCATAATGTGTAATTTTAGCAATATTTGAAAACTACATAATAAAAATATATATTTTTTAAAATTTAAAAATTAATATTTTCTCACAAGAATGGAGTGTTTTATGTTTCGTCTGTATAAAATAAATTCATCTTTAGATTCCATTCCTTTTTTTATATTAAAATTAATTATGTACATATTAAAAACGTATAGTCAAATTAGTGAAAAAAAATCTTAGTGAAAAAAAAAATTTAAAAATTAAATTTGTTTCTAATGAATGCTATGAGTATCGTAATTTTATATAAAACCGTATGCCTTATATATTTAACTATTTTGGTAGCGGATCCAAAATTTTCTATTCTATTTTTTAATAATTATAACGGTGAATATTCTGGACGTAATAGAAAGAAACTATATAAAATCATGTTAAAATATCTCTTGAAGATCTATATAAAAAAAAAAATAATAATAATAAAATAAATTAAAGTGTTAATAATGCTTTCTGAAATAGTTTTCTTTTTTTTTCTTGACACGGTTATTATAGTTAATAGCTGTATTTACTTTATAATTTTAAAAAGTACATATTGCGATTGTTAAAGTAATTAGTTCAGATCATTTTTTTTTTTTTTTTTTTTTTTTTGTTTTCTCCTCTCTCATATTTTAGGCTACACGGAGTGAAAACTAACTTGAGAACTCGAGCCAGGGGGTAAGGTAAGTTAAAAGCCCCCATCGCCCTCCCCTCTCCTCTCGGGCAACGTTATTATTTTATCAAATTATCTTTCATCCGGGTTGCTGGGCAATCTCTAGTTCAGATCATTCACAGAAACAAATATAGACCGATAAAGAAATAACATATATTTTACTAATTTTGGGACTTCAGTCCGAAAACTTCCCTTCCCTCCGTGGATTCGGCAATTAATTAATGTTACATCATTTCGTCACTGAATAACGTTTTAATCTAATATTACTTATATGCCCCAATAAATCGAATATGTTATTACAACTTTTTAAAAAATTGGAATATTAAAAACAACTTTTGAATGATATATAACTAATATTATATTATTTTGTCACGTTATACCTTTTTAATTTAACAATACTTTATATTTCTTAACAAATCGAATATATTATATTTAAAAAAGTAATGTAAGAATAATAAAGCAAACTGCATAAATACCTCTAAATAATAATTATTTATCAATAACATTTATCTGATTTTTTATCAATAGGATACAGAAAATTAAAATATCTTTGATAATCCGATATTTATGAAAAGTAATATAAATATATAAATATTTAATATATGATAATAATAAAATACTTGTGAACAATTAAAAGGATACTACACTGTTATAAAGAATCTCTTAGTTTGAATATTTCGATTTTTTTCCTGTAGAGAGTGTTATAGGGTAGGCGTTGGCGGTAAACCGCCTCAGCCAATCAGGAGTCAGCTTACATCATGATATAGGTAGCGTCGTATGATCTTCCATAGTTCGGATTTAATTTTACTCCGTGCGGTTCGGTTTGTGTCTAATTATTAAAAGTTTGTTTTAAATAAGTGAATAGTGCCTTAAGTGTGTGATAATGATGATTTATTTTTTACTCAATTACTATTTTATTTAATTCCGTATCGAAATCTGCTTGTTTTAAAAAACAAAGCGGATAGTAGTGGACTTCAAGAAAAAAGATGGCCATATTGGATTTTCCTGCTGTGAGTTATGAATTTTAAAGACTTAATGCATGATAATTATTTTTTCTTTATTTGATTAGATAAATCTTTTTTCATGTCTTACAGAATAAACGTTATTATAACATTACGTTCCTTCATATTTAATTTTTAATTATATTATTAAATTTAATTCATTATCTACTGTTATTTGATAAATTGGTTTGAAATTATTATAGCTATACAGAATATATTTGAATTCAGATTTACTTTAGGCATCTTAAACGAAGTTTCTTATAATTAAATAATATTCAAGAGTAAGATTATTAGGATATGGGCATTATAGATATTTTACAGGCTGTGGATTTTTAACCGAATAAAATTTAGTTCCCATTTTTAGTTTTTGTCCTTATCTTTTTTTTTTTTTAACATGCCATTTTATACATAATAGATTGTTTTCGTTGGTAATTATTTAGATGAGACCGTACGGGTTATGCGTGGTTCACAATCACTTCGGTCACACTTCTTCATGGAGTACCGAATGCATCCGGTTTATCCGAAAGACTGTTCGGTACTTCATGAACAAGTGTGACCGAAGTGATTGTGAACCATGCGTTTAACCTTTCCGTTACTTTTTACTGTGGACTGTTGTATTTGTTTTCTTCATTTTTTAGACTAAAAACTTCAGGATGTTGATTCAGGGAACCAAAAATGAAGTATTAAATTTTATATCTGAAATTTACAATAATTTCAAAACCTATTATTCATTCATTATTTTTATTCTTTGCAGACTCAGTTTTAAAATTTTCCTTAAACATACAGATTGTAATATATCTTAATGGAGAATTATAAACTGATAATATGGAACTTTTTAAAATAGTTTCAAAAAATGTTTAATCACTGATTAAAACATTTTTATTGTAACGAAAAAAAAAACTTGTACCGCAACCCATGAAGGCTTACTTTCTAGGGAGTACTATTTCAAGGCCAGCGGTTGTGCTAGAAGTTGATCGGGTCAGGATCACGCTCAATCGCCAGATTTTTCCCCTTAATTAATCATGAGTACCCACTTCAGGGTCGACCCATTGCTGATGATAAATGAACTGACTGCAGCCGGGATTTCAACCCGTGACCATGAGCTTAGCAGTCCAATGTCTAACTCACTGAGTTAGTCCTCTCCCTATTACTTTCACAGTCTAGCTCAAAAACGAAAAGTCGTACAAACGTGAAATTGCATATTTAAGGTTTTTATAATGTTATTGCAACTATTTCTTCAAAATCGTCTAACCTGAAATGCCACTTTATCATCGATTTATCACATTTTTACGATTTTCTCAAAAACGGCTTTAACAATTTTGTTTGAATTAATTATATCAGTGTAAAATTAAGCAGTTTTTAATATATAATATTCTCATTGATATTCTCTAACTGGACTTTAATGGCTAATTTTCAATATTAGCTTCCCCTAAAGTATCTTTAATTATTTAAGGTTATGATGGAATTTGGAAAAATTTTCAGATATATGGTCTAGGACGAATAGGATATTAAGGTCATGGTGTAAGGTTTGGTTGGATACAGAGAACGGAGCATCAACTATTGTTCGAAGGACTTTGGACTGAAAGGATTGAATGCGTTTCGTGTTAGAAAATTTTGTTGTCCCCACAGTTTTAGTACGTAGGTCCAAATATTTAGGTATTAAAAAAAATGATATTAAATGAGAAGAAAGTAAAAATTGGTCTTAGATTAGAGTTATAATTTATCTTTCTTTTTTTTCTTAAAGACATTTACAACTGTATTAAATAAATACATCTAGTAAATTAGAACATAATGTATATAATGACATGAAAAACACTTGCTGAGTAACTACCCAATGGTAGCACTATAATGATATGTTTACATTAGGAGATCACGGGGCCATCTTCTTTTCAGACGCCTCGGAGAGTTATCAGGAATTGAAGAGGAAGCAAGGTTAGAAACGAGAGGGTTGGGATGATTCTGAAGTTTATTATGGAAGGATAGGTATCTGGATTGGGCCAAATCTGATACATAAGAAACATTAAGGTCATTATGGATGGTTTTATTTCTAACAAAGTAGGGAGCATTAAGGATTTTGGATTGTAATTATTGGATACGAGAGGAATTCGATGGTTTAGTGGAGCCCCATAGCTCAACCCCGTAAGTCTAAATAGGCCTTATTATAGTCAAGCATATGAGTCTTTTGTAATTAATTGGAAGATTAGAACGTTTGTCTAGTAAGTGCTGAAGTAATCGGAAACGTCGAGCGGTTTCTTGTCGTTTCAGTCTAGTATGAGGATTCCAAGTTAGTCGTTTGTCCAGGTGGAGTCCTAGGTATCGGATTTGCTCAACAGGGATAAGTGGAGTATTGTTAAACGAAACTGTAGGACAGGAAGTTGTTGGTTTACGACGAAGGGTAAAGGTAATTTGGTGGGATTTATTGGAGTTTATTTTAATTCTCCAGTTTTGACACCATTCTTCAAGATTTGTGATGTGGGATTGAAGAGTTTGGGATGCAATAGATGGGTCATTATTTACTGATAGGATACATGCGTCATCGGCATATGTGGTGATGACAGTGCTGGGACAGGTAGGGATGTCAGCTGTATAAACTGTATAGAGGATAGGACCTAGGATACTACCTTGAGGACCACCAGCGGACTGGGAATAATTTATCTTAAAAGAAATTATTGATTCTCATATGTCATTTGTGTGAATAACTAATAAAGGTAATTTTTCACTTCCTTTTTTTTTTTTTTTTTTTTTTGTGAAAACAATAGTATTTCAAAATAATTAAAAAAAAAATAGTATGTAAAAACTTTACTTAAACAGTAGCAAGGGAAAACCTTCTAGTCCTGAAAACAACAAAACAGTTTTATTTCAAACCCTGGTTATAATTAATTGTTTTCCAATATATATTTTATTTCTACATAATAAAATATTTCATGACATGAACTTGGATTATATTAACTCATTCATGATAATGATAAATTAAAGTCAGTATGCCGTGTATTGTTAATTAGATCTATAGTTAAAGGTTAACTAATAAATAATTATAAAAAAAAACATTTGCAAAGATTAAATCATAATTCATGAAATCGTCATACTAAATAATTATTATCCGCTCTTGAGGTAACGAATTGATCCTGCTGTCTTGCACGTCGCCCTTGAATTTGTACGGTTGTAAATATGATTCACCATAACAAATAAGAAGACTGAATCGTAAACAATTTAATATGACAGTCATTGTTTACACATAATCTAGTGCGTACTCTGTGAAATTATTTGAGTACTACTTGGCGTAACTCTCCAAAATGGTGGATGAGCTCAAGATCACACTGTTCGTATAATGCCGAAACTAACCGATTGTATCTACTAATCTTCGGTGTCTTATTAATCGACATGCAGGGGTGGAGGTGTTTGATTGATGACTAGATCAGGAGATTTAATCATGCATATTTTTTTTCTTTTTTCATTTACATCTGATGTAAATTAATCAATTTTTTTATAAATTCATAAAAGGCAATATTATATAACTAATAAATGATTATATAACATATTGGTAGATTTGGCTGGCTCAAGCGGCCAAATTCATATAACATTTGTAAAATAATTCTATATATATATTTTTTGCCGGTACGCCATGACTTCGTCAATTCTTCATCAAATCCAATGATTGACCACTCATTTTGAAGATATTCTTCACATGCGAAAAATAGTCCCATCTCTCCGAAATTTCTGGAAAAAAAGTTATTGAGGAAAAGAAACTTTATTTGCGAATAACTCAAAAGTATGCATTTTTTTGATCGTACCCATGATAATTAGAAAGATAACTAAATTACCTACAAAACAAAAAAAAAATCGTAAAATTCGGACAATTATTAACAAAGATACAGTCCATTAGTTTTGATATACTCAATAATGTCTTCCTGTTTAAAGATATTGCATTTAGGAGTAGAATAGTCTACTACATTTTTTTTCCTGGCTTTTATATTAACTTTATTATTTCTTAAAGCCATTTGGTTGTTCTGACATTTTATTTTTTTTAATAATATAGAATATCCTATGATTATTTTATTTATTATGATTATTTATTAGGGCATTATTTTGTCTTTATTACTTTTATTATCTTTCCAGTCAGCGTGTAAAAATAGGTCCTAGCAAAGAAATTTGAATAAATATTTTGGTCTATTATGTTTAATGGAATATTGAAATCGACCAAGGAAAAAATATTAATTCCTTTCTTACATAATACAGAGGAACTACTTATTTCCATACTGTTTTACTAGTTTTTTACTAAACAAAATTTTCTGCGAATTTCTCACACGGGCCAACTAGTAATCCATATTCGAAATTATTGTATCGATAGTTATATCGACATCAATAGACCTTAACTATCGGCAAAGAATGTCAGTGTGTCACTGCAAAATTAGGAACCATTACACAAGAACGTTATATCGTCTGTACTCCAGAATAGAAGCTGTTGATAACAAAAATAACTTAATTTTTGTGGTTATTTTTAATAACAGGTTACAATACTAAATGCTGACTGGTTATTAGAAAACATTGATAAGGTTGAAGATCGTTTATTTTTACTGAAATCGTTTTGTATATTCTGAACAAAATGAAACCGGTTATTCAAAAATATCTTGTTTTGACAGTTTTGTAAAGGCTTCTTTTTCTTATTCAGTTTGTTTGATTGATGACTAAATCAGGAGATTTTATCATACCAATTTTTTTTTTTTTTTCATTTACATCTGATGGAAATTAATCTTTTTTTTTTTCGTTAATTCATACAAGGTAATATGCGTACTAATGACAGATTATGTAACATACTTAAAGGTAAGGAAAAATTAATAACTATATAACGATAGTTTATTTTTTTAAATTTAAATATTCCAGCACTTACTGGACAAACGCTCTAAACTTTCTATATATTACAAAAGACTGATATACATGACTATAATAAGGCCAACCTGCACTTAGGGAATTGAGGTTTGGGGCTCCACTAAGCCATCGAATTCCTCTCGTGTCCAATCCTTACAATACAAAATCTTCATAAAATCCTCAACGCTCCTTACTTTGTCACACCCCGCTAGATCAGACTTAAAGCAATCTTCCCACCCAGATATGAGGAAATGCTACTCTGAATACTCAATACCACAGGTGGATTTACGGAGGGGGGGGCTTGCGGTCTGAAGCCCCCCCCCCTCCAAAATGGTAAAATGTAACCATGTTTTATGGTAAAAAAATAGAAAAAAATTATGTCTTAATGTGTTATTGCTCGTTTAATTACATATAATAGGACTTCAAGAATCACTTAAACACCATTTCATATAGGTAATTAGTATCTTTCTGTTTTTCCAAAGTAATTATCGTTATATATATATATGAAAAAAAAACTACCGGGCTGAAGCCCTCTCCAAAATTAAATCCTGGATCCGCTAGTGCTCAATACTAAGTATTTTACTCAAATACTGACCTTTTTAGAGTACCAAATAATTTAATTAATACTTTATTTGATGTCAAATGACTAACTGAAGTAGTGACTGAATTTCCAATAATTATACAATTTGAGTAAAATACTTCACTTCAGACTACCTTTCGGATGCACGAACCAGTCAGTACGGTGCATATTAACTTTTTAAGAATTCTTTCGTTACTAAGCCAAGCGATTTTACATGCCCATTTTATTTACCTCAACTTAATCATATCAATTATATTAACCTGATACAGTTCGCGCAATTCAGTGTTGTGTAACCACCTAAATTCTCCGATCGACTCATCCTTCCTCGGTCGGAATATTCTACGCAATAATTTATTATCAAAAACCTTAAGACGTTGTTCATCACTTAATTCAGGCCACGTTTTGCAGTCATAAAGAACCGTAAGAAGGATAGTGGTTTTATAAATTCTGATTTTTAAATTTCAAGACATCAGCCACGAGTTAAGACATTTCGCAATTTCGCTGTGGGATACGAAAATATGTGTATATGTGGGTATACTTACAAACATATATATACATACATACATACATACATACATACATACATATATATATATATATATATATATATATATATATATATATATATATATACATATGTATAGCCTGAAACTTAATTTAATTCGCCGATAAGAAAACACTTTAGTCTGTCGAGGGGGGTTCCTACAATATTAATTTTGTCTGTTGTGTTGTGGAGTGTTTCTGATTAGCATTCATTTCTATGACAGGCTTCTACAACACCGTGCGCGAAGGGTTCCACTGCTTATTAAAATATTATGAAATATCCTACATATATACATAATGGAAGATAATTATTTTTTTATGCATTCTTCATTGAGAAATCATATTTGCTTAAATTTTTATTTTTGGTTCTACGATTCATCAAGATACTTTTACTTAATTAAAGTTTGAGTGCTAGAAACTAAAATAATCTACACCTGAGTTAAATAATCTACACGATGCTCTTCAACACTCTCAGATCATACTGATATTAATTGTATTTTACTGATAAAAGTAATAACGATTTTTTTTCTACTTTCTTTTTTATATAGGTTTTTACAAAGAAATGTAACAACCGAAGGACAGTAGGTAAACATAGATTCTGTATGTGACTCATTCATACCATATATAAACAAAAATAGAGTAGGATGTTTAATAAATAGTAATAAGCTAATATGTAACTGCAAGACACTTTCGCAAGACCAACCCCAAGATCAAGACTCAATGCGCAAGACCAAGATTCGTCTCTTATCTCAACTCAATGAAAAAGGACTTTTTACAGCCAATTTGATGTTTATTTTTCCCTTCAACATGGCGGAAAAACTTGTTAAAATATCGATTAAGTAAAGAAGATAACCGTTCTGTTTTAATTTACATAAGTTATTTAGTTAATATTTTATAAACAGTCCCATTACCTCATTTATTTACTGGATGATCAATCGGCGCTATAACGCGTTTTTCCATCGATGTTTAAGAGAAAAAGAAACATAAAATTAGCTGATAAGAGTCCATTTTCATTGAGTTTCATAAAAGTTATTTTTTTACCAGACGTTCCAGTGGAATTGGACAAGGAAAATGAGGTCACATAATAAATTCTTTATTGGATATTTAATAGTTGACCGTTGCATTATAAAGGAAGGAGGTGGGTCCTGGGTGGCGGTAATAAATCGGCTAAATAGTGGCAAAACAATTTAATTAAAAGCCAACGTTTCGACCCGACTTTGCAGGTCTTCTTCAGGGCTAGATACAAGATACAAAAAAAATAAATATAGAGAATTGTGGAAGTTACATCATATTTAGATAAAAAATTATAGACAATGTGAATAAACTTATTTATAAACAGTAAGAGCACATTAAAACAATAAGTTGTATAAACAGAGTAAGCTAAATAACAAGATCCTAAACTGAAGTAAATAGATGGTAACAATTGTTGTAGTATAATATAAAATATAATATTTGCAATTGTGAATATAATCCTACAGTTCTATAGAACAGATTGGAAGAAAAGGAAAACGGATATAATATGAAATAATGGACATAAAGGATGGAGAGGAAGAAAAGAAAAAAAGAAGAAAAACAAAAATTAAAAAAAACAACAATACCTTAGTGAATTCTGTGTGAAGGCATTGTTTTGTGGGCATCATCTTTTGAACATTCCATTTACCGTAAAAATTATATTTTTATTTAATTGGAGAATTTTATTCCAACCATGATTTTTGCAATATTTTTAATGAAATATCAATACATTTAACTTCCACTGCCTTCTACATATTCAAACTTCAGCAAGCTTGTAAGAATTTTTGGTTTTGTAATTACAATTCTCAGCTACAGTTAAATAATTAGAGCCATTTTATTTTTATTAATTTATTATTTCTTAGTAGAAGAAGAGAGAAGAAGAAGAAAACATCTTTTTATTTATCAAAATTACAAAATATAAATTATAAAACAATACAAAATAATATTTTTGGCTCTAAAACCGAAAATCAGACGTGCTACATGGTCTGTTGACCCTCAGAGGAGTCAGTGTTTCATAACAAAATTATATTTCAATCTATTTATATACAACTAATTAATAGGAAAATAAGAACAATTATATTTACAGTGTAAAAGTTATACACATATTTTATTTACAAAAACAGTGGTACCAAAATTCTCCAATTTATTAATTGTGAAATTCTCTGGTGAGCATTATTCTATAGGAGAAAGCAGACTTGCAGTAATTTACCAATGCTATCCAATTGTTTCCATTCAATAAATCATTACTTGATCCCGAGATAAATTTCTAGACTTTAAACATTTGATTCTAAGTTCAGAGAATATCGGACAAGCAGCCAGGAAGTGATAACCGATCTTCTGTTTCGTTTGTATTACACATGCTACAATTATTATTTGTTTGCTGGAAGTGTTTATAATTTAAGTTCAAAACATAAGCTGTAATCTTAATTACCCATCTGATCACCTTCAATGAGCTTTTGTCGTCAATATAATTTACTGAAGTTAAATGAGGATAAAAAGTGAAAATTTTAGAATTCTGAACTTTAATTACATATTCATTATATATGTTCTTCTGAATTTGAGTTCTTAGTAAATATAAATTTGCTCTCCAGTTTAACATCATCACAGTTAGATCGATTTAAGTTGAAATTTAATCCATGCAGTTCAATCAGATTAAGTAAGTCCCTAAACCATGCGATTTCTTTTTTAATTATCTGTGGTGCTAATCTTTTTGAATATCTATGTGGTGGAAGAATAAAAATTTTTATAATATAGTAAAAAAATATTTTTCTTAGTATTTTTTGTATATAATTGTATCTTTCTTAGTATTTTTTATATATATTTATATCTACATGCTAGGCTGATATATTTTTTTTTACTCTGCTCTAATTCTAAGGAGATTATAGTCCCAGAATAAAATTATATTTCATTTCATTTCATTTACTTTTTTATTATTATTACTATTGTTCTCTTATCTATAACTTTGGCTGAAACATCGGCAAACATACACCTTTGACCGCATCCCATATCATAATTTCATTAAAAATTAATATATTCATATCGTTAATAGATCTAATTGAAAGACCCTCTACTAGATATGTAAATTTATACCTACATGATTTAATCATTAACTAATCGATTCTGTCAATTCCGATTCACCTCGTTAAATCGATGTGGATTGGAGGATAGCCTTCACTAGTTTGCTAACCCTTGACACATCCATTTCCAAGAGATCCTCTACTTCGGCCGTGTTCTGTTCCTCTGTCAGGAAATGCTTCATCTAAGAGCAGCCCCTAGTTCTGTGAACCGACCCCATTCAGTCCGACGGGTTCGATCGGGCTGCTTTAATCTTGGAGTTGATGACAGTCATCTATCTAGATGACTCACTAGATCTTCATTCTTTTGTTAGAATTCCAAAGGTTGTTCCAACAGCTATTGCGATGTCTTCGCTACTAAAAATATTAAATTAGTAGCGGCTAAACAATACAAGACGTAATAGTGAGGAAAGTCCAAATGGGCAATAGATTTATTTTTATATTTAGTCCTCATCTGGCAAGCACGAGTTAATGAGCGTTATCATAGGTTAGTTGATAACTAGTTTTTATCTAATGTATTTATTGGGTATTTAATAAATGGAATGAATGAATAAATTAAAAATAATTTTATTCTGGCACTAAAGTCTCCTTAGAATAACTGCAGAGTTCAAAAAATACATACATTAATCTGGCATGTAGTTATAATATATACAATGGACTCTAAGAAAAATACAAATATATAATTATCAATTAACTGTTGACGAGCAATTACAATTACATAACCTAAATATTCTTACAAGCGTGTTTGAATGTGTAGTAGGTGGAGGAATAGAAATTGTTTGAAGGAATTTGTGGACGTGGTTTAAAGTATGGAGATAGGTAATGAGTTCCAAAAGGAGGTAGTACGAATGACGAAGGATTTGCTGAAGAAAGTGGTTTTATGAGAGAGGATATATAGATCAATAGGTTGTGATGAGGTATTGAGAGAATGGATAGATATATAAATGGATAGATGAATAAATGTAGAAAGAAAATTTTTGAATAGGTTATAAAGGGATAAAGAAAAATCTCAGCAGAGGAAATTGGGCAAAAAAAAAAAAATGAAACAGTCAGATGATATGAAGAACTTCTAAATGATAAACAAAGAGTACAGATGTAATCATTTTTAAGTGGTCCTTGAAGCTTGTAAAAGATAACAACAAAAAATTCAAAAATATTTTGTTTCAAGAAGTTGGTATCTCTACCAATACGGGATATTATTTTACTTCTGTTCATTTTTCCTAAAATCGGTGTCTTGATTTTCTATTTTTTACATAAATTAGGCCAAATATCACCAACATTTTATTGATAAGCTATTAATTACGACGTTTCGACCATACTAAGGGCCATTTCAAGTCTTAATGAGTTATATATTCATTATTAATGTCGCATTATTTTGTTCAGTGAACTTTAAATTGTCCTGCTGTTTAGGGGTTTCGCCTACGTCATTTCAGTCCCTCCAGAAATGACGTAGGCGAAACTTACTTATCTACAAGACAATCCTGAAACTTATATGGACAAACAGACTTGAACTGTGGGGGACAGCAAAATTTTCTACATCAAACGCATCCAAACCTTTCAATCTAAAGTCCTTCGAACAATAGTTGATGCTCAATTCTATGTAAACTACAAAACCAGTCACTATGAGCTTAATATCCCATTTGTCCTGTAGATAAGGTCTATCTAAAAAATAATCTCAAAATTTTATCAGAACCTTACAAATCATGCAAATCCTCTTGCACAATCCTTTCTAGCTCCACTCATCCGTACAATCCCTCTCGAAAGTTGAAGCGGCAATACCTTTTTTTTAGATACCTTTTTTGAATAAGCATATATTGGAATTTTGGTAATGGTCAAATTCTAAACTCAAGCCATGTATGTGTGATTATTACGCCTCTGTTCAGCTTCTACTGGTCCTTAATACCAGTAATGCGGACGAATGAGGTGCTGGGATCTCCTAGAGTCCTGCCTTTCCTTCCACAAGTAGGGATAAAGGCTTGGCTCTGAGTTCTTGCGTGTCATTGGATTCTGTAATATTATATAAAAGTATGCACGTATTTTAGTTGATATTTCGATCAGTTTAGTTCTTTTATTTATATAGATTTACTTTTAGAATTATTATTTCTCTGTATTATTTATTGTAAATAGAGTGTAAATGTGCTCTCTGAACACTGTTATAAACGTCCTTAATTGTGACAGATTGTAATAATTCTGAATAAATAAGTTAAAAATGTTTCGGTCTAAATCGCAGGCTTTGCCTAGTGAGATAGTTCGAAGGATGAATGACTCAAGAGTCAATTGAACATAGCACATCCTAATTCGTAACTGTGTTTAAAATATGTGCCAAATCAGATTTCGTAGAATAGAATACTATAGTTGTTATAGTATTAACTATAATATAGCGGTACCGTGGTACAGTACTATAGGGGACAGGTGTGCAGTACCTTTGGACTAATTGTACCATAATTAGCACCTGTTTCCAATACGGTACGGCACTGCCTGCTTAGTATACTCTCTCTACCATCGGTTCGTTGAACTTCCTCTGTTAGAGATATAACAACAACAAATGTTCTCTTATAATGTTTACGGCCTTTATCATTTCATGAGTTATTATTGGGAAATTAAAAACATAGCCATAAAGCCTTTCAAATAGTTATAAATAAGAAATGACTTAAGTTTCGCCTAGTAAGGAAAATTTCAAAACTACCGTTGGATCACGTTATTTTAGAGGTTATAATAAGTGTCATATCATTACAGTAAGTGCAAAAATTCGTTTGATTTTTTTTTTTTCATTTTTATTCTATTTGTGGTAAAGGTGACATTTTGTAGTGTGCAACTGCTATAAGTAATCTGATACTGTAGGAAATAATAATAAAAGGCTTAGCGAACCCGAAGGTTCGATGCCTACACCACCAATCACTTATTACACAACTCCCTCCACCGTTCGCCGTCCAAACCCAGTCCCTTCAGATCGGCTTTCTGACTAGTGGCAAGGAACCCTGAAGAATTGGCAGGCGCCCTCGACGGGACATCCCACTGTACAGAACAAAATAATTGTTAAAAGATTAATACAGACACAAATACAACTGTGGTTTATATTAGTATTCAGAATTTATCTTAAAATATCTATCTATAACTGGTATAGTCCGTCGTACAGACCCTTTTTTATCAAATTATTAACATCCGCCTGAATGTTCGTGAATAGATTCATCTCATCGTAATCTAAAAATACTTGATTTACGAAAACTCTCGGAATTGGGGCGTTTTCAATTAAAAACTTTGCATATTTAATAAAAACTCGTCAATACTCATTTTATTTCTACATTAATCGTAAGATAATTTGAGCACAAAATCGATATAAAAAGATAGCCTTCAAAAATATTCAGCCGTTTGGCGTGACCTGTATATCCCCAAATTTTGAAAATAACAAGATTATATAGGACAAACAATCCAATACTTTTATAGATCACCTTTTTTTTGTCGATTTTGTGATCAAATTACCTTACGATCCAAGTAGAATGCAAATGAGTATTTACCAGTTTTTAGTACCTAATTAAATATACAAGGTTTGCCTCCCTCCAGATTGAAAAAGCCCCAATTTCTAGAGTTTTCGTAAATAAAATAGTTGTAGGTTACGATGAGATGAAAACTCGTTTTTAACATTTTACATTAAAGTCCGTAATACAAACCCTTTTTTATGGAATTATTAACATCCGGCTGAAACTTCATAAATAGTTTCATCTCATCTTAACCTACAAATATTTTATTTACGAAAACTCTTGGAATTGGAACGTTTTAAATCTGGAGGGGGACAAACTTTGTCTATTTAATTAGGTAGTAAAATTCGTAAATACTCATTTTCTTTCCACTTGCATCGTAAGATAATTTGATCTACAGGCCTGTAAGTCACGCCAAACTGCTCAATATTTTTGAAGGGCCACCTTTTTTCTCGATTTTGCGCTCAAATTATCTTAGAATTAAAATGGAGAGCAAATGGGTATTTACGAGTTTTTACTACCTAATTAAACAGACAAAGTTTGCCCCCCCCCCCTCCAGATTGAAAACGTTCCAATTCCAAGAGTTTTCGTAAATAAAATAGTTGTAGGTTAAGATGAGATGAAGCTATTCACGAAGATTCAGGCGGATGTTAATAATTCCATAAAAAAGGGTCTTTAATGTAAAACTTTAATGTAAAATGTTAAAAATATCTTTGATTTCTAAGTGTGTAGAATCTAAAATAGTAATAGAACGTTTTTCACAGTCTGAAAATATGATAAAAATATCACGAGTAAACTTAGAGGTGATTGAATCATAAAATCCAAGGATATGTTGATATATATTATTATCTTTGGATAAAAATGACAGTTTAAATAAAATTATCAATAAATAATAATTAAAGTATTCAATATAATGATATACCTACTAATAGTCCCTAGCCTAGCCAGCTGCCTTGTCGGCTTTTCTTGATAGATAGATAGACTTGATAGATTTTAATTTATTTATTACCTCAAATTATTGTAAGTTACGATGGGAAGGAACTATTTAAGAAGTAAATATTATTAAAACAGAAGATTTTTTTTTCTCGAAAATTTTAATTAATATCTAAATAGTTATCATTTCCTCTTATTATTTTCAATTAATAATATTCCCTGTTAATTCCAGTTCCCCACAGAAGCCCCAGATGGTAGGGGACGACCCCCATTCACGTTGATTGGACCCTGGCTCGAGGCCTGTCCTCGACCTATTCCTGTCCACGAGGTCCTTTATTCATAGCCGGGCAGAATGACCGAGAACATGCGACGGTCCAATCGGCGTCTTTGATTTCTCCGATAGTTTGTGTTAAAGGATCGAACAGGATCAAAATCGTTTTAAGAGATTTTCGGGCTCTCAGGAGCTAAGTAATATCGCTCGTTCCATATAACTATGGCGTGACATTTTTTCGTTTATTATTTTTAATAATGAACCATTGTGATCGAAGAATATTATGTTCTTAGGATTGCTTTATGAGGCTATACAATTTTAGACTGTATTCAAACTGGATATTTTGTGGTTTTTATATTACTGACATGAAACTTACTGCCGTTACAAAAAAGAGGGACCTCTCCCTGGTAAAATATAACATTTTACATCATTTACTTCTTTACATTAAATAACACTAATAATAATAAGGTTAAGTCAGGTTCGATCATTACTGTACGTGAAAAATATCGATCTTACATACGATCCAGTGTCTTCTTGCATTTTTATTTTAACTCCGTTTATTGACAAATCAATGACCAACGGTTCCACCTTGGACCACACATTCATCGAATCCGCATTCGATAATTCAATGTTCCCAAAAAGAATTTGTTCTAAGTGCGAAAAAAAATCTTGTTCATTATTACCATTATTTTGTTCTGTTTTTATGCTCCCTTCTAAACAATTTATTCTTTGTTTTACTTTTGGTTCCTTTTTTAGTCACATTTTTTTCTAATGCCTTCTGACATATGACAACAATTACACACTTCAAATCTGTGGATAATTCTCTGGCATAGTGACTGTTAATTTCACCGCAACAAAAACAACTAATATTTTTGGTTCGTTATTTTCAATTATGAACCGTTTTAATCGAACAAAAAATTCAAAAACTCAACTCCCTCTCAAAATTTGAGGTTTTATGTTTCAGTATACGTAGAATTCGAAAAACGAATAAAATTGTTTGTGTCCGTCCGCCGTACGCACATTTTCTCCGAAACTACTGGACCGATTTGGTTCTAATTTGGATATAAAAACAGGATATAAAATCACCCGAGGATGATCCTCCTTCATCGACATTTCTATTCGCCTTTTCCTTTAAAAATGGCGACCGAAAAGTCTGCATTGCTATAGACTATAACTCCTAAACGAATGTACCGATTTCAATAAAACTTCGCTAAAGTCTTCTTCTCGATGCCCTTTAAGTTTATCTATATGGCATCCTGCAACGAAAAAGTATTCAATTTTTTTCAATATTCTTATTTAGAAGCTTATGAAATTTCCTAAAAAACAAAATAAAAATGGTTAAAATCGGACTATTAGGAGCAAAGATATGGTCCCTAGATGTTTTTTATATGTTATACTGCATAGGTTATATCCTTTGTTTTAGTTTTTGATTTTTGAATGTTTTACTGAAGTAATGCTTTTTTTTTTTTTTTTAGCAAATTACTAATGATTAAAAAAACATGTTTAGTCAAATAATTGACTACCTAAATTGAATCAACTTTTATTTCTTTTTCTTTGTCACTAGGAAAATAATGTTTCTTTAAATGTATAATTGTTTGGAAATAATAAACCGTTGTGAAATCATTTGCAGCTGTTTTTTTTTTCTTATTCCCAAAGATCGGTGGTAGGGATTTTCATGTTTCTTTATGAGGTGGGGGCCCTTTGTACTGCGTTGGTCCAAGGCATTTTAAGGGAGTTATGGGGAATTAAAGGGTTTTTAAAAATTGTTACTTGCTGAGTCGTTAGTCTAGCGATGGGGCTCACTAGTTGTCTTGTGTCAGTCCATGACAATTTTCTAACTGAGATAATGCAATTAGAATTATTATTATACAAATAAGATAATTTTTAAACTCGAATGAACCAGTTAATATCGCCATATTTGTTGCGAAGTTATTCACTTTCGAAAGTTGAGTTCGCAGAAAGTTAGCGCAAGTGCGAACTTTCCAAGGCGGAGAAAGTTGGCCTCTCATTGGTCCTCAATGACTTGTTGGATATTGTCCTGGGAATTCCTAACGTACACCGTTAGGCGGGCTATGCTTGATACCAAGCTTAAAGTATATCATCTACACATTTTTTTTTTTCATATACATTTTAATTTCGCATGCACTGTTTTTAAGAAGAGGAGAGCAATAAAGTATCTTGGGAATGTCGCAATCGACCCTGTGGGGAATGGGCACCACCGGCCACAAACATAACCTTTCATCACACTTGTTTACTGTAACGTTTATCTGTGATAGTTGTGAATATAGATAATAAATTTAATAACGATTCATTAAATTTAATAATAAATGAATAAACCACTCGTCCTTCGCTAACAAATATTTTTAACCAGGTCCTTTATCTATTAAAAGAATTCATCAAACGATAAGTTAATAAAATGAAATATTAAAAACGAGCTTTCATCAAAGACAGAAAATGTTAAAAAGTAAATACCTCTTTTTTAAAAATCTACCTTTATGATTTCTTCTTTGCGAAGATTTCGTTATGAACTCTTTTAAAAATTTTATAAAACTTAATTAATTTTCTTTTAGACGTATTGTTAGATACTTAATTAATTCATACAGACCAGCAACACATTTAAAACACATTCCCTTCTGAATATTAATTTTCCCCCTTTTTTTTTTTACATTATATCACATAAAGAGATTTCTCATTCATCTCCTTTTTAAGTCTCTCTTTCCTCGGTTCATGAATCTTAAACGTTTCATGAATCTGTCTGTTGCACGGGCGGATCTACGGGGAGGGGGGGGGGCTTTCGGGCTGAAGCCCCCCCCAAAATGGAAAAATATAACCATGTTTTATGGGAAAAAAATTTAAATAATATCTCTTAAAGTATTATTGTTCGTGTAATTACATTTAAAAGTACTTAAGGAATAACTTAAACACCATTTCATATAGGTAGTTAGTTTCTTTCTGTTTTTCCAAAGTAATTATCGTTATTTTTATGAAAAAAAAAGGTTTCGGGCTGAAGCCCCCCCCAAAATTAAATCCTGGATCCGCTAGTGGTCTGTTGTTATGTTGATATTATTTATTATCTTCATATATTATTTAATATTTTTATTTTTCAAACGAAGGGTTGAACACATAGGAAACATATCTATTCCATGGTAATCTTCTTTATATTATTTTGTCTAACCTTTTGGGTTACTCTCACATCATCAAAGACGATTTAAAATAATAGCTGTTGTTCTAACATTTAATATATGAAGAAACTACTGAATATGGACTTGGAAGGACTTTTACGAAGAATGAAGAAGGATTTCAGGAACAATTTTAGTACAGTGTTAGAACAATCGCAATTGTTTGAAATCGTCTTTAATGATAGGTGAGCAACCCGAAACTTTAAAAAAAAGAATATAATGTAGATTACGATGGAAAAAAAATTTCATTATATATACGTTGAGTTATTTAGTATGAAATTGAAGTTAAAGAGTCCTTTATTTTATGAGACTGCTAGATGGTGTAGACTATTACTTACGATTGTCTTGATCATGTCCTAACAGGCTTTATAATGAATGAATTAAATGAATGAAAATAATTTTATTATTCTGGGACTAGTGTCCTTTTAGAACAAATTATAAATACGGAATATAAATTAATATGTTGGTGTGTCCATAAAATAAAATAAAATATTTACAAGATGGTTGGTAATCAAATAAAACTACAGATAATGAAATGATATAAAATCGTACATAAATATAAAATAAACAGAGAAAAGTAAAGTAAATAAACAAAACATCAATAAATCACAAAATAATCAAAGTATCTGGGGTTACTTATGATTTAAATTTTTTAGTGCATTTAATGATCAACCTTATTAGGAATGGAGTAGGTGTTTGAAGAGGAGAGATTTGAAAGAGGACACTGACTTTGGGTGTCGAATATAAGAAGTGATAGAATTCCAGAGGGAGACAGCTCGAGTTAAAAAGGATTTTTCAAACACAGCATTTCGATGAGGAGAAGGACAGAGGTAGGACGTACAGGATCTGGTGGGACGGGATTGAATAGAGGATAAATTGTAGAGTCTGTAGAATATAGAAGGGTCGTCGAGTTCTAATAGCCTGGTATAGGAAGGTAACGAGGAAATAGTAAGGGGTTTTTTTTTATTAAGTGGGTAGAAGTTAATTTAAATAAATATATATCAAATACATATCTTGAAGCAAATCTATTTATTCTTAGAAATGACACCAAGTTCATTCAATAGCGAGGATACTTCTGTTGTAGAGTATTCTATTTAGATTAATTTAGATAATATTTGACAATAATACTGTAGGGGCGGAAGCTAGACACGGCTACCTATATAATAGTATGATATAGAAGCGGAAAGGTGAGAGAGAGCTACAAGGCATTCGATCTATCGATTAGCCCCGGCTGGAAGGGAGTCTTGACCTTTGTCGCTCCCGGCTAATTATTTTAGTGCCTACTTCTAGCCAGGCTTTAATTGGCTCTCTTTATTATCGATTCTTAACTTAAAGTCGATTTATTTATGATCGAAACGGGTTGTTACTGTCCTTTCTAAATCCAATCGAACTACACATCAGAGATAGAAGATCGTGTTTTCAATTTTTTATTGAGTGATGTTTTATTACTAATCTTTAATTAATTATATACGTGGTAAAAAGCTAGGCGTTATGGCTCCTATATACTGAACGCGATGGATACGATATTCTTTATCGGTATCGATGCGGATGAATATCTTGTAACTCCTATTATATCTTGTTCGTTCTAGCCCTCATGTAGACCTGCATAGTTGGGTCGAAATATTGGCTTAAATAAAATATTTTTTTTCACTATTAAGTTTTTTTATGAGCGCCACCACGGATCATCTCTTTCCTCAATATTATATTACGGTCAATCATTGAATATTCAACATTATAAATTATATTAACAGAAAAATCAAATAAATATATAAATAAGAACTATTTGGACTTACGGAGTTGAGATTTGGGGCTCCAGAAAACCATAGAATTCCTCTCGTATTCAATCCTTACAATTAAAAACCCTTCGTGAAATCCTCAATACTCCTTACTTCGTCAAAAAATTATATCATCCATAACGACCTTAATGTACCACATGTTTCCGATTTAGCTCATTCCAGATACACTCCCTTCGATAATAAACTTCTGAACCATCCAAACTCTCTTGTTTCTTACCTTGCTTCTTCTTCTATTCCTGATAATCCTCTGAGGCATCTGAAAAGAAGATGTCCTAGGGACCTTCTATTATAGAATTATAATTGGAGTGCTACCAATGGGCAGTTTCCTTCATGTTGTACATGCCGTGTCACTGTTTTCAGATTTATTTGTTTTATTTGTCATGTAATACAGTTGTAAATTTCATTAAATACATTTAAAAATACATATATATATTTACTACGTAATTCATAATGATACAAGTTTTGACAGGAGTAAAAAGATAACTGTGGTTAACATTATGTTGTTACAGGCACATTTTAAACAAATCCTGGTCTGAACTTATGATGTTAATTACTGATTCTATTTAGAAGTTGATGCTCTTTAATCCTTGAGACAGATTTTCTCCCCTTGAAAGCTATTGTGATTCTATGTCAAAAACTGAAAGAAGTCCGAAACGTTCATTTTTTATTATCTGTCACTTTATATTCTGTCAGACATTTATTTTTAAACTCTTTAGCAAGGACTTTATATACTATTTATTTATTTTTTGTAACATTAATATTATTGAGGACTTTCAATAACGCATTTTACAGAGATGCATCCTGGAATATACTTTATATTAACGAGAATCATTTGTCAAAAATAAAATAATCCACAACGACCTTAATGTTCCTAATGTTTCCGAATAGGCCCAATCCAGATGCCTATCCTTCCATAACAAACTTCAGAACCATCCGAATCCTCTCGTTTTAAACCTTGCCTCCTCCTCGATCCCTGATAACCGTCCTAGGCGTCTGAAAAAAAGTTGTCTTCGAGATATCCAGTGTACAGTTTCATGTTTATTTTTTTTATTTCTGTCATTACATTTGCTGAATGTATTCTTTCTTAATACAGTTGTAAAGATCATAAATAAATAATTAAACATTTTTTTTTATTTCTTTATGACATTTACAACTGTATTACATAAATACATTAAGTAAATTTGGACATAATTGATATATTACATTAAGATCTTTATGGATAATTTTATTAGTGACAAAGTAAGGAGCATTGAGGATTTAACGAAGGATTTTGGATTGTAAGGATTGGATGCGAGAGGAATTTGATGGTTTAGTGGAGCCCCATAGCTCAACTCCGTAAGTCCAAATAGGTCTTATTATAGTCAAGTATATGAGTCTTTTGTAATTAATGGGAAGTTTAGAGCATTTGTCTAGTAAGTACTGAAGTAATCGGAAACGTCGAGCGGTTTCTGGTCGCTTCAGTCTAGCATGAGGATTCCAAGTTAGTCGTTTGTCCAGGTGGAGTCCTAGGTATCGGATTTGCTCAACAGGGATAAGTGGAGTATTGTTAAAGGAAACTGCAGGACAGGAAGTCGTTGGTTTACGACGAAAGTAAAAAAAAAATTTAAAGAACCTCCTTTAGGTATTCATTAGTAACAGCGTTGTATTGTGCAATCTGTCTGCGTATTATGTCAAATATATTACAATCGCTAAGTATTTGATTCGGTAATCTGTCCTTCACATTGATATGTGCTTGCTACGTGAAATATTTATGTTTGCTAACTATAGTACATAATTTAGCTGACTATGATATAAGTTGACTATATAGTAAATATTCAATAACGCTTCTCCATGTAACATTACTAAATATAAGACAAATGATGACATGTGATATGTAACAGATAGATGAGTAGAAATATTTATTAGATGTACGTCCCAGGTGTAGACAGTGATGTAATATTGACTTAAATAAAACATGTCTCATAACATTCTGTATACGTTCCTCTCTTCGGTTTTAGTATTTCTTTGTCTAGTTATTTTTCATGTCTGAGAATACAATTGTTTATTTCAATTTCATCTCTCATTTTTTTTTTTAAATTATTTATTGAAAAATATTACAATCTGTCTCAAAGGACATTTATAATAGTGTTCTGAGATCACATTCACACTCTATGTACAATAAATAAAATAAATTATACAGAAAAATAATATATATACAATAAATAAGAATAAAATAACCTAAAAATAAATAAATAAAAAGAACACCTACATACCTATATACACTATTTACAATCAGACGAGAGAACTCCGAGCCAGACTTGTCCCTCCAACGGTGAACAGAAAAAGCATGATTCCAGGAGATCCCTGCACTTCTCTCTCAATCGCGTCACTGGGGCTAAACCCAGTGGAGATTGAGCAAGTGTACTTTAGCCTTCATCTCTCATAGAAATGAATTTCGTTTTAAATAATAAATAATTAAAAATCTCTCTGTTTAGTTTTATTCCAATTAATGATTTATTCTATTATTTCCTGTACGACAAATATTATGATTCTATTGGCCGCCAGAACCTGTATAAAATTCTAATCCAGCAGGGGATTCCAAAAAAATTATTAAATCTAATCAGGATGCGTTTGACGGAAAAACTCAATAAAGATAGAATCGGTAATTACTCATCCGAAAAGTTCAAGGTTAGTTTTGGTTTAAAACAAGATGGTTTCCTTTCATCTCTCCTGTTTAATTTAGCATTGGAAGGTGTTATTAAGGTACCGAAAAAAGTTGAAATCTGGTTGGAACAATATCTGTTGTTGGTTATGCTGATGATTTGGTCCGGTTTAGCGTAGACTCGAAAATTACAAAACTAAATACGGCAAGGTTAATTAAAGAATTGGGGCTCGAAATAAATAACAATTTCGGATTATCGATGTAGAAGGAAATATGTTTGAACACATCGACCTTGAAGAGTTCTTACAGTGTCGTGTTTGGCAGCTGTGTACTTCCCGCTATAGTGCAGTTTGCCACACCCCCGTTACCCACCAAATTTCCTAAACGCATTTTAAGTTGTTATTTAAATAGTGTAAAACCTACTAATAATTCAAACTTCCGCAGACTTGTAAAAATTTCGGGGTCATATAATTACGTTGGCCACCAGCAGTTGATTGATAGATGTCATTTTATTTTTATTTATTTATTTTTTTATATCTGTGTTTATCTTTAGTATATTTTGTAGATATTTATATTTTCCTTGGTATTTTTTATATATTTGTATTTTTCTTAGTATCTTTGTGTGTATATGTCCTTAAAATTTCCTAGGTATTTTTTGTATAATACTTACATGCCAGACTATGTACGTTTTTTTTCATATATCTATGCTGAATGCTATAAAATGTTGAGTATAGAATAGAATGCTGAGTTTGGACTCTTTATGAAAAGTATTAAGCAGGGCTTGAAATGAAAAAAAAATTATTATAAAAAATTTCGGTGTCATTGGAATTTTTAATGTCGATAGTTTTACAATTATTTTGGAACTGGGACTTTTTCCCCAGTAAGTTTACAAGTAAAGGTTTCACATATCTTTTATTTTTAAAAAAGTTTTATTTTAAAGTTATGCCTATTTCGCGGGAAAGTCAATCTGAAAAATGACTTTTATTCATAGTTTTTCATATAAAGATACATTATAATAATGTTTAATTCATTTAAGACAAATTATAACTCCAATCTAAGTCAAATCCCAATTTATTTTTCATTTAACTAAACTTTATTCAAGAACTTAATTAAATACAAGTTAAGCATTTACCATAAATTTGGAACTCCAAAAAGTTTCTTAGAAATTTTATTTTAAATTTTGTTTTCGAAAAAGTTTCACAGAAACCGCATTCCATAAAAGTTTCAACGCTTGGTTTTTAAGTTTCAAATAAGTTTTTTATTTATTCAGAAATATTACATTCTGTCACAATTAAGGACATTTATAATAGTGGTCAGAGAGCACACTCACACTTAGTGTTGCACGAAATCGGTCTTGGTCTTGGACTTGCAAGACCAAGACCAGGACTGGTAAAAAAAATCGATTTTTTAATTAAAAATTAAGGCAAAATAGTTACAAATACTTCACAATTTTAGTTAACTCCTCTAATTTTTCATTCAGGCTTAATTAGGTTTCTCTTATCTAAAAACTTACAGTAATATCATTATAGTAATAAGCTAATAAGTAACTGCAAGACTGTTGCGAGACTCTTGCGCAAGACCATCACCAAAACATAGTTAGCAAAACCAAGACTCGTCTCGGTCTCGTATTTGGGCAACACTACTCACACTCTATTTACAATAAATAATACAGAAACTAATAATAATAAAAGTATATACTATACAGCAAATAAGTAAAAAAAAAAAAAAAAATTCTACTGGGGTCTTAGACTAAAGCCAGATGTCGCTTATTGTGTTTAAACTGCGAGTTGTTTTATTTTTTATAATTATGTATACATTTTGTATTATATCTATTTATCATGCATACACCAAACATTAGACGACCCACATGTTGAGAACAAGCCCAAAGAAGATAGAATACTGTACAGACAATACTGCCATTGAAGGACCTGCCCATGTAAGGCAGCTTGTAAATATCTCGTGAGTCAGCTGGCATACCTGGGGGGGGGCAATAAGGGGTGAGCTGTGGGCCCCCCTCGATATAATATATGGTGCTTTTGGTTTGTAATAAAAGGGGAGAAAATCTTTGGCTACACGTTACGTCTTATATCGCTTAAAGTAGAACATAATATAAATCAATGTCAGAGAAGAAACTGCGTACTTAGTAAAATTTTGAAAATGCTATGTTCAACTCAAAGAATATAGTAGGGTTTGAAATCGATAATTAAAAAAAATAAAAATAAAATCTGGAAAAAAAATTATCTAAAATTCATGATTTCCATTAATAGCTATTTTTACAATTAACAATAATAATTTTTGAGTAATACTTTTTTAAATCTTAAATATAATTTTTCGTAATGTCTTATGATATATTTTGAGTCTGGAGTAGTAGACGGAGAATATTGTTGTAACTACTAGCAACAGAGCATCTTTATTTCCGAAATTTATAAGAAATTTTGGCTACCAAAAAAAAAGTATATATATTCTACAAGTCAAGAATATGATATTAAAAAATGTGTACATTAATAACGTACATATATATTTAATTGATGTGTAAAAGGTGATTTTTATTTTCTGATCAACTTCTTTTTTCATAATTTAATCATTATTATTTATTAAAAACCGTATCACTCAGTGAACTATAATTATTTTTAATCGAATCAATTTCGATCGAGGCATGATTTTTTAATTTAAAATCAAATAGAATAATTTTTACATGCTTTTTTTCAAAAAAATAATTATCGATTTCAAACCCTGGAATATAGTATGTTGTAGTATGCCTTATAATAAATAATAATAGAAGGAAATGGTCCGGGGTGGCGGTCATAAATAGGCTAAATAGTGGTAAAACTATTTTATTAAAAGCCAACGTTTCGACCCGACTTTGCAGGTCTTCTTCAGGGAGGTGTGTTGAGTTCTAAGTGAAACTCCTAGCTGAACACACTTCTCTGAAGAAGACCTGCAAAGTCGGGTCGAAACGTTGGCTTTTAATAAAATAGTTTTGCCACTATTTAGTCTATTTATGACTGCCACCCCGGACCATCTCCTTAATTTATAATGCAACGGTCAATTACTAAATATCCAATAAATAATAATGATTCTAATAACTTGTATAAAGGGAATAATATCGATATTAATCGTAATTAAAATTTTAAAATAAATTAACTATTATGTTGTTACTTTTAGGTTGTATATAAGTCCTTGACCAATAATATAATATTTACTTTAAAATATATTTTTAAATATTAGATTGACTTTTTTTTCCTATAATTCTCATTTATTATTACAAATGGTTTAAAAATAAATGTGAATTATATAGTTATTTAAATATGCAACTATAAATATTTGTAATTCATATAGTAATAATAAAGAGTGGGTTAGGCTGATATTCAATGAACAGCCTTTTCAAAGTCACTTCATCGAGTTTTTTTTGGCAAAGTAAGTAACAAAAGTTTTCGATTTCGAACATATTACACAATTTATATTGCACTGGATCCAATATTTAATTATGGGGGTGGGAAAGGGCCTCAGCCCGAAAGCTTTTTTTTCATATATATATATATATATATATATATATATATATATATATATATATATATATATATATATATATATATAGGGTGTTTCAGAGTTAAGTGACCAAACTGCAAAAATGAACTATAGACCTCAAAACAATAAGCTGCATCATAGTGTAGTGGCAAGCGTACAATTTTCACGTAGTGAAATATTCTGGTTAAAAACTGGCGACTTCACCAAGTATCTTCTTTTTTGGGGGGTGGGGTGGCCGAATGAACTAACGCTAGTGTACTGTACCGCGAGTGGTCCGGCAACCAGATAACCGAAGTTATGAGATTAAATAATGTACGTGTTCGCGTCCTGGTGCCGGAGAGGATTTTAAATTCCCCGCCCTCGCCCTTCGGCCTGGTCAATGACCTTAATTCCTTACAAAGAAGGATAATTGAATCTTGTGAAACAATAACACATATCCAGTGCCGTTCTGCCACTGCTGCTGTTGAAGGAAGATGTCGAGTCTTAATGCTCGAGGAAATCGCTTTGAACAACATTTAATATGAATTTAATGTTTACGTTTAATTGATAAAGTAGTTGGAACAAATAAATAGGTTTTATTTATTTCATATAACGTAAGTAATTCATAACAAGAAAAATCTTTAGATGTGAATAGCTCCTAAACAAAGTGTTCGCGGACATACCTTCAGAGGAAATTTTTTTATTGTTTTGAGGTCCTTAGTTCATTTTTGCAGTTTGGCCACTTAACCATGAAACACTCTGTATTTAACAATAATTAATTTGAAAAAAAGAACGAAATTAACTATCTAGATGAAAAATGGTGTTTAAGTTTTTCTTGAAGTCCTATTAAATATAATTACACAAACAAGAATACTTTAAGAGATAGTTTTTAATATTTTTTTATATAAAACATGGTTATATTTTACCATTTTTGGGGGGAGGAGGGCTTCAACCCGAAAGCCTTCCCGCCATACATCCCTCTATCCACTGAATTTATTGCTTAAAAATTTATAATGTTACTTTCTCATTCGACGCAGAATTTAATATGTTTTAAATTCTTTACATAGAAATCTTTGATATTTTGATAAAATTTTGAGTTTTCGTATGTTGTAATATATGACGTATGAATTATTGGGCTCTTGCGTCAGTGTCTATCGCGCAGATTCGATAGCTGCCTTGTCTAATAGTTGACAGACATGCATTTTTGATGCTCATATACCGTAATTCATGATGATAAAACTTTTGACAGGCGTAAAAGAAGAACTTTAGGATCTAGAAAAATTTGGTTAACATTATATTGTTACAGGCTCATTTGGAACAAATCTTGGTCTGATCTTATGATGTTAATTACCGATTCGATTTAGAAGTTGATGTTCTTTAATCCTTGGGACAGATTTTCTCCCATTGAAAGTTATTATGATTCTATGTCAAAAACTGAAACAAGTCCAAAACGTTCAATTTTATATTATCTGTCACTTTCTATTCTGCCAGACATTTATTTTTAAACTCTTCAGCAAGGACTTTATTTTTTTAAATAGATAAAACCTCGCTTTCTGGCAGTTTTCCTTTTTTTAAATATTTTTTTATTTAGAATAGAATAGAATAGAAAATAATTATATTCTGGGACAAAGTCCCTTCAGAATAACAAAAAAGTACAGAAATTTAAATTTTATATCTGGCCAGATAAAAACAAACATAAAAAGTAAAGATAAAGATAAATCAGTAAAAAAAAAAAAAAAATATTAGTTATGCATACTATATACAAAGTAAAATAAAATAATGTATATACAAAACTCTCGAAACCATACTAAGAAACTTAAAAAAAAACGATGTCCAATAGTTTTTTTTTTTTAATTTATTCATGATATTTACAACTGTATTAAAAAATTAAATACATTAAGTAAATTTGGTAACATAAAATAATAACATGAAATGACTTGTTGAGAAACTAGCCACTGGTAGCACTCTAAAAACAAAATGTATTTACAATAAGAGATCTCGAGGCCATCTTCTTTTCAGACGCCTCGGTGGGTTGTCAGGAATATGAGAGGAAGCAAGGTTAGAGACGAGAGGATTCGGATGGTTCTGAAGTTTATTATGGAAGGATTGGTATCTGGATTGGGCCAAATCGGAAACATAAGGAACATTAAGGTCATTATGGATTATTTTATTGGTGACAAAGTAAGGAGCATTGAGGATTTTCCGAAGGATTTTGGATTGTAAGGATTGGATACGAGAGGAATAAAACGATGTCCAATGGTAAAATATAAATAAACCCTTTTAGAAAAAATAAAAAATACAAATAAAAAAAAAATGTAAATTCTTCTTAACAGTAAAATCTGTGTTTCTGTTTAAAAAAAAAAGAAAGAAAAAAAAAAAGAAAGTCGAAACTATAATAAGTATTTAAGTTATGAGCTATATGTGAATATATTATTATAAATAATATGTAATTTTACATAAAAGGTGTAAGTACTTATTACACCTTAATTAAAAGGATTTAAATACTACTATTTATTTATTTTTTTAAATATTAATATTATTGAGGACTTGCAATAACGCATTCATCCTGGTAAATATTTTTTCTTTATATTAACGAGAATTTCTAAAGAAACAAGAGTTATTTTTTCTCCCAAATTTTACAATGTTTCTAGATCACACATCCCAATACTTAAAAACCATAACCGCAAATCAGACCCTGGACATCCTAGCTCTACGATGAAGCAGGAGTACACGATTCCCCCACCTCGCGTTCTCTTCCATTGATTCGCCGCTGACCCGGTTAGAGAACGTTATAAAGACCCCGTTTCTTTCCAACTCGCGATAAAAGCGAGATTTATTCGCCAAAACTGTGTCGCTGCGGGCCTAACCAATTCTCCTCAATCAACTCTCTGTTTGCGAAAACTTTTAGGAAATCATAATCTCTTATCATGGAAGTTTTAATTTGTCTTTCCTCTGGAATGACGTTACTTAATGACCCATCTTAATCTCTTTGCCTTAATATATCATCAGGTATTGATTAACTATCTATATTTTAATATTGATTATATGTATATATATATTTTACAATACTGCAAGTAGAAATAACTAAAGACTCAATATTTGTAAATATACATAAATAACAAATATAATTTACATAAGAACAGTTCATATGTTATTTCTTTTGATGTTCGAATTCGAATTTTCATTATGCAACATTAAATAAATTTTTTTTTTATTTATTAACGAAATTTACAACTGTAATTAATAATAAATACAACAAGTAAATATGAACAAGTAATATGACATGTACAACATGAAGAGAAACTACCCATTGGTAGCACTCCAATTATATTTCGATATTAGAAGGTCCCGAGGCCATCTTCTTTTTAGACGCCTCGGAGGGTTATCAGGAATAGAAGAGGAAGCAAGGTTGGAAACGAGAGGGTTCGGATGGTTCAGAAGTTTATTATGAAAGGAGAGGTATCTGGATTGAGCTAAATCGGAAATGTATGGTACATTAAGGTCATTATGGATGATTTTATTTGTGACAAAGTAGGGAGCATTAAGGATTTTGGATTGTAGGGATTGGATACGAGAGGAATTTGATGGTTTAGTAGAGCCCCAAAGCTCGACCCCGAAATAAAAGTTTAAAAAAAAAAAACTAAGGTGTGTGCTTTAGACCACACAATAGAAGTGAAAACCTCAACAAGGCTAGATTAATAATATGAAATATAAATTATAAATAATAACATATTACTGAGAGGATGAAATTCTAAACATTTCCCTCGCTTACAGTATGCAGGTCCGAATTTTAGTTTTTGAGATATTTTAATCCATATGCAAAAACATTTCAATTAGTCCACTCCAGCCGACGTTACATGAGCATTACATTTCAGAAATCTGACGGCTCAATCTAATTCACTCTCCACAAAAAAGTTCAAAATGCGCCTAAACAAGTTTTCACTCCAAAAAGTTAAATATTTTCCATTGATTTAAGAAATCGGAAAACTTTGTCCATTGTAAAAAATAAAGAAATCTTTTAGGAGATTAGATTAAGAAATATTCAACTTATAATTATTCAAAAGTTATTATTGCAAATATAGTGTTTATTTTTTAAAATAGATACAAACAGTTTTTTTCTAAATATAAATAATTTCGTACTTAATTTGAATTTATATACTTATTTATCTTATTTAACTATAATAATACATATTATTATAAATTACTTTACTTTTTATAATACAACAGTGATGCATTAAGATAAACACATTTGAGGTCGTAATAGCGGAGAGAATTGGTAAGAGTCCAAGAACGCAGACTCGTCCGAAGGGTTCTATTCAACCTAAATCAATTAATATTTATTTCGTTACAGATAAATTTTAGACTAGTTCTCTTACTATTGCAGTATTAATACCAATAACAAATATATCTGTAAAAATATTTTCTGAAACATTCTTAAAGTTAATTTTATTTATTTTTAAATCGATGTTGGTAGTTACTCAATATTATTTATTGTTGTATAATATTTTGATATTTCTTGAAATACTTAAATATACTTTTTTTTCAGGTGAAGCAGATCATAAATCTACTCTTACCACGACAGGTATATATTTTTTTTTTTTTTGTGTTTATTACTTAAATAGATTTCTAATATGAATTATATTAAATTAATGAAAAATCGTAATGCCATAGTTTTTCCTAAGATTTAAGCAGGAGCATATAATAATAATGAGAATAATTAGAATAATAAATTTTAATTGTAATAATTATTGGTAATAGTTACATTTATACAATAGTTATATTAATAATCAGGCGTGCTTAAATTAGAATAGAAATGATATCATTGTGTAGTATATATTTAAAACGTTTGGTTATTTTCTTATTTTTCTTTTTTTCGGAAGCCTACGTTTATATATTTTTTCATAGTTAAGGCAAAAATACTTCCAATTTCCTTCAAATTCCTTTAACCACATTATTTATCTCTAACGTTTCGGGACAATTTTCCCATCATCCTTGTCTTCACTGAAACTTGCTTTTTTGACGTGGCACCATTTGTCAAAAATTCAAATATTTGTCACATTCATTTTATATATATTTTTTTTTGGTGTTACACATCCTTTCTTATTCATTGTTACACTAACCAACATCTGGCTAACTGGACCAAAAAAAATATAAAATGAATGTGACAAATATTTGAATTTTTGACAAACGGTGCCACATCAAAAAAAGCAAGTCTCAGTGAAGATAAGGATTGCTCTGATAATGGGAAAATTGTCCCGAAACATTAGAGATAAATAATGTGATTAAAGGGATTTGAAGGAAATTGGAAGTATTTTTTGCCTTAACTATGAAAAAATTAAATATTAAATTGGATGTCGACTGTATTAAGGCCTATTTAGACTTACTGTGATGATGTTTGGGGCTACACTAAACCATCGAATTCCTCTCGTATCCAATGATTACAATCCAAAACCCTTGTCACAAATAAAATCATCCATAATGACCTTAATGTACCATATATTTCCGATTTAGCTCAATCCAGATACCTCTCCTTTCATAATAAACTTCTGAACCATTCGAACCCTCTCGTTTCCAACCTTGCTTCCTCTTCTATTCCTGATAACCCTCCTTGGCGTCTGAAAAGAAGATGGTCTCGTGATCTCCTAATTTAGAAATTTTATTAGAGTGCTATCAATAGGTGGTTTATGGTGGCCATTGTATTATTATGTATCACATTTAGTAGATGTGTATTTGTTTTTATACAGTTGTTTAGCTCCACTGTTGTGAATACCATAAAAAAAGAAAAAAAATATGCTGCATTTTTAGTTTTGTCTTTTTTTTTTCATCAATATTATCTTTTATCAATAATTATATGTTTGCTGAAATTGATAGATTTTGTTTTTATAGTACTATTAAAATCATATTTCTTTTTTTACACCTTATACTCGTGTATTAAGAAATTTAGAATAAATTCATTAAAGACCTATTATTTTATACGTTGTATCTTGTACAACACATCGAAAAATGTCTACAATTAATTTTTTAAACTAACGTATAGTTTTTTATTTGTTTATTATTATTGCGTTAAGGCCGAATACAAACAACGGAAACATCAATGTTCTTCTCTAACATACTTATTTGAAATATGAGTAAACAATTTTTTATTACGGACTGTAGCCTCTAAAAGTCTTAATTTTAATAAAACTTGGCTATATTGTCTTCAGCTTAAGGTCTTTTTAATTTCAACATGTGTAGTACATTTAAGAGAAAAGCTTGTATGCGCCAGCGCAAATGTATTTTCTTAGATATATCAATATTTCAGAAAAATCTAGTATGGGCTCTAAAATAACTAGTATTGGCAATATTATTGTTTAATAATAATAATAATAAGGCTTAGCGAACCCGAAGGTTCGATGCCGACACCACCAATCGCTTGTTACACACCTCCCTCCACCGTTCGCCGTCCAAACCCAGTCCCTTCAGATCGGCTTTAATGCAATCTTCCCACCTTCGCTTCGGTCTACCCCTCGGACGCTTACCATTCGGCACAGCAAATATTAACCTTTTAGGAATTCTCTCGTTACTAAGCCCAACAACTTTACAAGCCCATTTGATTCGCCGCGATGAAATTACCTCAATTATATTACCCGGATACAGCTCACGCAATTCGGCGTTGTGTAACCGTCTGAACTCTCCGGTTAACTCATCCTTCTTCGGTCCGAATATTCTACGCAATACTTTATTTTCAAAAACCTTAAGACGCTGCTCATCCCTTAATGTAAGCGGCCAAGTTTCGGATCCATAAAGAATTGTAGGCAAGATAATTGTTTTATAGATTCTAATTTTTAAGTTCCGGGACAAGAGGCGCGAACTCAGTAGTTTTCTCACAGAAAAATAACAAGCATTCCCCGCCTTCAGTCTAACCTTAATCTCTTCTTCAATTTCGTTTTTTCTAGTTATCGTAGAACCTAGATACCTAAATTTATCTACCTGTTCAAACATATTACCATCTATATCGATATCACCAGTAGTATCGCCATTTTTGCAGCTAACCATATATTTTGTTTTATCCACGTTTATTTCGAGTCCTAGTTCTTTACCGGCTTTCATTAACGTTGTCGTATTTAGTTTTATAGTTTCAAGGTCTTCGCTTAACAGTACCAGATCATCAGCATAGCCCAGCACGGATGTTGTCCCGCCCAGATTCAACCCTTTTTTCAGTAAGCATTACCTCCCTAATGACATGTTCCAATGCCAAATTGAACAGGACAGGCGAAAGAGAATCCCCCTGTTCTAAGCCCGAACGAACCTCAAATTTTTCGGACAAATTATTACCGGTTCTAACTTTATTGAGTGTCTCCGTCAAGCACATCCTGACTAGATTTACTAGTTTTTTTTGGAATCCCCTGCTCGATTAGAATATTATACAGTTTCTGGCGGTCAATAGAATCGTAAGCCTTTTTAAAATCTATATACAGCTGGTGAACAATACCGTTATACTCCAATTTTTTCTCTAATATTTTCCGTAAAGGAAATATTTGATCATATTGTTGTTGATATTATTGTTTATTGAATTTAATTATTTTTTTTTATAAAATTCTTGAAGAAGTTGTGTGAGTGAACACATTATTTTTCTAATGATGTAGAGATGGGTTCTAGCGGAAGGATATTTTTTTTTTTTTTTTTTTTTCTTACCCTCCAAGAAGTTTATTGAAACAATTACATATATAGTATACAATAATACAATATAAACATGTAATAAATTCCTTCCACTGCCCGAGGGCAAAGCGGAAGGATATCCCTACTGGAAGATAAGAAAACATATGACAAACAGAACAATAATGTGAGAAGGAGTTAATCGGGCGGTGCGGTCAAATAAATACTAAATAATTACTTTTACTTAAATAATTAAATAATTATGTTATTTTAATTTAGTATTTATTTGACCGCACCGCCCGATTAACTCCTTCTCACATTATTGTTCTGTTTGTCATATGTTTTCTTATCTTCCAGTAGGGTTATCCTTTCGCTAGAATCCATCAGGTCGATCTTAAACTCAGCATAAAGGGCAGCCCATCTGTGCTAGCTTCAATTGATTAGTGGAATCCATCGATGGAATTAGCTCTTTATGAGTCCTTGGTTTTTACTTGTTTTAGATGTTTTATTAAACGAGACCTTCAGGGACCTCGTAAAAATAATTTTATATATTTTCTTTCATTTTCTTCTAGAATAATTGTCATTATATATATTTATATATATGATTAATATATATATTTAAAACAAAAAAAAAACTTCACAATTCAATCCTGAATCCGCTATTTGAATCTTGTTTTGTTTTTTTCTTTTCTGTTGACATTAAGTACCTTGTATATCTTTTGCAGCCTTAACAAGCCTGCTCCATTTCTGCCTATCGTGGGCTATTTCTTTGTAGTTATCCGATTGCAGATTTATAGCATCATTGTTGATTCAATCTATCCATCTTATTTTTGTACTTCCACGTGGTCTCTTAAGTAGTAAACAATCGCCCTCCCATCCAATAAAAATGTTGAGGGGGTGGAGGTATCGTTTCATTTCCCCTCCCCTATAATTTGAGGGAAAAAATAAAATCAATATTAAATAATCTACATCACAAATGAATAAAATGTGTAAACTAGAATCGATTAATAAAAGTCGATTATCTGGTTAGAATAGAGCCTAGTAGTAGTTATGTAACTATTTTATTGATACTTTTATTTAAATTGTTATTTATATTGAAAGATAATAATATATATTAAAATACTCTAGGATTTTATAATTCAATCACCCCTCGATTTTTACGTGATGTTCTTACCACATTTTACGCCACAAAGTAGTGTGAAAAACTTTAATTTGAGTTGCAAGAACTAAGAAATCAAATAATATTCTACTAAAAATCAAAATTACATTATTCATTTTTAGGTACAAAGGTTTTAGAAAGGTATCAATGTTATGAAGCCTGTCTGTTCTTCCTCCCTTTTTTAATCTTAACAAATCCGTTACTTATTCAATTGTATTTTAAAGATATTTTCAATGATATATTAAGTAAAACAAAATAAATAAATTTTTAAAAAATCCTTACAACTGTTCTAACATATAAATAAATTAATTTTAATTATACAATATTATATTTGTTAGTCTTACAATAGTTATGTTGAATTTGTATACATAATAAAGTATACATAGTATTGGTCTTGCGCAAGAGTCTCGCAACAGTCTTGCAATTACCTATTAGCTTATTATCATAGAGATATTACTGTAATTTTTTAGATAGGAGAAACCTAACTAAGCCCGAATGAAAAATTAGAGGAGTTAAATACAAAAGTATATTGGTTATACCAATTATTTACATATAGTAACTAAGATTGTTGAGTATTAGTAATTATTTTGCCTTATTTTTTATTCAAAAAATCGATTTTTTTTACCAGTCCTGGTCTTGGTCTTGCAACAGTTAGGCGGTCTTGGTCTTGGTCTTGGTCTTGCAAAGTGCAAGAAAGAGATCGATTTTGGGCAACACTAGATAGGAACCCGACTACTTCACCAAGTTTAAATATTCTTAGATAAATATTTCCCTACCAATGTCTACCAAGATATAATTTTTTTTTTTTAATTTTACATTTTAGTTTTTAAAGTACTAACGATTCATTTTCATACCTTATGATCACATGATATAATTTTAAATCAATAAATAATCGAGATATTTAAGGTAGAATATATATTCTACAACAAATTATTTATAAATGGTAATTAAAATTGTCAAGTATTAGTAACTATTTTGCTTTAATTTTTCCTAAAAAAAATTATTTTTGGCAACACTAGATTATAGTCCTCCCCCCTCTCAATCAATATTGAAAGTTTGCGGCTATGTCGCCTACTATTGTAGCATTAGATATTATCGAATCTTGTAACAATTATAGTTATTATCTTAGTGAAAATATATTGTCATTGTGTAGTGAATGATGGTGTAGTAGCCCGACTGGATAGGAACGGTACACGCGATGCAAATGACCACAGCGAACCCCCTTCGTTATAATTTAAAATGTGTGCAAAGTACCCCAGGTGCTGGCTGCCGGCAACGTATACTTCACATCAACCTCGTGACGTCAGTATTAGACCTCCCCACTGTTCGCGGCGACATCTTGATTGCTAATCTCCGTGGCTATAATTATCGAATGAATTATATCAATTAGCATATTTAGTGCTCTGTCTCTGTATATGCCGGATTATTCATATATCAGACATATATATATATATACTATGCATATTCATATTATTGTCATCCAAATAAGCAACAGTATTTATATTAATAAAAAAATGTATCAATTATATTAAAACAGGGTACTTCAGTGAGTAAGGCACTGTGATCGTATGCTCCAGGGTCCGGGTTCGAGTACAGTTGTTGCAGATAATTATTAAATCTGTTGCTTGAACAGTTACAATTTTCGTAGTATAATATATATATAATGAAGAGAAGAATAGTTGGGGTGATCAGTCAAATAAAAAGGCAAAAATAAATGATAATATTTATCTTGACATTTGCCGACGTTTCGACCTGAAGTTCAGGCCTTCATCAAGGCTAAGAAAAGAACCAGATAACAAGGTATGAAAAACATAAGTAGAGAGGTAAAAAAATTAAAGTAAAATGAAGTTTTTAGAATAATGACAATAGTAAGAACTAAGAGATAAATATCGGTTATTATTATTTATTTCTTAGTTCTTACTATTGTTATTATTCCAACAACTTCATTTTACTTTAATTTTTTTACCTCTCTAGTTATGTTTCTCATACCTTGTTATCTGGTTCTTTTCTTAGCCCTGATGAAGGCCTGAACTTCAGGTCGAAACGTCGGCAAATGTCAAAATAAATATTATCATTTATTTTTGCCTTCTTATTTGACTGATCACTCCAACTATTCTTCTCTTCCTCTATATATTATTATCCTTATTTATTTATTTCATTCTATCAATCCTTTTATTTATCCTTTTTTTTTTTTTTTTTTTTTTTTTTGGGCCAACCATCCAAACAGTATAAAAGTAGAGTTATTTATTTGATCGGGCGCTGATCACATGGATGTTTTGCCTCTGGACATCGAAACAAACGAAACGGGTGGTATGTGGAAGATGTGTGATGCGCACACGGCACCAGCTTTGTCTGCTCGTATGTGACCTTGGTTCTTTTGCCCTGATGATTTATGAATCGGTGAAACTCTGGCAAGTTGAGTGTTCACTTGCATGTTGGAGATTCATGGCTTTATCGTTTGGATGTTTTCATTTACAATATAAGTTTAGCATGTTTCTTTCTTTATTTATTTTTTTATTTCAATAACTTTTAGTTTTTTCGACAAGGAGCAGTCCTTTCCCTCTTGCGGTTCTTTCGCCCAATGATGGCTGCAAGGTTACAACGCTGCCATGATACCTCCGGGTTCGAGGTCAGCTTCATTTTCAATAACCAAGTTGAACCACTTTTTTCCCGGTCGTTACGAATATAATTACCGGTTCGTTCCGAATCAGACAAGCCCGAATCATGTCTGGGCCTTGTCATTATCTTTGATTTGGTCTACAACGGGCTATTGACAGTATGTAGTTTTGTTTTATTTTTTTCTTCATGTATATTTTAGTATTGAAACCCAACCTTGAACTGAGAAAACCTAATGAGACATAATGAATAAATGAAAAGTGAATTAATAAAATAAATATTTCTGAAAGAGAAGAGCTTCACAAATACATTAAAAAATAACATTAATTTAGTTTTTCAATTTAAATTTGTAGAGTGACTTCCTGTCCTTCAGTATCCTTTAACAACACCCCGCTTATCCCTGTTGAACAAATCCGATACCTAGTACTCCATCTGGACAAACGTCTAACTTGAAATCCTCATACAAGAACGAAACGACAAGAAACCGCTCGACGTTTCCTATTAGTCCAACACTTACTAGACAAACGCTCTAAACTTCCAATTAATTACAAAAGACTCATATGCTTGACTATAATAAGGCCTATTTGGACTTACGGAGTTGAGCTATGGGACTCCACCAAACCTTCAAATTCCTCTCGTATCCAATACTTACAATCCAAAATCCTCAATGCTCCTAATTTTGTTACAAATAAAATTATCCACAATGACATTAATGTTCCTTATACTTCCGATTTAGTCCAATCCAGATATCTATCCTTCCATAATAAACTTCATAACCATCCCAACCCTCCTCTTTCTAACCTTGCTTCCTATTCAATCCCTGATAATCCTCCGAGGCGTCTGAAAAGAAGATGGCCACATGATCACCTCATATAGACATATTATTAGAGTGCTACCAATGGGTAGTTACTCAACATGTGTTTCATGTCATTATATCCATGTGCGAATTTACTAGATGTATTTTTTTTTTATACAGTTGTAAATATCATATACATAAAAAATTAAAAAAATTATAGATTTCTTTTTATTTAATCATTGATTTTATTAATGATAAAATGACATCAGCTGCAGTGTTGCCGTTCGTACGGGGATCCTCGTATTTGTACCTCGTACATAATTTTTACAGACGTTTGTAAAGTTATATTCTTATGAATGAAGTTTAATTTCGTTTTACAATTATTTCTACTGTTATTATTTATATTAATATGTAATACTAAACTTCTTTTGCGTTAAAGACAAATAAATTGCAACCATATCTTCTTTAATTAGAGTATGGTTATTATTTCCTTCATAAAACAGCGATTGCATATGTATGTTTTTTTTTTTAATTTTCAAGAAAGCAAAATTAAAAAAAAAAAATTGTTACCGTCATATAAAAAAAATGTTCGTTTTTTATTGAGTATAAAATAAAAAATAAGAAAATATATCCATTATATTCTTCATAAAACTACGTAAGCAAAATAAAAATAAAAATTTAATAATAAAAAATGAATATTTATTACTTTTAATTATATATTGCCTAGTTTCGAACTTCGATGAAATCATAATAATGTGTTTTTTCTTTATTTTTAATAATGATAGGAATATTGTATCCTTTAAAATGTTTGTTTTGCTAATTTAATTTTTATAGAAAGTTTTCCAGTAGTTTCTAAAAATATATGCTCTTCTTTATATATTTAATTTCTTGTCTTAAAAAAAATGTAAAAAAGCTTCAAAATATATTAATAAAGGTACTAAGCAAAGCTCTGATCTAATTTTACTTTAAAAAAACACAATAACATTGGCCCTACATTAGTAGGAATTTTCAATTAGCAAGTGTGCGAGGTTTGAGGTTTGGCACAGAGCGCGCGGTAACACTGATCAGCTGTTCTTTTTTGTTCTATCAGCTGTTTTCATTCAGCCATTTTCCAATAGTCCGTGGGATAGACTTCTCTTTATTAAATGATTAACACCCTATTAAAATTTCGTGAATAGCTTCATCTCATCGTAACCCCTACAACGTTTTTTATTTTCAAAGATTCTCGAAATCGTTTTCAATCTGGAAATCAGCAAACTTTTTCCATTTAACTACGTGCTAAAAACTTATGAAGACTGCTTTCCATTTAAATCGTATGATAGTTTGAGCACAAAATATAGGTGGCTTACAAACATTGGACTGTTTAGTCTATATAACCGCGTTATTTATTTTGGGAGTGTAGATCACGCTAAACGGTCCAGCATTTTTGTAGGCCACCTTTTTTCTCGATTTTATGATCAAATTATCTTAGGATTCAAGTCGAAAGCAAATGTGTATTTAAGAGTTTTTATTACCTAATCTGAGAATTTTCCTAAATAAAATATTTGTAGATTACGATGATAAAAAGCTAATCACAAACACAAAATCGAGAATAAAGGTGACCTACAAAAATATTGGGCCGTTTAGCTTGACCACCACTCCTAACATGTCAAAATAACGAGATTATATAGGCCAAAGGGCACAATATTTTTTGTAGGATTTTTTTTAAATTTTTTGATCAAATGATCTTTCATCTTTGACAATTCAAGTAGAAAAGGAATAGGTATTTATGAGTTCATTAAATTATTGTAAATTTTCTGATAATTTTTTTTTTTTATACAATATTTGTAACCTATGATGGCATGAAGCCATTCGCGAAGTTTCATAAGGATTTTGATAACTTAATAGGTATTTATGAGTTCATTAAATTATTGTAAATTTTCTGATAATTTTTTTTTTTATACAATATTTGTAACTTACGATGACATGAAGCTATTCGCGACTTTTCATTAGGATTTTAATAACTTGATAAATAAGGATCTATACCACGGACTTAAAGAAAGAAGTGTGCAAGTGTCTCGTCGCAGTGTAAGCGAAGTATAATATTACAGATAAATTAGTTTAGTAATTCGTTGTGAGCATTCGTTTCCTTATTAGTAGGCAATTTGAAAGAGAAAGTAAGATTGTCCTTGTCCTTACTAAGCCGAATGGAAGATAAGAAAGTCCCCAGTAAGCCCAGTAAGTTGCTCAATATGGCTGCCTCTACTCCGTTTGGTCATCAGCTGTTAAGATAGTTATTTCCCAGGTTCCAGCCTGTACTACTTTCCAAGGTCATTAAGTTCTTTCAGGTAGTCATTAATGACTGCGTTTAAGACTCATTTATTGATTACGAAAGCATATTACCTTGTTCATTAACAATTTTAGATGGCTAGTGATTCATTCATTCATAAAGGGAACGAACGAAGCTCCTTATGAATGAATCTAAAAAGCTGAGTATGATGTATATTATCCTGTATTTGACTATACCGTCAAAATATCGGACAAAATATCGATAACTATATTTTCATCGACTGATCTACAACACCGTACTGAGACTAATATGAACATACGGAGCAGAACTTTGGAGTAGTGCAAAACAAACGCACATAAACAAAATGAAAAGAGCATAACCGAAACTTTTACGAAAAATCGTTAACGCACCTTGGTATATTTCGAATAATACCACGGGCGGATCTACGGGGGGAAGGGCTTTCGGTACGATATCGATAGTAGAAAATATTGATGGTAAAATATCTATTTTATATTTCGATAATTTCGACTATCGATGGTCATCTCTAATTTGTACTGACCAAAGGAGCGAAATGTGTCGAAATATTGTTTTGAAAAAACTAACGAGAGATTCAGAATTTGATTTGCAAATAACTCAAAAGTTCACAAATATTATTGTAGAACTCTTTTGTATTGTAAGTATAAGTAGTATATGTACGAATATATAAGAGTGGACAAAAAATTATTTATTTAGGTTTCCCTAACGTTTCCAGTGATTATAATGGTCGAATTTCGACTAATCGGTGAACACTAGTTTTAAAAATTTGGTGGATGATCAACAATCAGAGATTTTATGTGGAATTCTTCAAAAACTGAGATAGTTTATTATTACTGACTCTGTAAATTGGAAATGAGATCTCTAAGAGAGAAAAAAATCCTAGAATAGAGGTTGTAGAACAGAGATCTCCAAACTACAACCCGAGGAAGTAAGTATCTTTGATTAGATAGTACAATTTTAAAAACTATTAAAAAATATGAAATTTCGTAAATCACGTAAAAACGATATTACAACATTTTTATTTTATTTTTTCTATGTTTACATTAAATTTGTCACTGCGTTGTAAGGCATTTAGAAAATGTGTTGCCGTTTATTCTGTCTTCGTTTATTCTTTATCCTTATTTACATTGTCAGCAAGAGATCTCTAGCCCAATTCTTTTTTAGTCGTCGTTGAGACTCATCAGATTACATGGAAGAAAGAGACAAGACGAGTGGGTTTGAATGATTGAGAATATAAGAATGAATTGTTGTGTAGGTATGATTTTATTTTTGGTATGTTCATGTCTATGTGTACGGTGTGATTTAAAATAAACCAAGGAGCATTGACGATTTTACTGAAGTATTCAATAGGTAATAAAACATTTAATACATTATTTGTTTCTACTAGGAAATTTATTTTACAACAGAATTATCATATATATAACACGATTATTTTTTGACTATTTTTGAGTTTTTTTATGACCGTCACCCCGGACCATCTCCTTCCTCATTATTATTCAACGGTCAACCATCAAATATTCAAAAAAAATTTTTTCATAACAAGCCATAACCCGCGGGACTTAATGAAGATCTCAATGAAACCCGTTGACCAAATATTTTAGACCCTTGTACAGGATCGAATTCTATGTCCATTGAGTACTATTTTTTTTATTTAGGTCAATTACAGCTCTCCCGCAGTGCGTTTAAAGAAGCTCACTTAATAAAAAAATATATTTTAAAATTTTGTTAACCCCCATACCAGACTGAAACGATAAGAAACCGGCCGAATTGACGTTTCGGTCCAAAGTTCAGGCTGAAATCACGAAAGGTTCCACATATGACGAACTTTGGGCCGAAACATTGGCAATTATAGAGATAAATATCATTTATTAATTTTATTTTTTTTAAAACCTATGAGTTCCTGTCCTACAGTATCCTTTAATAATATAATAACGATATCTTGGACTTCACCTGGACAAATGTCTCACTTGGAATTCGCATAATAAACTGAAACGACAAGAAACTGCTTAAAGTTTTCTCCTACTCCAGCACTTACTAGACAAACGATCTAAGCATTGAATCAATCACAAACGACTCCTATATATGACAATAATAAGACCTATTTCGATTTACGGAATTGAGCTTTGGGGCTCCACCAAACCTTCAAATTCCTCTCGTATCCAATCCTTACAATCCAAAATCCTTCGTAAAATCCTCAACGCTCCTTACTTTGTCACAAATAAAATCATCCATAAAGACCTTAATGTCCCATATGTTTCCGATTTGGGCCCAATCCAGATACCTATCCTTCCATAATAAACTGCAGAACCATCCTAATACTCTCGTTTCAAACCCTGCTTCCTCCTCGATCCCTGATAATTCTCCGAGGCGTCTGAAAAGAGGATGGTCTCGGGACCTTCTAATATAGAACTTTAATTTGAATTCTAACAATGGGTAGTTTCTCTTCATTTTGTACATGTCATGTTACCAATGTCACATTTACTTGTTGTATTTACCATGTAATACAGTTGAACTGTCTCTCGATCGCTTTAAAACGTGTTCAGATTCGGTCGTAAAGACACATATTGTTTTGGAAAGTACTGCTTTCTTTGGTAAATTTCTGGTTGATGTGCGAGCAAATTATGCGCAGCACATCGCACCTGTTCTCTTGCCGCATGTGCAGCACATTTCCACCTAGCGCAGCTCGCTGGGACCAAGGCCGGGCGGCTCGGCCGTTGAACTCTCGGACCACGCTCTGGTTGTCAGCCTATCCTATCGTCAGCTGGTTTCTCTTCCAGCCTAATGTGTGTCTTATATCTGTATCAAGTGTTTAATATATATATATATATATATATATATATATATATATATATATATATATATATATAGAGAGAGAGAGAGAGAGAGAGAGAGAAAGATTGATAAAAAAAAATAATAATTTTTTTACTACAGTGTCTTTATTTTTAATATTATGAAAAATTTATTTGTTTCTTCATTTTAATATTAAGGTTTGAAAATTTTGAAAATTTATTTATTTTTAATTTTCATTTAATTATTCATAATCGCCAGACAATTGTTATTTCTTTGTTCATTGTAGTTATTCTGAGGGGACTAAATTTTCCAGAATAAAATTTACTTTTTTTCTTGCAATAATAAAATAAATGTTGAACTTTAATTTTCAATTTCTATTCACACGGTGGACGTATACACAGACTTAAGGTCAGTTTAATAATAATCAAAATTAGTTTTTGGTAGTTATTTATTGCACGTTTCGGGTATTCTCTGTCCTTCTATTCAGCAGTATTTTATTCCCCTAAAAAAATGGCTACCTCACACTAATATAATAAGTTTCGTTCAGTGGAGTTGGATAAGAACCATTGTACCAAAAGAATTACGTTAATGTAAGTTACCCGAATTTTGAGGAGAGTAAACTACTGCTGAATAGAAAGATAGATATTATCCGAAATGTTTAATAAATAACTAATTTTGATTTTTTTTTTAACTATTGAATTTTATTGAAGAAAAATAATACAATCTGCCACAAAATAGGGTATTGATTATTATGGCTCTGTTTGCTTTCATACATTTTATGTACAAATTAAAATATAAATTGAAAAAAAAAAAAAAGAAGAAAACATGTAAGTAAAAATATATACATTAAAATAAGTAAATTAAAAAAACTTGTAGTATATTGAAAGAATAGTAAAGAAGGAAAAAAACAATATTACTAAACTGACCTTTAGACAAACATTAAAGTGTTAATAAACATAAAATAAATAATAATTGATATTTTAGTCCACGGTACAGAATCCTTTCTTATAAAAACGTCCTGATGGCTTTAGTTTGTAACCTTTTTATTACGAAAATTTTCTGAAATATTGGATATTTATCAATACATTAATTAATTTAAACAGAAAAAAAAAACATGCACCACTACAACTCATGAAGAGTCTTGTGTTCATTACCATATAGGTAGAGTGCTGTTTCTTTGTCAACGGTTGTGCAAGGAGGTGATTTGACCGAGATCATGCTCAAACCGCCAGATTTTACCCCTTAATTAATCGTTTAATTAAGGGTGGGTACCAACTTTATACAGGCTATGTGTGCCTCAGGAGGGTCTCCTGATCCCAGCGTTGCCCCACGGCGGATGAATCAGAACAAATAATTATTAATAAAAATTGTAAGAATTCAACTTAATTATTGTGAAACGAATTTATATAATATTTAAGAGAAAATATTCGGTATGTTCATTAAAAATTAATAATAATAATTAAATATTTATTTTTGTATTTGCCGAAGTTCGTCATACGGGAACCATTCGTGAGTCCAACCTGAACTTTGGGCCGAAACGTCAGCAAATATAAAAATAAATATTTATTTGTTAATATTATTTTTTTCAGAACATACCGAACAATTTCTCTTAAATATTATATAAATTCGTTTCACATTAACTATGTTGGTTTTTTTTTACATTTTTTTTTTGTTTCATGGCCTTCCTAATCAAAATTGAAAGTCTTCGTCCATGAGACGAATATTAATAATTTGATAAAACGATGTCTGCACTGCGGACTACCAGTCTGAGAGAAAAAAACTTTTTAAAGTTATTTTGAACACACTCTATTCCTTCCCATTCCGCCGGCTAAATATATAAAGGATACTCCCCATTACACGACGATGGGGGGGTGTGGTGTGGTGACCGCGGGCGCACAGAGGGCTGTGACCCGAAGGCAGCCGAGAAGACAGGTCCTAGGGAGCGATCGATCGGATCTAGGACACCTCCGCGTCGCCCTTGAACCCGGTGTGCTCCTCTGATCGGGAACCCGCTCCTCAAGGCTTCAAGGCTGCTCTGTCAGTCACGAGGACGTCTTTATAAGGCCGTCTCGGCAGGCTACAAGGTCTCTTCTACAAGTTTCTAAAGGAGGAAAACTTACATTATTTTTTTTTATTTTACTATATATATCATTCCTTAATATATTTTTTTAATCATTTATGTAAATGTACAACCCGCTTACAGTAATGGATGAGCAGCATCTTAAGCTTTTTGAAAATAAAGTTTTACGATGTAAATGAACCTGTAGGCTTACTAAGAAGAGATCCTTGGACTAATCTCTCCTAAGAATAATAAAAAAGTTCAATATTTGAATAAATAATATAAAATAAAATGGTACTTGTCAATTAACTGTTAATAAGCAATTGTAATTAGAAAATCCAAAAATGCTTAAATTGTTGAGGAAGATTTAATATCAAGTAGATAGTGGAATAGGAGCTGTTTTTAGGAATTAGTGAACGAGGATGGACGTATGAAGATAGGCAAGGAGTTACTAGAGGTTGAAGCACGATGAGTTAGTGGTTCCATCTGAGGGGAGTTTCAGATCTGGTATTAAGTGAGTGGATTCTTCTTCTGCGTTCTTTCTGGTATGACTAGGTCAGGAACTGAAATGAAGAATTCGGTTGTCCTCTTCAGCTCCTCCAGGCTTTCATATTGTTTCCTTTCCAATTCAGTCGGAGAGGGCCAGATCTCCCTCCTTTGCTAGGAATATATCCTGCACGGTTGTAGGATATGTTCCACATTCTGTACACCCCCACCGTACTCGCAGAGAGGATTAGAGACAATTTTGAACTTTTTACTGCAATCTTGAAGACAATCTTGAAGATTTACTGCTAAAAACAGACATATGAGGGAAATCCTTTTTACTTATTGAATTTATCCTACGTCTAAATACAATAAATCTGTTAAGAATACTATCATTAATATCGTGACAATTAAATATGTGTTCTTATATGAATAAATAAAATATATAGATTCATTTCTGATCATTGATATAAAATAGTTTGTATGAAATGGTTTACCTCTTACCATAATGTAGATATTGCATAATTGCATCTAAAGTAGAAAAAAAAATGAACATTTTACTTTTAAGCTTGTTAAAGGTGGTAGGAGAGTATTTGTTTCGCAGTGGTGTAACTTAGTTTTTGTATAATTTGAAAATTTCTTTTTACCAAGCAGTATCAATATATCTGTTATCAATGACATTGATTAATAATCCTAATATGATAAATTATAATAATGTTCGTCACACCTGAATTTCCCATTAGTCCGGAATCTAAGCTTTCCCTTGTTTTATTTATTTTTCATTAGTTTTTTGAGAAATTAGAGATTGATGGCTATAATATATTTTCAATTTTATCACACAGGATATACCAAGTAAAAATAACCAATAGTGAAACATAAAACTGTAAGGATATAATACAATCAATTATCAATTTATTGAAGAACTATCCAATTTAAATTGAAAAAGGAAACATTTCTAATCAACAAAGGAATATAAAAAAAATAAAAGATAAAACAGAGAATATTTATTTATTTACAAAGGAATTGAATAGGCGAGCTTTGAGCCTCTTGTGTCCAGTTCGTAAGCGAATGTTCAAGACTTGATCTCGTCGAGTTAGTCCATAGATCGCATCTCTGGGGTCGTGAAGTGGACGATTGAAATTAGTTCCCTAAGAGGCATGTCAAAAACAAAATTACTGACGCGGGCCACCATGGGAAAACTTTTTACAGCCCAAAAAGGAAGATTTTTTCGATCTGTTTTTGTTTTTTCAGCTACAACTGTCAAGCGATGCATCAAAGCAAAACTTGTACTGCTTAATAAATTACTGAACATTAAATTGTGCGTCGAACGAGTACATAAACTTTATAATGTGGTACGTGGTAAGGTATAAAACCACGGTCAACCAACCAGTGTTGCCATTTGTACGAGGATCCTCGTATTTGTACGAGGTTATGACGTAATGTACGAGGTACGAGGATAGATCAGCCTCGTACCTCGTACATAAGTTTTGCTGACGTATGCAATGCAAGGTTATATTTTTATGAATGAAGTTTAGAATTGTTTTAAGGTTATTTTGACTGTATTATTATTTATATTGATATGAAATACTGAACTTCTGTTGCTTTATAGACAAATAAATTGCAATTATATCTTCTTTAATTAGAGTATGATTATTATTTCCTTCATAAAACCATGATTGTATATATATGTTTTTTTTTTAATTTTCTAGAAAAAAAAATATTTTAGATTTTATTTAGTATAAAATAAAATATAAGAAACCATATCCGTTATTTCCTTCATAAAACTTTTTTTTATAAATATGTATTTTTTAAAATGTTTTCTAAAAGAAAATTAAACAGAAATTTTTACCGTAATTTTATTGAGCATAAAATAAAATACGAGGAAGTATATCCATTATTTCCTTCGTAATTATTATATCCTTCATAAAACTGCAATTGTAAATATATTCTAGATAAATCAATTTTTTTTTTTTAAATTATTACCGTAATTAAAAAAAATTATTTTCGATTTTTAATCGAGTAAAGTAATTAATTGAATAATTAACTAGTATTCATAATGAACCCATCTTAAATAAAGAAAAAAGAAAGTGTTTTTTCAGTGGTCGTCATTTATTTTTTGCGAGATATAATTGTAAGCTAAATACTGAAACAATCACAATCTATTATTTTTTATATTATAATGGATATCTCTGAAAGCATTAATGCCCCAATAATTAATTTTTATTGGTCTTCCAGAACCACTAACATCCTTTCATAAAAGCAGTTGTTTTGTTTTTAGAAAAAAGAAAAAAATTTAGTCCTTCCCCCAAATTAAATCTTGGATCTACTAATGAATACTTATGAAGGGTACTTTAAGAAGTTTATTTACCTATTTTAATGTTTATATAACGTTTTCAGTAGTTTATAAAAATATATAAACTTTTTTATATATTTTATTAAGCTAATTTTACTTCTTGACCCATTAACTAAAAAAAAATAATGTAAAAAAGCTTTAAAATATATGAATGGAGGTAAAAAAAAAATTCTGATCTAATTTTACTATAAAAAAAACAATAACACTGGGCTTATAATAGTACAAGTTATGAATGAACAAGCGTATGAGGATGTACGAGGCTTGAGTACGAGGTTTTGTCACAGAGCGCGCGGTAACACTGCAACCAACGCTGTTATTTTACCGAATTTTTCAAAAACTTAGACAAACTACTATAAATTTTCCTGTAACTTGGAAAATAGTTCCCTAAGAGGAAAAACCCATAGAATCAAAGTTGTAGATTGTCGAATTTTGAAGTGAGTGAAGCGAATCCACTGATTGAGGAATGTAGATTTGGTGGCGCCCAACCCATACAACGACCCTGAAATGGTCCTAGATAGATCAAACTTCTAATATTATATTAGCCTTTGTCCCCAAAGCAATAGGAATCTCGTGCGAGTGGACGAACCAGCTATTTTAAATTTATAATAGGCGATCCAGAAATAGTCCAACTGTGACCTCAGGCTTCCTGAAAATATTCCAATAGCAAAGCTAAATTTAGAGGCACTTCAAGCGAATCTCTCAGAATCCGATGCCCCGAGGTAAATGTTTTTAATAAAGATATATTTTAAGTATGGAACAAGTACTTTTCCTGAAATCGCTTGCGAGGAAAAGATTCGATGTGAAAATACTTTTTAACCGTTATGAAAAATAAAATTAAGCCCTTTTAAAATTTTTCAGTGAAATTTTCGACAAATTATTTGAATACAAATAAAATTTTCAGCATATGTTTTATTAAATAAAAAAAAGTATTAATACAACTTAAATAATAGTTATAAAGCTTTGTAATGCTGTTTTGGGCGAACAGCGATTTTTAAGTTTGATATATTATATTACTCGGCGAGGTACCGTGTGTGTTTAGAAATTGAAACGACACGAGGGTATGTGTTCTAGGTGTCCTATAAAAGGTATGTAGTACTTTTAAGTGGCTGGGTCGATTTTTAAGTTTGAAGGCTCAAATTATTCAATGAGATCCTATGAATATTTTAATAAGAATTTTAACTCAAAATTCTGTCCAATTACTGTGCTTAATAAATCCGCTAAAAACGTACGTAATGATTTTTTGAGCGGATGACATGGTCGATTTTCAACTTTGACGGCTGTAATTACTCAGTTAGATCCCATGAATGTTTTGAAACAATTTGAGCTCAAAATAAAATATACTATAGTTTAAATATCTCGATTATTAATTGATATCATGTGATCATAAGTTATGGAAATGAATCGTTAATATTTTAAAAACTAAAACTGTAAAATAAAATTTTTTTTTTGCATTTATTTATTTAGAACATAAACAATCTGTCACGTGGACAATAATTATAGTGATGTATGATATAACACATTCATACCATATATACAGACAATATAAAATTAACAAAAGTAAAATAAGAATCAAAAACTATGTACAATAAAAAAAATAAAATAAACTGAAGATAAGTAAATTAAAAACACATTCATACCTATATACAATATATAAAGTCAGGCAGGGAACCCCAAGCCAGACTTCTCCCTCCAACTATAGATGGAAAACGGGACTTCAAGAGATCCCTGTGCTATTCTCTCAACCGCGTCACTCCTGTTCAAGCCAAAAAAAAAAAAAAATTAAAAAAACCCGACACCGAAATTAGTAAATTTCATCCATCCTGAGGGAGTAAATTTATTTCCATATTCAATGAAACATCTTGGTAGACATTGGTAGGGAAATAGTTATCTAAGAATATTTAAACTTGGTGCAGTAGTCGAGTTCCTATCACACCCCAAGACTCTTTTGGACGTTGACGTGGACCGATACATGGAATGAATATATTTGCTTTCAGCTGTAATGTGTAATGAAAGGAACTCGACCACTACACTAATTTTAAATATTCTTAGATTTAAATTTCGCTATCAATCTACCAAAATATTTAAGTAGATATGGAAATACATTCTCTCAGGATCAATAAAATTTACCAATTTCTATAGTCGGGGTTTTTTGAATTAAAATATTTTTTTTTACTATAACCGGATTATTATTATTATTACAATTATTTTTTATAGATGAGTACGATTTAGTGTTGAAAATTTAATATTTCATCTCGCATCCAATCCTTTTTATGTTTATTATTGAAATTTACAACTGTATCATGATAAATACAACTAGTAAATATGAAATAAGTAACATGACATGTATAGCATGAAGAGAAACTACCCATTGGTAGCACTCCAATTATATTTCTATATTAGAAGGTCCCGAGGCCATCTTCTTTTCAGAGTCCTTGAAGAGTTATCAGGAATAGGAGAGAAAGCAAAGACAGAAGTTTATTATGAAAAGATAGGTATCTGTATTGAGCTAAATCGGAAACATATGGTACATAAGGTCGTTATGGATGATTTTATTTGTGACAAAGTAGGTAGCATTGAGGATTTTACGAAGGATTTTGGATTGTAAGGATTGGATACGAGAGGAATTTGATGGTTTAGTGGAGCACCAAAGCTCGATCCCATAAGTCCAAATAGGCCTTATTATAGTAATATATATATATATATATGAGTCTTTTGTAAATAGTTGAAGGCTTAGAGCGTTTGTCTAGTATGTGCTGCAGTAGTCGAAAACGTCGGGCGGTTTCTAGTCGTTTCAGTCTGGTATGAGGATTCCAAGTGAGTCGTTTGTCCAGGTGGAGTACTAGGTATCGGATTTGTACAGGGATAAGTGGGCTATTGTTTATTTTATTGGAATTTATTTTAATCCTCCAGTTTTGACACTATTGCATCCAATCCTTACAATTCAGAATACTTCTCAAAATCTATATTATTTCTAAAAGGTTTTTTTTTTATCTCAACGCCATAACATCGGCAATTCTTCATCAATAATTGAGCCCTCGTTTTAAAGATCTTCTTCTCCTTCAGGTGGAAAAAAATAGCCACATTCTCCCGAAATTTAAGGAAATAAGTGATGAGGAAAAAGAACCTTTATTTGCGAAACTCAAAAAGTATACATTTTTTTCTTGATTGTACTCATGATAATTAGAAAAATTACTAAATTAACTACAAAACAAAAAAAAAATATAATGGAATATATTAAAAATTTTTAAAATTTAAACAATTTGTACATACCAAGAAGGAGCAAAGTGTGTTAAAATATTTTTTTGTCAGAAATAAAATCATCCATAATCTTATAATGTCATATATTTTACCGATCTAGCCCAATCCAGATACCTGTCCTTCCATAATAAACTTCTAGCCTATTCAAATCCACTAGTTTCTAACTTTACATCCTCTTCGATTCCTGGCAATCTTCCTAGGTGTCTGAAATGAAGATGGCCTTGGGACCTTCTAATCTAGAAATATAATTGTGTTATCATTGGGTTAATGAAGTTGTAAATTTCATTAATATAAATGAAAAAAAATGAAGTTGTTTCAGAAACATTTTTTTTTTTCATCTGATTATTTCTCTTACTAAAAGGAAAATATATGAATATGTTAAGAACCAAGTGATCCCAGGCTGTTTAATAATAATCTATATCATATAGGAGTATACCCATATTATATTGCTCTGATATTATGTATGATTTAATTTTCTTCTCAAACTGAGATCTTACTTTCCTTAAATTACTATAACGTGATAAACGAAAAAAGTGTTTATGCATACTTCGGAACGTATATTATTTTTTAAATAGCTCTGGACGAAGAACACGATTTCGTAACGAAACCTGTTCCCTAACGAGTCCGGAATGTTTTAATGCCTTGCTCGGCTAGGGATATCTGGGTAATTCCTTCCATAATATGTCTATCTATTTTTTTTATTATAGCTTATTCTAATATATAATAATAATAATAAATGTACGTAGTAATATAAATAATGTTAAAAACGTTGATTTATATTTATTCATCAATTCTTAGAAAATATTTATATCTCAAAAGTTGTTTACTCTTATTCTTTAATGGTATTCCTACAGGAATATTGCGTAGCGTAAGAATATTGGAAAATTACAGATACCTCGTAACATTGGTATTTTGGTCTAATGATAAATTAAATACCGATGTATCGTAATTTCGATATTGAAAATTTATTTCCTACACCTCCATCCAGCCCCGCCCCCCCCCCTAAAAAAAATTCTAGTGATATCTTTTAGGTTTTGTGCCATTTTAAAATATTTTTTTGTTAAATATTAGGCCATAGGTCACCAAATGTACACAGTTGTGACATCTCGTACGCTGCAGCGGCGTCCTTCCTGCCTTGATTTTATATTTGTAGCTAGTGTTGACAATTAAATTTATTTTTATCTAGTTCTAAGTAATAATTAATTTTAATGATTCTGGATTGACTCTAGTGAATAATGGAAGAGAAGATTGGTTGAGGTGTTCAGTAAAAAAAAAAAAATATAAAAAAAAAAAAATAAGTATATTCATTCGTGTTAATAAATAACTTATTATTTTGACTGATGACCCCAACCAATCTTCTCTTCATTTTATTAATTAATGTTAATAATTGTTTAAGATTTTAATAATTTATTAAATATAGAATTCCTTCCATTATTATTTTTTTTTTTGTATGTCGATACTATTTTATTGATTTTTTTTACTATTTTCAAGTTCCAATTTAATAAACAATCATTCTAATTTATTGAATTAGATCTATTGGCAAAAAAAAGAGAGAAATTCTTTTCTTTTTTTAATTTAATTTTAAAATATTTTTCTGTTGTCTTCGTGGATAAATGTTAATAAACTAATACTTTTTGTAATATATTAATATCTAATTATATTTATTAAAATCTGATTATATCTATTTTAATAATATTTTCAAGTTATATTTGACGATAAATCCCAACCTCGTGTTTTATTTACAACTTTTTATATAATGTATTTTTGTTGAGAATAAAAATGTTATATAAATCTATTACATAATATGTTTAATACTTTAGTTTAATTTAAATTTAGTAATTAAGAAATAAAACCTTATGGCCCCTTCACACTGCTGGTCACCCTTCTCTCCTAGGCTCTATCGACATTGTTTCAAACTTTCGATGCCATATGAATCGATAAAAAGTTATATTTATAATATAGTTGTATTAAGTTACTATTTCGATAAATTTGAAAAATATCGATACCTTACATATATGTCGATATATCTTTTCGATTTGTATAATTGAGAGAATAAATTTTATGAATGTTGTATTGATATAAGCGACTCTGGATAATTCGAAACCCAGGAGACTACATGAAACATGATCGATAATAGATAATTCTAGAATTATCGATACTTTTAATTATAAAGTTTCAACAATTCAACAAAGTTTGAATCATAAAAAGAAAAAAAAAATCGAATGATTATATTTTTGAAAATCTGTATGCGCTTACATAAATGTTATGTATACATAGCCTAATGTAAAAAATATCACTAGGAAAATTCCGAATTATAAAAGGGGAAGTGATCTAGTTCCAATTATAGAACGTTCTCTTCCCCTTTTATTACGAAAAGAATTTCAAGCAATCAAAAATCAGCATTTTTTCGATTTAACAAAGTTAACAGCTGAAGAGTTCGAATAGTCGAAAAACTCGAATTATCGAAGTTTGAATTATCGAGAGTCGACTGTATAATATTTAGTTTGGCTCTTCGAGGTCCTACAGCCCAGACTAATATCTAATAGAGAATTCCTTTCCGAATATTTTGCAAGGCCAGCCAGCCAATCAGAGCTCGGGGTCGAGGATAAAAAATAAGGAATTTCCTGCTGCCATCTCGGTTCCTGGACTGGAGTGCTCAGCTGTTTCCTTGAACATCTCTAGTCAGCATTTCCGTCCGAGGATCGCTGCTGGAGATCTCGCTTCCATAACGACCTCCTTCCAGCCGTTCCAGTGAAAGAATTCGCCTGTAGACCTCAGCGCGAATGACTTGTGCACCTCTACGAAAACTCTCACTTTACACGACCACCTTTTCTTCGAAGTATAAGCTATACTATAGATAAACATGTTTATAATATATGTTTACATCTGATATGTTAATACCCGGATTAACAGTTAAAAAATAAAGACTATATAGAACTAAGGAATGCTTTGAAATCCCTTAAAAAAATAGAAGAAATAAACCATCAATGAAAGTGGAAATATGAATAAAAAATATATACAGTGGCTCACAGTGAAATTGATACGTCCTGTAGAAAAATGGAAAAATACTTCATAATTGTAGGTTAATGGTTGACTGTCGTGAATAATGAAGAGATTCGCACATTCCTTTATTATTATTTATGTCTATTATTTCATATTATATCCTTTTTCCTTTTCTTTCGATCTCTCCTGTAGATCTGTAGAAGTATATTCACATTTTCATATATTATATATTTCACTAAAAGAATTGTCACAATCTATTTACTTCAGTTTAGGATCTTGTTACTTAACTTACTCTGGTTATACTTTAATGTACTTACTGTTTATAGTTTTAAAAAGCTTATTCACATTGTTTATAATTTTTTGTCTAAATATTATGTATCTTCCACAATTCTCTATATCTTTTTTTATCTTGTCCGTTCTAGCTCTGAAGAAGACCTGTAAAGTCGGGTCGAAACGTTAGGTTTTAATAAATTTAATTAATTAATTTTTCCACTAGCCTATTTATGACCGGGCCCCGGACCATCTCCTTCCTTTATAATGAAACGGTCAACTATTAAATATTCAATAAAACATAATATGACATTAAAAGAAGGACACTTTTCCAATCAAAATGAAAACAATCATTCAATTTAATTGTAACAGATTTTTCCGACATTTAGAGCACCTAAAAATGACAATAAGCGAAGAGAACCCTATACTAGTTTGTCTCCAAGAAACACACTTACAAGAAAAGAGATAAAAAGATTACGATATATACCGAAAAGCAAAAGATCGTCATGGGAAGACTTCGTATCTTCATTAAATCAAAGCATTTCAATGAAGGAGCTCTGGAATAAAGTGAAAAGCATTAAGGGGATCTCCAAAACAAAGAAATTGCCTGGTATAAAGAGTGGACAAGACATTATAACTGACCCTGACGAAATCGTTAACGAAAGTGATAAAACTCTGCAACAGAGTGTAATTTAAAGGCGTTGCCAATGACCCTATAGGGTAGAAGCAACAAAATACCAAATAAATAAATATAAAGAAGGAAATAACACTTTATTAGGATGTTTATTGATTACAATAAATTATTTTTTTTACTGTAATATAAATTGAACTATTTATTTATTCAATAATTTCTCTCAATATCAGGTGTATCATTTTGACTGTGAGCGACAATATACAATTCCAAGTTTCCCGGAGTATTTATTCTCTTCTAATCTCCTTTACTTATTTTTTTAATAGATTTTTAATTTAGACTACAATAAATAGCAATATGTCAATTTTTTAAAACCTCAACCAAGTGTAATAAGATGAAACCGGATTTCCATGTCGGAAATTTAAATGTTTTTCTAAGATTAAAAAAAAAGTATTTAAAATCCACCAAATCAAGCAAATGCCATTGTTTAAAATACTATTTCATTGTACTTGTATGAAAGAACAAGTGAAATATAAAAATATATCATGGATATGTTTGTAACCTCAAATATATTTCTTTTTATTTATTATTATTGAAATTTACAACTGTATAAATGATAAACACATTAAGCAAATTTGAACAAATAACATGACATGTACAATATGAAGAGAAGCTACCCATTGGTAGCACTATATTATATTATATTATATTATATATTATATTATTATAATTATATTTCTATATTAGAAGGTCCCGAGGCCATCTTCTTTTCAGACGCCTCGGAGGGTTATCAGGGATAGAAGAGGAAGCAATGTTGGAAACAAGAGGGTTCGGATGGTTTATAAGTTTATTATGGAAGGATAGGTATCTGGATTGGGCTAAATCGGAAACAAACCTCAAATATATTTACTATAGAGTATTAACTCTAGATAAGATATTATATTTAAATAGTTAGGTAATCTACCGTCCGCTTATTCCAAAAACTAATCAAGTAACCTTTTATAAAATTAAATTAGTGAATAATTTGATGGATTTTCCCTTTGTGAAATCCCAACATGATCCACTTACAATTAGTGTGACAACTTTTGACCTCTCCATGGCAGACAATGAAAATTTCATAATTTTATTTTAGTAAACTTTACATTAGAAAACAACAGTTTGATAACTTATAATCCTACAATCTATAACTATAAATGAGCTTTTCAGTTGACAGAATGACTAACTCCAATTTCAAAATTCTTTATTATTAATTTTAGTGATGTTTCTACCTTTATTCAAGTTCTATATTTCTACACTGCAATCACCTACTCTGGAATAAACTTACCATTGTCTGTATTTCTCCAACAAGAAATATCACTAAAATGATTTTACTGAAAAATGTTGAAATTGGAATTAATCATTCTGGCATCTGAAACATACACATAGCTCAGCAACTGAAGTTATGTGGTTTATGAAAACAAATCAAGTAACTAGATTTTTATTTCCTGCCTTCGATATAATAAATAGTGTTTTTGTTATTTCAATGGTGTTAATGGTTTGGCATATGTAAACTTTTAGATTTAGCTCTGTTTAAAATGCACTTCAAAAATTTTATAACTGCCCAATATTGCCAGAAAATAATTGCTATTCAAAGCAGAGCGTTAAGTGAATGTTGTGTGTTGCGTGAACCAGATTTTTTTTTATTATTATGAATCATTTTAAAGATGCGTAAAGTTGTTTTTATCAAAATGGCACAGTAGTCACACACTATTTATAATGAATAGACAGCTGAGTTTTTTTCCTGCTAACCTTTCCGTCCCAGCCTTGACTTGTGTTCTTGATTTCTTTCATTCAGCTGTTAAGATGACAATCCTATATATTATTTCTAAAAGGTATTTTATTTTTTGTCGGTATGCCATAACTTCGTAAATTCTTCATCAAATCCAATGATTGACCACTCATTTTGAAGATATTCTTCTCCTTCACATGCGAAATATAGTCCTATCCCCCGATTTCTGGGGGGAAAGTTATGAAGGAAAAGAATAACTTAATAATTCGGGAATAACTCAAACATTATACATTTTTTTCTTGATTGTACCCATGATAATTAGAAGGATTACTAAATTACCTAAAAAATCAAAAAAAATCGGACAATTATTAAAAAAGATTCAGTCCATTAGTTTTGGTATACTCAATAATTTCTTCCTGTTTAAAGATATTGCATTTAGGAGTAGAATAGTCTACTTCACTTTTTTCCTGGGTGATATATTAACTTTATTATTTCTTAAAGACATTTGGTTGTTCTTACATTTTTTTTTTTTTAATAATTTAGAAAATTCCATGATCGGGGTATTATTTTGTCTTTATTACTTTTATTATCTTTCCAGTCAGCGTTTAAAAATAGGTCCTAGCAAAGCAATTTGTACAAATATTTTGGTCTATTATGTTTAATGGAATATTGTAATCGACCAAGGAAAAAATATTAATTCCTTCCTTACACAATACATAGGAACTACTTTTTTTCCATACTGTTTTGCTATTTCTTCACTAAACAACAAAATTATCTGCGAATTATTCGTACGGGCCAACTAATATTATAAATTTCAAACAAAAATATTTGTTTTTTTGGACACGGTACAGATCCTTAATTATTAAGTTATTGACATCCGCCTATAGCTTTGAGAATGGTTTTATCTTATCCTAATCTACAATTATATATATTTACGAAAAATCTCGGAAATGGAGCGTCTTCAATATGGAGCTTGGTAAACTTTATCCATTTAATGAAGAACGAAAAACTCATGAATATTCATTTTCTTACCACTTGATTCTAGAATGTGATCACAAAATCGGAAGAAAAAAGACGCCTACAAAAATATTGGGCCGTTTGGCGTGACCTCCACCCTAAACATATAGGGCAGAAGGGTTTTTAGAAAAGTTGTAAAAATTTGATCAAAAGGGATTATTACCGCGGTATATTTTTTCCAATCGCAATAATTGTTTTTTGTTTTTTTATTTTACTCATAAAAAGAAATCTGTAATATATTATTTTTAGTATACCTGATATTTATAATGTAATAATATGTAAATATATCTCCTCGTTATATCGAAAGTACAAAAGAAAAAAATCGGAATAGTTTCAGGTGGTCGATTGACGTAAGAAAGCACGATAGAGGGGAAAGTGGGTCAAGGAACTGTGATCGGCCGCCTTCGGCAACTGTCGGGTATCTCCGGCCGTCCGCGTGTTCTAGCTCGCAGCTTATATCTTTGGAGGGTTTTCCGATGTATTATATTATTTGAAATTAAAATATTTGACAAAATTTCAAAATTGTAAAATAAGTTGTAATATGTTTGGAGGCATTGATTACATATTTGTTTCTCTGAACGTCCTAAAATTCCGATGTTTTATATTATTTGAAATTAAAGTATTTATCAAAATTTCAACATGATAAAATTATTTTTAATTTTTTTTATTGAATATGAATACATTCTGCCACATTAAAGGGGATTAATATTAAGTCTACATGAATTATTCACACAATATATACATACAAATAATAACTAAGATTTCGATAATAAAGAAAAAGAAATATAGAAAAATAAAATAAATAAATTTATATGCCCGTGTACAAGGAAAATGAAATAATAGATAAAAGCTAAATGAAATTAAAGTAAATAAAACACATTCAAACCTGTGTACAATATGAAATGGTAAAATATAGAATGGTAAAATATATTTCGAGGCATTGATTAAATTCTTGTTTCTCTATATGTCCTAAAATTCCTTGAGTTTATTAACCAATTAAGGTAGAGTGGTATGATAATTGGTCCGTTTTTTTAAATTTTCTAAATCATTTTAAACCTGTTTGTAATACCCTTATATATCTTAGGGAGTTAAAAAAAAAGAAGAAATATTTAGACGTTTTTGCCAGTCTAACAATCTTTCATTCCCTTTCACATTTTATTGAGAAATGAGTAATTATTTGATCAATTTGCTTTAAAGAGAAATAAATAAAATTTAAAAAATAGTAAAAATTTCGGAGGCAAAAATTCGATCCTTTTTGAAATTTCGAAACTATATACTTTTCGAGGTTTTCATTTAATAGAATGTTGGTTTTGAACTTAAAACATTTATTCGGAAAGAAACGAGGTGAAAAATAATACAAAAACAATATCGAATGTACAGTGTAGTCTTATAGACAAAAATGTCATTGAGGACACTGTCGATATTCGAACATTTAAAGTATTTTAATTTTTTTTTTTTTAAACTTATTTATTGAGAAATGTAACAATCTCTTTTAAAGGAAATTTATAATAGTATTTAGAGATCACATTCACACTAAATAAAAATAAATTAAATAGAAAAATAATATATTTTTAAAATAATCATTCACAGAGTTAATGATTATTTCATTGAGTATTTATTTAGGTTTCAGGGATATCTAAGTAACGAAATTCAGTGGTTGGTAGAAGTAGGGAAACCGGAAGTGAACCCGTTTAGAGAAGTTGTGGGAACCAGAAGTCTCAAGTTGTCGATATAACATTCGAGGTATGGAATGGATATCTACATAACGTATCGATTTTATTCTTTGCCAATATTCGTTATGTGGTGATATGGTTTAACTATAATAATCCAAGCGGTTTCAAAATAGCGGCCGAAAAACTTGCCTAAAATTCTCTCTTTTAATTCCTTTAAATTTATGTTTCGAAAAGTACATTCCTTTCAAAAGGCGGCCGAAAAACCTGTGTCATACATATATTTGTAATACTTCACTGAAATTAAACTGAAAAAATCTGGTTTATCCACTCACACGGCTTTCCTACCTGTTACAGAAAAGTTTTTATATCGTTACATATGTCCATCAAAAACAAAAACAAATTGAATTAGATTTATTTTCCTGAAAATTTATCAAAGAAAAGATTTGAGTACGCTTTATTTGATAAAGCAATGTGAACCGGCTTAAGGTAGATCAGTGTATAAATTTCAATGCTCTCTAATATTGCTGATCAAAAACTTTTTGCCATAGCCTAATTTTGACAAACAATAATTTCTGTTAAAAGAAGAGGAAATGGTGAAGCTTGTGTGATGATGGCAACGGATTTTTCTACTTTCATTAAGTTATATTTTTTCTCTCATTCACCCCTTTCTGACACCAGGATATGAACCCGTAATCTTACATTGGAAATTGAATAGCTGTAACTTCGTTAATAGTTGTCCGAAATGAACGATTTTTATATAATTTTGTAGGGAATTTCATTACGGTGTTTTTTTCTCAGAGGGAACGTATAGATCCGCCGAAAACCGCATACCGAAAATTTCACTCGATCGAAATATTGTCCTTACCTATTATAGGACGGCAAATAAAAAATCATTGAAATCTGACAATTTGGTGCAAAGATTAGGTTTTAAATATTTTTCATATGTTCTACTGCAAATCCTATTTCCTTTGTTTTGGTTTTTTAATATCCTGAAACTGTTACATCAACTGAAGCAATAATTGGTAATTGGTTGACTGTCGTGGATAATGAAGAGAAGAATAGTTGGGGTGCTCAGTCAAAAAAGGAAAGCAAAAATAAATTATAATATTTATTTTTTACATCTGCCGACGTTTCGACCTGAAGTTCAGGCCATCATCAGGGCTAAGAAAATAACCAGATAACAAGGTATGAGAAACTTAAGTAATGATGGTAAAAAAGATAATAACAAAAAAAAAAAAAAATGAGAAAATAAAATAGATTAGATCTAGATAAAATAGATCTAGATAAAAGAAAAATAAAATAGATAGATATAAAGTAAAATAAAATTGTTAGAATAATGACTAAGAACTAAGAGATAAATAATACAGACTGTTACATAGCGTGGAATGATGAAGTAGGCATAATCAAAAAAGGGGGTGACAATAGTGTTACATTGGGAATCTTAGAATAAAATGTAAAAACATAAAAAAGAAATATAAAGTTATATAAGAAATGAGAATAAAATACATAGTAAAAAGAAAACATTGAGAATGGAGTAGTTTGATAGTAAATTGAGATATTGTAAAGTCTATCAAGATGTACAGACAATGTATAATATAATAGAGAGTTAACAACAGAGAAAAGGAATGAAAGGAAGGAGGGAAGAAATTGAGAAAGCTGAAATAAGAAAGAAATAAAAGAAGTAGTACCTTTCTCCTAAAATGTCAAAGTGAGAATGAAGTCGTTACAAAGAAGGTGGAGAGAGAAGGGATGTGGAGGTGGCGTCATCTGTAACGGTTATCGGACGAAGCTAGAACTAGAAGAATGCTAGTAGAAGCCTAAATAGTTACGAGAGATATATTATGTAGAAAAATTATGGAATATTGAACGAAAGTTAATAGAAAGTGAAAGTGAATATATATATATATATGTATATATATATATATATATATATATATATATATATATATATATATATATAAGGGAGTTGTCAGCAAAAAGGAAAGGAATATAACTATGGATGTTTTAATAAATTCAGAATTTGGCTATAGGTTAGAGAAAAGTTGTTTTTGTCAGCTTTAAGATTCACTGTCTTTGGTTGAAGCTTGGTTGAAGCTTGAAGCTTGAAGCTTCAACCAAAGACAGTGAATCTTAAAGCTGACAAAAACAACTTTTCTCTAACCTATAGCCAAATTCTGAATTTATTAAAACATCCATAGTTATATTCCTTTCCTTTTTGCTGACAACTCCCTTATATATATATATATATATATATATATATATATATATATATATATATATATATATATATATATATATACATATATATATATATATTCACTTTCACTTTCTATTAACTTTCGTTCAATATTCCATAATTTTTCTACATAATATATCTCTCGTAACTATTTAGGCTTCTACTAGCATTCTTCTAGTTCTAGCTTCGTCCGATAACCGTTACAGATGACGCCACCTCCACATCCCTTCTCTCTCCACCTTCTTTGTAACGACTTCATTCTCACTTTGACATTTTAGGAGAAAGGTACTACTTCTTTTATTTCTTTCTTATTTCAGCTTTCTCAATTTCTTCCCTCCTTCCTTTCATTCCTTTTCTCTGTTGTTAACTCTCTATTATATTATACATTGTCTGTACATCTTGATAGACTTTACAATATCTCAATTTACTATCAAACTACTCCATTCTCAATGTTTTCTTTTTACTATGTATTTTATTCTCATTTCTTATATAACTTTATATTTCTTTTTTATGTTTTTACATTTTATTCTAAGATTCCCAATGTAACACTATTGTCACCCCCTTTTTTGATTATGCCTACTTCATCATTCCACGCTATGTAACAGTCTGTATTATTTATCTCTTAGTTCTTAGTCATTATTCTAACAATTTTATTTTACTTTATATCTATCTATTTTATTTTTCTTTTATCTAGATCTATTTTATCTAGATCTAATCTATTTTATTTTCTCATTTTTTTTTTTTTTTTGTTATTATCTTTTTTACCATCATTACTTAAGTTTCTCATACCTTGTTATCTGGTTATTTTCTTAGCCCTGATGATGGCCTGAACTTCAGGTCGAAACGTCGGCAGATGTAAAAAATAAATATTATAATTTATTTTTGCCTTCCTTTTTTGACTGAGCACCCCAACTATTCTTCTCTTCAACTGAAGCAATGTATTTTATTTTTCTTAGAAAATTGCTAATGTTAAAATAAAATATTATTTAGGGCAATGTTAGGAATAATCTATTCTTTATGTTTCAAGGAAAGTAATGTTACTTTTGATATATAATTGTTTGGAAATAATAAACCATTGTGTAATAATTTGTAGAGTTATTATTCATGAAATTAATACAATTAATTAATTATAAGTATACCTGATATTCATTACCCATATAAGAAAAGAAAATACTTTTAAATGGTGATATATTTTGCAACGGCTAACTAGATAGCAATTGGAGCTGTTGGATCGACCGGTGGCAGCGACGAAGGTTGTCTCGCTGCTTCCTAGATCCTGATTGAAGAGTGATTGGATTTGGGAAGGACATTCCGGAGGGGAGGCCCATTCTTATTGGATGAATCCTTCCTTAGCCACTTTCTCACACGATTCTTTGTTTTTCTTTCTTGTCTCAGAACTAGTTATTATTTTATTTTATCAAAATATATATGTATTTTTTTTTATATTTGCTCTAAAGATCTTGTTGATCTTTTGTCGGTGAAGCATTATTCTTAGAGCGTATTATAGCTTGTGAAAACTCAGATAGGATTGAGTGAATAATCCTACCTCACCTTGCTATTAACCTTAGTTTCCATGGCTGCCGACTATCAGCAGAGACCAAGAGGCTGATAGTCGGCCTCTATTATATTATCTTGGTACAAAATAATACTACGCTCTTCCCTTCACTCAATATTTTTTACATAATATAAATAAATGCAGAAAGAGATTTAAAACTGGTTGGAACAATATCCGTTAAGCGAAGACACGGAAACTATAAAACTAAATACGACAACGTAGATAGAGGCCAAAACATATAGGGTACAAAATGTATGTATAGCTGTGAAGACGGCATCAACTTCGGTGATACAAATATAGAAGAGAATACGCTTGAACAATAAAAAAATTGCTGTTATTTATAGGGGCTAGGTAGCAGAATGGGCTAACGCAGGTGAACAGCACCTTAATTAAAAATAATTACGAACTCGCTTCCCGGAGCGAGGGAGCTTTTAACTCTGACATTAATCCACCGCCCTCACACTCTGGCCCGGGAAAACCCTGTATAGCCCAAAAGGCGAGGAAGGTAAGGAAGAAAACAAAATCCTGGTATTTTTGATCTACAGGGTATTTAGAATCAATAAAAACTAAATTGAATTGAAAATTAAGATTAGGTTGAAGGCGGGAAATATATACTATGAAATAATTGTTTTTATTTACTTTACGGACTTTTTTTAATCCACTGCAAGCGGTCCATCAATTCGTGCCCCAGGGGATTTTGCTCCCCTGTTCCCCTCCCTCTCCCCCTACCCCTCTGACAGCGAGCCAGTTTTCATAATACAGAAGCAAGTTATCCATAGCATCATAGGCGATCCCTTTGGGGCCGATTCGTCAGTGTCATTCCATTGGCTCACTCCAATTCAAGAAGAGTGCCAAATCGGTTTAGATCTACGGATTATGGCTGCTCAAGGTCAGCAAGCTTACGAAGCGTAACTATAGTTCTTTCGCAAATTTACAAATAAGTTCATGGATTCCCGATTAAGGAAAACGGAGTAGGTTCATTACTCTCCCACACACACACACTCGTGATTCATGTTAATATGTTTTGTTTATTTAGTATCTATTTGAAGTCACGATTACAGAATCCAGTGTGGACTTAATATTCTAATCAGTGGCGTACTTACACCATTTGGGGCTCTACATGGATTATTTTTTATGCTTCCTAACGATTAAATAGAGAAAAGAAAATCTTTTATTCCATATTGAAAAAAATATATATTGTTTCATAATTCTTATCTATCATCGTATTAATTATTATTACATCGTATACATGCAACAAGTTACATTTTATTTTCGTAGCGTTAAAGTTAATAATTTTTAGTCTACAACTGTAATAAGTACTCTGCTAAATAGGAAAATAGCAGAGGGAAATAAAATATGAAATCACACTAGTAAATTATTGAAAGAAGTTTATCGGCTGTTCTTCATATCATGGACGATAAATATTCAGACGCAGTCATTATAAAGTTTTTATTGGTGCCGACGTTTCAACCCAAACATGTGATTCATCATCAGGGCGTGTTTCAATCACTGAAGGTATTCAAGTACTTGAATTGTTAATATATTAATATATTGTTATATTATTACTATATTTAATTAATTTTGTAAAATTTACTTTGTTTACATGTTTTTACTACTTTGATTGTCTTCTATTATTTATTTTCTTAATATTTAATCTAATAACCTTAGCATATAGCTCTTACATTACTCTATCGTTTGCACCTTGTTCTTTATAGCCCTGATAATGGTTCATTGTTGGACCAAAACTAAGACTTACTAAATATTTTCTACTTAAACTAAATTATTTCAGAATAGCCATCTGAGATCATATTTATATTTTTTTTAAAAATTGAATATTTAATAGATGACCGTTGCACTATAAAGGAAGGAGATGGTCGGGGATGACGCTCATAAATAGGCTAAATAGTGGCAAAACTATTTTATTAAAAGCCAACGTTTCGACCCGACTTTACAATCAATCCTTTCGACCCTGAAGAAGACCTGCAATCTCCTTCCTTTAAAAACAAATTTTTTTTTTTCCTGAACTCAACTTTTCTTCAATTAGGTTTTTCTAGGGCCAGAGTTAAAAGCTTCCGGCACCGGTACTCGAACACTAAATCTCCAGATTTAAGTTGCCGGGTAACGTGTACATTAAGCAGGCATTAATCCGCTCGGCCACCACGCCCCCTAAAATATTCGCTTAATTGAAGTTTTTTTTTTCAACTTTTTTTTTATTGAAGTTATGATCCAATTAAAAAAAATAAAAAATCCCCTCCTGTGGGGTGGGGCCCCCTTGTTAACTCAGAACCATCCCCTTACTTCGCTGCCCCCCTCCCTCAGAGACGCCACTGATTTCAATAGCGTCTTGAATCGTCACAATTTGTTACTTGTATCTACAAGTTACGCAAGCTAATGTACACTGTAATCTATCATTGTGGAATCCATTACCTCGCACATGTGGCTACTGAGTGAGGCATACAGAGGGGGCAAGTTGAATGAGACAGCTAAATATAGATAGCGACACGTGGACCAGATAGCTTCTTCCTATCGATACCTTGCTCATATCGATTCTCTTCTAAATGTCAGGGGGGAGACTCGTTATTTTTAGAAAGGCGGTGTACCTCGCTGAGCTTTTTCTTCTAACGGTCTTTATTGTTTCGTCTGTGTCCTGGAAGATGTCCAATAAAATAAATAGTTTATATTTTTAACTTTTTAATGATTTCAACAAATAAAGGTAAATATTTAGTCAATTAGGCATTAAATTTATTTATATGAAAACAAGTGTTATTATCAAGTTCAAATAGATAATTCTTATTTCGAGTAATTTGTGGTTCTATCAGATTTATATAATCGTAAAATAAATAAAATAATAAAATGAAATTTAAACTTCGTGTAGGAAGTTAGTTGAAGTTTGCGGTCTTAGGAAACAAATATTATTTTTATTTTATATTAACGCTTCGGCTTAAGTTTCAGACCTGAGGGCAGGCAAGATAAGGTAACAATAAAAATATTACAAAAAATATCGACCTGAACTTAAGGATATTTAAAAAAAAAAAATGTTTTTATAATATATGTAAAATATTGTGATGAGTTGTACATTCTTTAAAAGTTGTAATATTCCGCAAAAAAAATTATACTAGCATTTGGAACTAAAAAAAAAAAAAAAATGGACTAGTTCATTTTAGAAATGAAAAGAAAACTAGTAATTATTCATGAATGGTAAATATGTGATAACATAAAACATATAAAAATGATATTGGTAGTTGTAAAAATAACCGCTGATATAGAATAATTGTAACTAAATTATGAAATAAACAAACAAATAAATGAAATGAAATATAATATATATTTGTAATTTTAAGGTCAATTTGACTAAGACAATTATATTGCCAAAAATCGACTATAAAAAAATATATAACAATGTTCTTAGAAATTACTTGCTAAATATTTTATAAAATTAATATTACCAAGTATTGAGAAGTAACATGTATTAAATTACGATTTTATTTAAATAAGATTTCCAAATTATAGGAAATGAATATTTTCAGAAATATTGGTAAATAATTAGTAAAGCAAATGTAAAATAAAAAAAAATATAAAAATAATATATTATTTTCTTTAAATAATTGGTTATTTTCTTAGCCCTGATGAAGGCCTGAACTTCAGGTCGCAAAGTGCTAGATAAAGTGCCCATAAGAAATGAAACCAGAGCTATTACAAATAAGGAGACCTAATTTTCTACTATTAATAAGCTGAATGCATTCCTTTTAAGCCCCTCGTATGAGATGATGTCGTATTCCATATATGCAATATTTTTTAACAATTAGATAGTTTAAGCGGCATAACTTTAGTAAATACGTCGGCATATGTAAAAATAAATATTATCATTTATTTTTGCCTTCTTTTTTGACTGACCACAACAACTATTCTTCTCTTCATTATCCACGACAGTCAACCATTTACCAATTATATAAAAATAATATCAAATTGATAAAATCATATAGTTTTTTAAATATTTTTAATTTTGTAATTTTAAAATGGCTAAAATAAGTGGAGACTTTATGTAGTATTAAATACATTTTTTTAAAAATAAATTTTTTTAAAAAGATTCATTATTTGTGAGAATGATCTTTTGAACCTTAATTTATTATTGAGACAATGTATAAATTAAACAAATATAAACACAGTCATCGAACTTCTAGGTTCATTAGACGTTAATATTATGTGTTAAATAAATGCTTAAAAATTCAGAAAGTATATAACACATAACAGTTAAATCAACCTTTAATCGTTGAAATACAGTAAATTGGTAACTTACAAAGGTTAAATTGCTGCATAAATTGGGGCTTACTCGTGTGAAATGTAATAATATATTGATATCTGAATATTGCATTAGTAATCCTGTAGATGAAAGCGAAATTTCCATTTAAGTTATATTTGAATTAATAATTATGTTACAATAATGGATGCTATTTCCATCAGTTCAATCCTCTCTAAATCAGTGTTTGCGATCGTACGAGAATTCCCGTATTTGTATAAGATTTTAATTTATGTACAGAGAATGAGATATTTGTTTCTAAAATTGTATGTATTTATACAAAATTATATTCTTACTAGTATCTACTATACACCTCCGAAATCTTGCAGTCTTGAAGTCTTGCAGTTACCTATTAGTTTATTGCTATTTATTAAACATGTTGCTTTAGATCATAGAAAATCGCTACAGAATAGTTACATTTATTTGTTTTATTGACATAAACATAGTGAAGTCCAAACAAATTAATAAAATTATCTTGGCAATACATCACAAGCATTATCAAGAAAGATGGACTCCAACTTTGAAATGGAAGAGTTGTAGAGTTAAGTCAATCTATTAACCCACCGAATTAAATTTTGTTTTATTATTTTCAATAATCAACAATGGTTTTTGGATCGACCAAAAAATTCAAAACTTAACCCCCTCTCAAAATTTGAGATTTCACGTTTCAGGATGCGTAGAATTCGAAAAACGAATAAAAAATTTTTCGTCCGTCCGCCGTCCGCGCATTTTATTCGAAACTACTGGAACAATTTTTTTTTTTCAATTTTAAATATGTTCATTAAAAATATCACATACTGATTAGACTAATTTTCCTGATAACCGATCTCAGAAATCATTAGGGTAGATAGATAGAAAGTAATCTTTATTCTGGGACGATGTTCCTTATTTCTTTGATAAGGTATTTGAGGGTACGATTTCTTTGATGAACTAAAGCAATGCAAACAGGCAAGTGAACAATTAATTAATACCATTAATTTATAAAACTTAATACACTGTAACATTGCTACAACTGGTCCGATTTAGAGAATTTTCTTTATTTAAGAAAAATTTAAGAACCTTTTAAAAAATACAAATACATACAGATATATTACCGTTTATTATTTTAATAATCAACAATGGTTTTTGGATCGACCAAAAAATTCAAAAACTTAACCCCCTCTCAAAATGGGAGGTTTCACGTTTCAGGATGCGTAGAATTCGAAAAACGAATAAAAAATTTTTTGTCCGTCCGCCGTCCGCGCATTCCGTATATTATATTACCGTATATTCATATAGATATATTACCGTTATTTTTCAGAATGGGGAAACCTAACTAAACCCCGAACGAAGAATTGGAAGAGTTAAATGTAAAAGTATATTGGTTCTACCAATTCTTTACATATAGTAACTAAATTTTTCTAGGCAAAATAGTAAAAACATTTAGGCATAATAGCTACTAATCCATTTTGCCTTAATGTTTTTTTCACAAGTCTTGGTCGTGATCCTGCAACAATTAGGCGGTCTTGGTCTTGGTTTTGCAAAGTGCCGGACCAAAACTTATTTTGGGGGTGACTTCAATCTGAACCAAAAATTTTTTCCAACTGGCAAAGATGTATCCAACTTTGAATTAAAACAATACATAACCTTTGAAAAAAAAAAATTATCCCCGTACTATAAATTGGTACTTCCTTGTATATTGTAATTGTTGGGCTTAGTAACGAGAGAATTCCTAAAAGGTTAATATTTGCTGTGCCGAATGGTAAGCGTCCGAGGGGTAGACCGAAGCGAAGGTGGGAAGATTATATTAAAGCCGATCTGAAGGGACTGGGTTTGGACGGCGAACGGTGGAGGGAGGTGTGTAACAAGCGATTGGTGGTGTCGGCATCGAACCTTCGGGTTCGCTAAGCCTTATTATTATTATTTGTATATTGTAAATTATATATATAATTTATATGTATGTTAGTAGACACAAATAAATAAATAATAAATGTATTCGATATTGAATCATCGCAGTTATTTATAAATTCCAACGTGGTTTTAGTTTTTCTTTTGTTAGAGTCATTTCCCAACTTATTACATCAACTCACAGCTCCAATTATTTTTCAGGGTCAGGCGGAACGTGGAAAAATCTTTAATATACTCTTTATTCTATTTTTTTTCTTTTTTATGTTTCTTCTCTTTATTAATACTATCTGCGTGAATTTGTTAAAACTTTTATATTTATTCCATGAATATAAAAATGAGTAACTATCGTTACTCATAAGTTTTGTTTATGTAATCCAATAAATAATACAAATTATAATACATTGTAAGAAAAAACGTCTGCCAAGAAGATTAAGTTTAGCTTCTTCATCATTTCTAATAGTAATATAATTGACTATATTTTAATATATATTATTAGGCCTTTTGGGATAAAATCTATAGAAGAAGCCGTTTTAAAACGATATGGTAATTTTGTTATGAAAAAATGCACGTATATTCGGAAGAAGTTGATGGATTTGCTTTAGATGTTTGTGTTTTGATTTTTTATATTTTTCATAATTTCTTTATATTTAATTATTTTAAACTAAATATCGTTTCTTGAAGGAATTCCCTGAAAAATATTAGATAAAGCCGAGTACTTTTTTTCTCTTTATTTATTTGTATGTGATTTCCAAACGATATTTATTTATTATTGTATTATTTATCTTTATGTAACAATATCATATGCCGTTAAATAATGTAATAAAAAGTTATACCAGAGACTGATTTACAGCATGAATCCATTTACTCAAGCACTTATTTCCACCACGAATCCATACAATCCACCCTGACGACTTTAAAAACAGTGGTCACATTCTAACTTAACCCCTACTTGGAAATGTGTATAGGTTTGCTAATTGCAAAAAATATTTTGCATTTTTCAAATTTTAAACCTGCCAAATTGATATAATTGTTTAAATAAAATATAATGATTGAACATCATTATTTCTCATTATGTGTCATCTCACTTTCATGGGTGCCACAAGATCTCATGGTCACACCATAAATGGAATCCCGAAAATGACCGAATGTCTCCGAAAGTAGGCGAAGTTTCCAAATCGTCTAGTAAGGTCCTGACATCAACTCATAATGACCCGTAGAGCACAGGCGGATCTAGTGGGGGAGGAAGGAGAGAGTGAGGGGGCTTTCGAGCTGAAGCTCCGCAAGATGGTAAAATGGTGATTGAATTCTCAATAGTGATTTAGTTTAAGTAAAATACTTGGTACTCGGTGCTCCGAGTAGCATTTGCCCATCTCCGAAGTGGAGTGATATTTGTACAACGTTATTTATATTAGACCAACAATGAAACCTGAAAACCTAGAAATAAATACACATTTTTTTCTGTTGTCTTAAAATGGAACACCCATTACTGTAAGAAGGATTAAAACTGATAAGATAACATAATGGGGAAGCCATTCCCACGTTGGACAGCCCTCAAGGTGGATCAGCCCACTCAGCGAAGCCTAGGTCAGTGTAACCTGCGTTCTCGGTAAGTGGAGGGACTCAGGACCTCTTGGAAGGACTCTTCCTGGAAGACACGGGGCCCCATCCCATGTCCTTGGGGGGCTGATTCAGGATGCAGCAGCTGTAGTGCGTAAGCTGATATCTCAATGAGCTAGTGGGCTGCATACTCAACTACCAATACATCATCGCTTGTTGCGAATCCTGTCTCGAAAGCAAGGATTTTCAAGATTTTATTAGCTAGCGATCGGCGATACTTCGTTACCATCGACTTTATAAACGAACTGAAAGAAGTGGTAGAATGGCCAGCCTACAATATGTTGAACTGAATTAATCCTATATATTATTTCTAAAAGGTGTTTTTTTGTCGATACGCCTAAATTCGTCAATTCTTCATCAAATCTAATGAGTGACCACTCATTTTGAATATATTCTTCTCTTTCACATGTGAAAAATAGTCATATCCCCCGAAATTTGTGGACAAAAAGTTATGAAGGAAAAGAAACTTTATAAAGGCCTAATATTTTTGTAGGCCACATTTTCTTACGCAATTAAATAGATAAAGTTTGCCGATCTCCAGATTGAAAATTCCAAGAATTTTCGCAAATAAAATATTTTTCTAAGGTTAAGGCAAATATACTTCCATTTTTCTTCAGTCCTTTTAATTACATCTATTATATCTGACGTTTCGGGGCGATTTTCCCATCCTCAGAGTATTCTTTATGTTTACTTGCTTTTATGATGTGGCACCAGTTATGACAATCATTAAATTGGTGACAACTGGTGCCACATCATAAAAGCAAGTAAACATAAGGAATAGTCTGAGGATGGGAAAATTGTTCCGAAACGTCAGATATAATAGATGTAATTAAAAGGACAGAAGAAAAATGGAAGTATGTTTGCCTTAACCTTAGAATAATATATAAACAAAAGTTTCCTGAAAAAAAAAATAAGAAGGTAAAATATTTGCAGGTTACGATGAGATGAAGCTATTTATGAAATTTCAGGCGGATGTTGATGAATTGATAAAAAGGGGTCCATATCACGGAATATTTTTAATTTAAATTATAAATAAATCTGCGGAAGAGTTTCTGGTTTTGGTTTCAACTGTAACCATTTAATTATTTTATTTTATTTTTCTACGGGTTATATAAATTTCACTGTGAACCACTGTATGTATAATTTTTTTATCTATATAGGCTCTCTTTCTATATTTATCTGGCCGTCATTTTGTATTGCAGCGGCCAGGGAACATGGTCAATTTAAAATGCCAAACGTTAGTATGAAACGTGTCACCTTTTTTAACGGTCCATCATGGTTATAATTAATAATAGATAATGTATTTAAAATAATTTTAATAATGGGAAATACATGACGTAAGTCGAATTCAAAGCTTAAAGCTTGTACTGTTGATGAAATTTTTCATTACATGTCATCGATATCTGTCTGTTTACGTGCCTTTGAACCCGAGAAGTTGATGTCTTTGACTTCTCTACTATCGATATAAACATCGATGGCTGTAAGTCGAGCCGTGTATCGATTGAGGACCCCCCCCCCCACACACATCCTACATGCTCTGTAAACATATTGAGCCCAATAGCCGGGGAGTGGGGCTTTGATGGTCGGATTGCTTTGCCGCCCCTCTCCCCCCCGCGTTCTTTCCTTTTAACTTCGTTCTGCTGATGAACTTTTCTAAAAACGTCCTTTCATTTCTCCGACCGCTCCTCTCCCGGATATTAATAGTATTTATAAACTGTATTTAACAGAAGCAGCTTTTGAAAAAAAAAAAAATGTATTTAAAGTGATTGCCTGAAATGAAAATCTTCTAGCTGTGAAATATGAAGTCTAATATTTCGGTCCATTGAGCCTGGAAAAAAGAAAACTCCAAGTCTCTGGGCTTTATGAAAATTTATTAGTAGCAAATATCTTACCAACTTATTTACTTATTAATGCTTTGTATTTGTTTCGTTTAATTATCCATACTGGTAAGTGTATAGGCGCAGACTTCGGGAGGGGGGCGAGGTGGATCATCCCCTCAATAAAAATGTTGAGGGGCAAGAAGGCAAGAATATCGTTCGTTCCCTCCCTCTCTCTCCCCCTCAATAATTTGAGATAAAAAAAAAATAAATAAATAAGCTACACGAATGAATCAAATGTGTAAACTAAAACCGATAAAGAAAATCGACCTTACTTGGGTAGGTAGGCCTTAGTTTTAGGTTTGTAACTATTTTATTGACAACTAAAAAAAAAAAAAAACTAAAAAAAAAAAAAAAAAAAAAAAAAAGTACTATAGGGTACGCACTGTTTCTAGGTCAACGGTTGTGCAAGGTGATTTGACCGAGATCACGCTCAACCGCCAGGTTTTCCCTTTATAAAGATAAAGGTACCCACTTTATAAAGGCTGGGTATGCCCAGGAGGATCTCTCGACCCATCATTGGTCGCCCCATGGCCAATGAAACAGAATAAATAAATTTTCTGCCATGAGCCGAGATTTTTTACATGATTTAGCAGAAAAAGTTCTAAACATTTACCAATGTTATAAAAGCTTTCTTCCCTTCCTCTTGTGTTTAATCTGAACAAATACATTATATATTCAATTGTATTTTTTTTTTTCAGATATTTTGAAGTATACATAATTAACTTCGAAATTTATGTTTAACTTGAAAAATCAAAATTATGTAGTATATTATAAAAATATATACAATTATATATTCTAGAATTAGAAGGAGTAAAATCGGATATCATTGGCACTCTGTACGAATATATAATTATCATTTTATTGTTTTATGGTATTACTGTTAGTTAGTTCAAAAATAACTATTGATTATGAAATATGTAACTATAAAAATAAATGATTTTTTGAAGATATGTAAAAGAAAAATGTCGCTATTTAAGCAACACCTCTTACATTTAGTTTTGTCCACGTGCCCGCTATTTATAGTCTTTGACTCAACCAACCATGCGATAATATATCTTACTGTTTAGCTGTCTGCTAAAGGTAATGGTATTAATAATAGAAGGGAACAAATGGAGCAAAACCTCTCATTTAAGGATATCTCTATATATAGGACACCGGGGGAAGTATAAACACCGATATTAAAAACTCTATTATTGGAACTATCTCGATAAGGGGCGTATAGAAAATGGTTAAAATATGAAAATAAATATAATATATATCTTCTTACATCGGTCTCATTGTCAACATTTATATTTATAAATTTATGTTTTTTTTATTCATGTCGAAATAATAAATATATTGTGATTAGCAAAATTTCATTACTGAGGTAATATTTTTCTCTCATTTTGGTTTTGAAAGAAATATTATGCAGTAATGAATATTATATATATATATATATATATATATATATATATAATATATATATATATATATATATATATATATATATATATATATATATATATATAAACATTTAAATTATATGATCGTCAGATTCAAATACCTTGGCTCCACAATAATCTCTATAAATGATCAACTAACAGAGATAGACCAGCGAATAAAAAGTGCTAAAAAATCTTTCTTCTCTCTTTCAAGGGTACTGAAATCCAGAAAAATCTCCAGAAATCTAAAAATAAGGGTTTAAAACGCATTGAGCCAGTCCTGCTGTACGGTTGTGAAACCTGAGCTCTAACCGGAACATTAGAAGCCAGAATTGATATATTCGAAAGAAATGTTCTACGTAGGATAACAGGACCTATATGGGACCAGAACCTTGACCCACGGAGGAGAAGGAACAATAAAGAACTGCTGAAAGAAACGGGTCAGTCAATATCTGATGACATGAAGGCAAGGAGGTTAAGATGAACGGAGTATGTGGCTCGTAGCAATCCATCAGGACGCCTTTACACAACACCACGTGGGAGAACAAAAACCAGATGGATAGATAGGATAAACAAAGATACGGCTGAGCTTCATGCCGCAAACTGGAAAGCAGTAGCCCAAGATAGGCAGTGGTGGAGAAGGCTGGTTCAGGCGGCCAAAGATCTACAAGGTCTGTAGTGCAACTGAAAAAAAAATATATATTAGTATTATTCGGTAATGAATTTTAAATTAACCGGTGCCTATATAAAAAATTACCATCTCATGCAGGTACAGAGTGGTTTAAAGCCCTTCCTAATGACAAAAAAAGTGTTGTGAAACCAAATACTTTAAACTAAAACAGTACAGTATTTTAATAGATTATTCCTTTTACTATTTAGGTGAATTTATAAATCCCAAATAGGACACTGTTAAAACAAATTCAACGATACCTGCTAGTAGACAGATGCAGTATTTGTGTAGACGGTCGATATGTTCCTAAGTTCATACTAAATACTACTCTCTAATTTAAACTACCATTTCTAAATAAGATTGTTTGGTTAACAAGAAGCTCATTATCAAATATAATAGTTGTTTGCTAAATCGCTAATTAACAAATATATAATCATACGATAATTTGAAATATATCATTAGAGTTGTTACTTAGCATGAGTGAGCCGTGCTTTTGATGACGTAAGTGGCCTGTAGTGACGTAACTCTGGTGTCAGCAGGTGATATGTCCGATGGCTCGATAAGTGTTCTCGTAGTTCTTGTCCAAACTGAGATCTCAATAAAACAATAATATCTATATTGTTTTAATAAATGCAATTATATATAATTACAAAAGTTGTATCAGTTATCAAATGCAGTAAAAATAATTAAGATATTAGTTATAATTAGTTAAATTTTCATTATAAACAAAAACAATTTGGTGTGCGCATCACACGACTTTCACGTTACCACCCTCTTCTTGGCGGAAATAAGTATTTTCAGACAAAGGGGTGTGAAAGTAAAAATTATAACTATATTTATTTACATTTCATTGTGGATATTTTTATTTGTTTAAATACCCTTATATATACAAATTTTATTATATATAATAGTATTTATGAAAAACACATATGTATATGTACATAATATTGTCGGAGTCCGTATTATATAATGTTACGTATGGAAGTATGTTCTAATCTCTTTTGTTCGAGCTCCGTCGCGTTCGTATTCTTTTGGTTCTTCCATTACAACTATTAATCCACTACGGTCTCTCATTTCTCCTTTAGTTAATAATCAAACTCTTTCATATTTTACATTTAACTATCTTTTGGATCAAAGATTAATATGAAATGGTCAATTATTTAAAAAAAAATTAAAGGTACTTTAGATAAAGCTAATATTGAAAATTAGCCATTTAAGCCCCGTTTGAGAACATCAATGAAAATAAAACCTACATTATATTAAAAACTGCTTAATAATACATTGATATACTGAGTTTGATCAAAATCGTTAAAACCCCTTTTGAGAATATCGTAAAAATGTGTTAAATCGATTATATAAACTATTTCGTTTGTCGATTTGGACGAAAATGTTGGTGTCCCATACCAGTCTTATAAAAATCTTAAATACCCAATTTCAGTTTCTTACGACTTTTCGTTTTTGGGCTAGACTGTCCACATACATACACACAGACCATTTTACAGGACTTTGTTATTTGGACTCAAGGGACCACAAAACATGTATTTTCGTTGAAAACTCATATTCGAAAATTTTCACGATCGCAATACTTTCTCTTACTGTATATTACATATTTAGATAAGTGAAAGTAAAAATAAACTTATTGCTATGATATATTAATGAATGTTAAATAATGATGGCAAAGGCGAACATTACAATTTGTCTCCAAATTCTTTTATCTTATAATAAAAAAAGACAAACCAAAATTGAATACAATTGAAGAAATAATTTAACGAAAGAAAGAATTCAAGAAATTTAATACAGAAGTTGGAAATTGTCAATAATTGAATTCTTTGAATACGTTTTCCTGTAAAGTTAAATACAAAATATCTTTAAACAAAACTTCCTCTTTTCCTGCTGTCATTTATTTTACAATTTCTAAATTATTCACGCCTTGTCTTCCTAATCACTAATCTTCCACAGTGTTTGTTCCCTTTTACAATTTATTATAAATTAATATTTGTTATTTTTATTAAAAATACTACGAAGAATATTTGTATTAAATTATGAATAGGGAAGATGTGTGTCTGTTGTTTTAAAAAGAAAAGTGAAATTCTATATGTAGCCCCCCCCCCCTCTCACACCTCTGATTTGTATCTAAAGGATTTCAGACTTTGTTCCAACTTAAGGAATCATTTGATAAGGAAGTTCGTTTTAATACAAATATTTATCGAACCAACTTCGTTGTTTCTTTTTACTTTCCTTCCTATACCAGGTAAGGAAAGTATTGCAATCGGGTCAAATTTCCGACAAGCGGTTTTCGACGGATCTATACGTTTCAGAGCCTCCTGAGTCCGAAAAACATATTTTTAGCCATTGGTCTGTCTGTCTGTGCCAAGATTTTCTCGGGAACTACTGAACCGATTTTGTTGCTTCTTTTTTTATTTTGTAGGGTTTTGACTACTGATGCCTGTGACACAAATTCAGTGCTCCATACGCAATAGCTTACGCGCAATAAATGAAAAACATATTTTTCTATAGACTGTAGCGTAAAAACGGCTCTAACGATTTTGATGAAACTTTCCTATAATGTTCTAATAATTGTCCTTTCAATTTTCGTATATAGACTAAATTCCCGAGAAAATTAAGGAAAAAAAGTTATTAAAGTTATAAAAGTAAAAAGTTAAAGAAAATAAAAATGTTTCGGGGCCTAACTCGCAAAGAATATATTCTATGGAAAAATTTATAATAAAACTTTTGAAAGATAATTAAATTACTTACAAAATAAAACAAAAAAATATCGGAATGGTACCAGCATTAGCGATGATACAGGTTATTCTATTTTTTACACATTTTTTAACTTTTTACTTTCCTACCTATACTAGGTAAGGAAAGTATTGCGATCGAGTCAAATTTCCGATATGCGGTTTTTGACAGATCTATACGTTTCACACAAGCTTCACTATTTCCTCTACTTTTAATAGAACTTATTGTTTGACAATATTAGGATATGGCAAAAAGTTTTTGATCAGCGATCTTAGAGAGTATTGAAATTTTTACATTGACCAACCTTAAGTCGGTTTACATTGCTTTAGTTAATCAAATAAATCGTACTCGAATCTTTTCTTTGATCAATTTTCAGGAAAATAAATCTAATTCAATTTTTTTTTTTTGTTTCTATATGGACATGAGTAAAGATATAAAAACTTTTCTGAAATAGGTAGAAAAGTCGTGTGAATGGACACACCAGATTATTTCTTGAATTACTTAAGATAACCTTATAGTAACTTACCTATGATAATACTACTATTTAGCTGATTATTAAGTATGAAATTTAAAAAAAAATGAATTGATGTAATTGCGGTTATTTCGCTGCTTATTACAATCGATACCTCGCAGATCGGCAGTATCGATATGGCCTCGACCAAGGTGACTCAGCCTGCTCCTTGGACCCCCCGGAGTAGATTCTTCTAGTGTTGCGTAAACAGAATTCCCTCTGGAGTCGTTGTTTTTCTTCTACAGCCCTCTGCCAGTTCGGTCAACACAGTTAGCCCCCCTCCTCTGGCTGACTGTACTGGAGGGGGGGATTTTGAGTGGTCTATTGGAAACCTCTAAATACAATATACTGTCTGTATGTTACAATACTATTCTAACAACAAAAATGGGGAATTCCCTTCCTGGATGACAAAACCTATCAGGATTAGCAGTCAAGAATTTCATCCTTATAATTTCAACAGTCAACTATTGGGTTGGCAAATAAGTCCTTTCGGTTTTTCAGGGCGAAATAAAACTCAATGTATTACAGACATATAATTTATTTTATTCTACAATATATTGACCATTATTTAATATGGCTTATTCCCATCTTTCCACTAAGTGCTTATGTTCATAGAATGTCTGGTGTTTATTGATAAAAAATTGATCCAAGTGGTTTTTGATGTCCTCTTCCTTTCGGAATTTCTTTCCATTCATGGTGTTCTGCAGAGACTAAGTGGTAGTCATTTGGAGCTAGGTCTGGTGAATAGGGAGGGTGGGGCAAATGGTCCCATCCAAGGCTCAATAATTTATTGCGAGTGACCTATGAGGAATGAGCTTTGTGGAACACAACACCCTTCCGATCATTTATAACTCTTCAGAATGTTCTCCAAATACAATGTTACTATATCCGTTGGAAATCTGAATTATTGCTCTTCAAAGCCGCATCAAGGTTTTTTTGATTTAATGCTTACATATAGAATAAATAAACACAAATTCCTTACATATTTTTATTTTTTTTATCTCCATTTGTAGTTTGTTTATGAAGGTCCTGTTGATGTCATTTAGTATAGTTTATGTGCCCCTAAATTCCTGCTAAATTTTTTGAAGATAGCCAAACCCGTATAGAAGTTATACAATTTTTTGTGATTTTTGAAAAAAAAAATCATTTAGGGCCATAGCAATCTCTTGCACAGATTAGGTGGGATTCTGATCAACAATGGCCTTAACATTGCTCGTTTCAATTCCATGTGGGCGACCAGAACGTTGAGCATCATTGTTTTCAAAATTTCCTGAATGAAATTCGGCAAACCAATTTTGACAGGTGTGTTCGGTTAACGCATCATCCCCATAACACTGCAATTTTTTTTATGAGCTTCTGCAACACACTTATCATTTTTGAAATAATTTAAAAAAAAATTGCCGATAATGAATGATATTTGCTTCCATATTCATAGTTCAATACTAAACTAGTTTCATCAACAGTCAACAGATATAGTTGTTGACATATTACAAACAGGACAAACAATCCACCATAGGGACTAATTCATTAGATAAGAAGTTTATTATAGTGACATAAAAAATAAACAGAAAAACCGAAAGGACTTATTTTCCAACCGAATACTCTTACCCAGCTCTATAATATATTTTATTACTTTATTTAAAATCGATTTACTTCCTCAAATTATTGTTAAGAGATCTACGATAAAAAAAGATATTGTGCAATGTAATATACTTACTATTATTATAGATAAAATTAATTGACGTGAAGGGGGTATAATGATTGGACGAGGAAAGTCTACGATGAGTAGACCCAGCCAATTAAAGCGAGAAGAGGGAAGAGGTGGATGACCCAGCTTTCTGTCCAGCATGACCAAGCATCATTGGCTTTGGGTATAGGGCAGGGGTTATAGGGTAGAGGTTATAGGGTATAGGGTATAGGGTAGGGATGGGCATCGATTGTCGATATTATCGAAATATCTGTTTTCCTTCCAATATCCGATATTTTAACATCGATGTTTTAATTTTTTTTCTCTTCATACTTCTATCCACACCTATCATAATCTTGACAAGAAGCAGATGTGATGTCATTGTAAAGAAAATTGGCATTTTAGGCATGAGAAAGATTAATACCCTGCAGCACCTCTTCCTGGTCTTGGTTTGCTTCCTTAATTTAGAAAAAGAGATCTCTCATCCAGCTCCTCTTCAGTCATATCTTGATGGGCATGTCAGCTGTGGCTAGAGATGGGCGTTTCTGCTACTTTTGAAAAACGTAAATGAACTTTTCGTTGACAAAAACCAACAGTTTTTAAGAACTTGAAGTTTGAAAAAAAATAGTTCATAGAACAACGCAACGATTCATGGAGTCATAATACCTATTCGTTTAATAAAAAGTCTGGAAATGAATGAATCCTTTTATGTATGGACTTTGGCATTTTTCGAGCTTGAAATTGATAATTAATTAATTTTAAAAATTTCTTTTTAACTAATTAAAATTAAAAATTATTTTTTACTAATAGAACATTTTTTATTTTAATAATATTTTGACTTTCTTGTATGTTCGAAGTTTGAAGTTATGCTGCTTGCATCATGATTCTTTTAACTTTAGTTTAAACAATTTTTCAATTGTTAGCCTTTTTCAGTTTTTATAGAACATAGTAGTTTTTAATTTATTTATGTAATTAAATTGATTTATGTGAATATGTTCAATCATAAATATTATTTTCTGTCTGCAAGACACTAATGTAGATAGATACATCTAAAATCATAAACTAATTTTGCCTAAAAATATGCTTAAGTTAATTTAGTAATGTTGTAACTATAATGAAAATTTTTATTTATTTCTAGCCTTCAGTTATTAAGGGAGCTAAAAATTACATCTCTAAACTTAGCAGTTGAAATATTTCTTATAAAAAAAACTGTTGGCCTATTTGCATGATGGACTGATAGATTCGTTGGAAATCAGAAAGAACTTATGTTTCTGTTGGAAAAAACTAAACGAAAAACATTCGTTTAAGATCAAGAAGTGTTCTTTTCAAACGTTTGGCGTTTTTTTTCCCACCCCTAGCTGTGGCCATGTCTTCGATAAGTCCATTGTAATGTCCGTGTAGTTTAAGATGAAGTCGGGAGTAGAGAGTACGTATGTGCTGATCAATGGTCGGTTGTCTTAGGTCGGTAGGTAAAGTTTTGTTGTTTACGTACCAGGGAGCTGCTGTTATTAATCTTAAAATTTTGGATTGAAATGATTCTAGTTTTTGTAAGTGCGTCTATTTTGCAGAACCGAAAATTTTTGTCTAATTAGGCAAGTGTGCGTATTTAGTTATTACCCGATTTTCAATTTTGATTTGGAAAAAAATGAATATTTGTAGTATTTCGTGAAGCTGCAGCTGATAATTACATTTAAAATTCTAGGCATCCATTCAAATACATTTTCGTCAAACATGACGTTGATATCTCTGGAGTATTGAGTCATTTTCTTATTCCAGAGGATCTAAGCTTTTATATATAGGTTCAAACATGTATAAAAGTTAACGATATAAAAAATCACAATGCAATCCCCGTTTTGATTCTTCTCTGAGTGTCCTAATATTCTTTATATTAACCACCATTTTTGAAAGCTACGGCTCCGAAAAGGTAAACAAGTTCTGGTCCACATCTTATTGAGAATAACATACATTTTCGTGGTTCATATTAAAACTATTCTTTAAAAAGTTAATCTTTTTAAGCCTTGGTTTCAGAGCTATAGGGTTAATTCAAAATTCATTACAAAAGTTCCTGAAAAAAAAAAATCGATTTCCCGAATTTTATTATTATATATTCAGAGTATTTTAGTCTGAATCGTTTAATAGCCAGAAGTCTGAGTTTAAATTTACCGCTTATGTAAATGAACGATGAATACATAAATAAATTATCCTATAACTTATTTATTTTGAATACTTATTCTCTTGTTTAAATATAAATTTACAAACATGTCGATTGTGTATTGCTTAATAATTTATGCTACAGGATTTATATATATATATATATTTATATGTGGTAGTCGAGAAGGATATCGATATGTAGCCCATTCGATTATTAAACCGATAACCTACAACTTCCGCTACTTGTTCCCACAAGTTCTCGCTCCCAACGGTTTCACTTCCGGTTTCCCTACTTTTACCTTGAATAATAAAGTAGTTATATTCGTAAATCTGAAAACGAATGAATCAATCTAGATGAATGAATCAAATGGGCGTTAAATGTCACAGATTATTAATTAGAAAATATAAATTTATAAGTAAATATATAATTTTAATTTTATTTCGTTTAATCACTTTCGAAAATATGATTATATCATGACAAATCTTACTTTACACTTCAACGAAAATCGTGTTCACCAGCTTATATCGACAACTAAATTCCTCATATGGATACTGTTATGTATTTTACCTTATATATTTGTATATATACCTTCATCGCTTAACTTTTTATGTATACCTTATATTTTTTTATACTGATATTACCTTGAGCTATTATACAGGTTTTTTCGTAATTGCACGGCACTATTTTAGGTATGTGTTCGCTAACACAAAATAAACAAAAATGTGTGTATTAACATATATCTCAAAATCCTTTATTAAACAGATATCAAAGGTTAAAGATTTATTATTTATTATTATTACAACATATAGAGTAACTATTCAAAGGGGCCTCCGTTTTGTTGAACGCAACGAATCCATGCTTCTCTGTCTCTTCGTATATCATCAGGATGGTGCTTGATAGTTACTGCGGCTTCCACGATCCGATTTCTTAGCTCTTCTTGCCAACTGCCGCAGAATAAACCTTCAAAAAATACTTCATCCAGCTCCACACAATATAATCTAATGGCGTTAAATCCGGAGATAGTGGTGGCCATTTAACAGGTCCATTTCGACCAACCCATCGGTTTCCATAAGTTGCATTTAGAAAAGTGAGCTGGAGCACCGTCATGCATAAACCACAGCCTTCGCCTAATGCCTAGCGGAATATCTTCTAGGAGTTCATGAAGAGTATTTTGCAAAAAATGCAAGTAAGATATACCTGACAGCCTAGGTTTAATTTATAAATTTATATACAGTTTTCCTGGTATCTATCTATATTTATTTCAGTTTTGAAATTCAAATTTCAGTCGACAGGTGTTTTGTAATATGTTCATGTGTTTTAACGTTCCAGTAGTCTTAACTTTTCGCTGGAATCCAACAAGTCGTTCTTAAACTCAACATAAGTCATTGTCTATCGGTGCAGGATTCAATCGATTGATAGAAATAATTTTACTAGGATCCTTACAAAAAATATAATGATATATTAAAAGATAAAGAAATGTGCTTAATAATCCGTTTATTGTTCTTAAAAATATGTTCTTGGAATCTTTTCTACGCTCCAGAATGTATTTATCTCGAACCCTCCTTAAGACAGCCATGTCGTGAGGAAGAGATGAGACGTCGATTTTTCAAAAACATCCTGGAAGTGGCTAGCGTGACCTTAATAATTGAACGTAGAGTCATCCCTTGATCGTCCTGGAACACGGAGACATTCTTCAGCGTCAGGACTTTTAGGGATGGGAAGGGAAGGGAAGAAGCAAGAAAATGGACGATGTAAAAGAGAATGTTAAAGAGTATTCTCTTTTACATTTTTCTAATTTTTATCAACTGAATTTTCCTGTTTTTGTTTAATACTACTACGTTATATTTGAGGGCAATGATAACCGTCAGCAGTTTTTTGCCCCTAAATTCAAAACAATAACAACAACAACAACTACTACGTCATCATTCTTTTTGTCCCATTTTGGTTTATTATTCTCAATAATGAATCATTGTAATCGAACGAAAAATTTCAAAAACCTCACCCCTCTCAAAATTTGAGGTTTTACGTTCCAGGATACCTAGAATTCGAAAAACGAATAAAAACTATTTTGTCTTTCCGATTTTTTTCCTTAACTACTGGACCAATTTTTTTCATATTTGGATTTAAAATTAGAGGTCTCCCAAGAATGATCCTCCTTCATCGATATTTCTATCCACCTTTTCCTTTCAAGATGGCTACTGAAAAACCTGCGTTACTATAGGCTGTAGAGCCTAAACGAATGTACCGATTTCAATGAAACTTCGCTAAAATCTTCTTCTCGACGCCTTTTAAATTTATTTATATGACATACTTCAACGAAAAGAAGCTTGAAAAGTTTTTGTAAAAAATACTCTTCTTAAGATGTGTGTTGAATCCTCCAGTACCGGCTCTACCATCACTACTCTACACAATTTTTTTCATTTTATTTTTTCAATTATTCCCTACCTCGCTATTTCTTTCGTATGATTATTACTATAAATGTAACCAAAGCTATTCTAAACAGAGTGGGAAGATCGGAATTCATTCCGTTACATCTTCATGAAATTAATTTTAACCCGCCCAGGCCGGATTCGAACTGGTGCCGCTAGACTCGAGAAAGTTAAAGTCCACGCTGGACCAAGACGTCCTCCACTATAGTCCGCACTACCTTACCCCGTTCTCGAAGAAGAGCCTGGTCGATAGCCCGCCGCTATCTGGGTCAGCTGCCTTCCTCTTAATCTCCTTTATCGCCCCTTCTTCCTCACCATTATCTCCGCTCCTTTTACGATCCTTCTTCCTTATCTCGTCCGCTCCTCCGGTCGTATACCTTTCCGTCCGATCGCTTTTAGCAATCCTTCCAATTTCCAAGATAAATGTTGGTCATTTAGTCGAAATTCGGATTATTTTTTACAATATTTTAATCACTGAACCGTGTTAATATTCTGCATAAAAAGCAAAACCATTACATGATATTAATTATACTATTAAAAATAGAAAAATTTGAAAAACATATTTACTTGAAAAACAGATTGCTAACCAAATATCGCTTGAAAGTTTTTTTGTTTTTTTTCCAACCCCTCAAAACGTTTATTTAATAAATTACATATAATAGTATAACAATACTAATATATACATATAATAAAGTCATTTCACTGCCCGAGGGCAAGCTTGAACGTTAAAATATTATTTTTATTTAAAATATATTTTATTTCTATTTTTATAGCGAGTCAGTTGTTAATAGCCAAACTCTGGGGTTGATTCTGAACAAAATTTGCAACAAAAAAGTACATTTATGATTCACTAATTTGGTGTCTTCCTTGCGATGGTCACGTTCTTTATTGAATAAGAAGGAATCGCTGAAATATATTTAAGATAATTAAATTATAAGCACACCACCGTAAAGTAAAGTCAACAAAATTTTCTTGAAGAAAACATTAATTTAATTTACTAAGACCAATGATAAATGGGACTTTCAGGAAGTCTAATACGGCCGCTGTATTGCTATAGTTACTGTACCCATACCCCAGCAGTATAACTCTGTATTCCCGATTCGCACGCATCAGTACAACGGCCATGCCTTTCATCACTAATTCGTCAATATTTTATTTAATTATGTTTTCGAATCTCAGTTTTCAACGGAATTACACGTTTTGAGGTCCCCTGAGTCGAAATAAGCAAGACTCGCAAAATGGTCAGTGTGTGTGTGTGTGTTAACAATCTAGCTCAAAAACGAATATTCGTACGAAAGTGAAATTGCATATTTAAGGTTTTTATAAATACTCCACTTATCCCTGTTGAGCAAATCCAATACCTAGGACTCCACCTGGACAAACGACTAACTTGGAATCCTCATACTAGACTGAAACGACAAGAAACCGCTCGATGTTTCCGATTACTTCAGCACTTACTAGACAAACGCTCTAAACTTCCCATTAATTACAAAAGACTTATATACTTGACTATAATAAGACCTATTTGGACTTACGGAGTTGAGCTATGGGGCTCCACTAAACCATCGAATTCCTCTCGTATCCAATCCTTACAATCCAAAATCCTTCGTAAAATCCTCAATGCTCCTTACTTGTCACAAATAAAATAATCCATAAAGATCTTAATGTTCCATATGTTTCAGATCTGGCCCAATCCAGATACCTATCCTTCCGTAATAAACTTCAGAATCATCCGAACCGTCTCGTTGCTAACCTTGCTTCCTCTTCGATTTCTGATAACTCTCCGAGGCGTCTGAAAAGAAGATGGCCTCAGTGATCTCCTAATGTAGTCATATCATTAGAGTGCTACCATTGGGTAGTTATTCAACAAGTGTATTCATGTCATTATATCAATTATGTCTAAATTTACTTGATGTATTTATGTAATACAGTTGTAAATGTCATAAAGAAAAAAAAAAAAAAAAAAAAAAAAAAGGTTTTTATATGCTTATGCATTTTTTTTTTTTAAAGGTTTTTATAAGGTTATAACGACTTTTTCATCAACGTTGCTGAACCGGAAGTGTCACTTTATAAAATGGACTAAACACATTTTTACGGTTTCCTCGGCTCTAACGATTTTGATTAAATTTCTTATATCAATGTAAAATTAAGCAGTTTTAAATAAATTGTAGTTTTCATTCTGATTGATGTTCTCTAACAGGGCTTAAATGACTAATTTTCAATATTAGTTTACCCTAAAGTACCTTTAATTTTTTTATTTGAAATAATTAACCATCTCAAAGTAATCTTTGATACAAAAGATAGTTAAATATAAAATACGAAAAGAATTTTATAATTATCTATAAGATAAGACATCGTAACTAATAATAGTTGTAATTGAGGAACCAAAGGAATACGATCGCACCCGAGCTCGCCCGGAAGATTAAAACACGCTTCCATACGTAACATGAGATTAATATAATACGGACTCCGAAAATATTATGTAAATATAAATATGCGGTTTTCATAAATGCTATTATTGGTATTATTTAAACCTGCGTTGATACAGGCTGTAGCTCCTAAACGAATGTACCGATTTCAATGAAACTTCGCTAAAGTCATTTTCTTGACGCCCTTTAAATTTATCTATGTAACATACTTGAACGAAAAGAAGCTGGAAAACAAATTACGGGGATGGTAAAATTTAATTCCAAATAACTCAAAAAGTATACACTTTTGTGTCGATATTATATATGGGTTTTTTTTTAAAGTTTGCGGAATTTCAAAAAAAAAAAAAAAAAATTGTTAAAATCGGACTATTAGGAGCAAAGTTATGATCTCCAGTTTTTTAAAAATATGTTCTACTCCAAATGTTATATCCTTTGTTTGGTTTTAAAATTTTGAATGTGTTACTGAAGTAATGCTATTTTTTTTAGCATATTACTAATGATTAAAAAAAAAAAAGTTTAGTCCAATAATTGGAATAACCTTTTATTCATTTTTCTCTGTCACTAGGGAGGTCATGTTACTTTAGATTTATAGTTGTTTGGAAATAATAAACCATTGTGAAATAATTTGCAGCGTTTTTTTTTCCTTTTTTTAATGTACACATTAATGAAACTAAACATTTAGAATAAAAATGCTTCACATATTTCTGATATCTTAATCATATATTTTTTTCCAATTCAGAATATAGGACCTCTGATGTAATTTTTTTAAGTTTTTAACTATTCTTTACTCTCCTCACCTCAAGTTTACTGTATAAGCCCACCCTCCTGTGCCGCCATCAAGTTCGTCCCGTTAATCCCGAGGCCCGCCCAGCCGTTGCCGAATTATCCTGCAGTGGAAGAGCTGATGTGTATGGCCGCTCCTTAGCTGCGGATGGCCCGTTTTAATTAAAGAGATTCCTGCGGCTCCAGCTAGCGGTAGTGCGATACGGTCTGTTGCCGAAGAGCGTTGTACCCCGTCCTCAGGATGAGCTGGAGCACGCGACCTGGGGTATCTGGTTTGGGGGTCAATGTCTGGATGAAACATCGCAAGCTAGGGATACAAACTCGTAAGGTTGTGAAAAGGGGATGATTCCGGTACCATTATGTTCTAACGAAAGCCCTCAACATAAGACTACGGACAAGGGAGCGATCGGTTCCCCCAATAAAAATTTTGAAGGAGCGAGAATATCGTTTCGTCCCCCAACAATAAGTAAAAAAAAAAAATTAAATTGATAGCTATGTCGCTGATTTAGCTCGAGCCAGATATCTATCCTTTCATGATAAACTTCAGTCCCATCCAAATCCGCTTGTTTCCACTCTTGCTTCTTCCTCGATTCCTGATAATCCTCCTAGGCGTCTGAAAAGGAGATGGCCTCGTGATCTTCTTACTTAAAATTATTTATAGAGTGCTACCACTGGGTAGTAACTCTTCAAGCCTGTACATGCCATTATTTATATTTGCGCATATTTACTAGTTGTATTTGTATACAGTTGTAAATTCCATTAAATAAACAAAAAAAAAAAAAAATTGATAGCTAATAAGATATATGAATGGATAAAATATGTAAATTAGAATCGATTAAGAAAATTCGATTAGCTGATTCTAGGCTTAGTCCGATAAGTAGGTACATCTCGACCTAATTATTCATATTATTTAAATTTTCATTTATGTTCAGGTATGATTATGTAGAAACATTTTCTAGGATTTTTTGACCCATTCTCATATCATCCATTTCCACACGATTTTCTACGATGAAGTTGGAAAAAATATTTTTAATAAGTATAAACATATTTTATAGAGAACATTTTTGTAGAAATTTTTACATACAATATTTTCAAAGTTAGACTTTGAACATATTGTATTTTTATTTTAAAGTCGTGCAAACTAAGAAATCAAAAATATTTTTTTCAGTTCTAGCTGGAAAAGTTCTAGAAATTTTACCTACGTTATGGAAGCTGTCCCTCTTCCTTCTATGCTGTCCTTCCCCATGTCTGACATGTCAGTTTTGTTACTTTAGTCAGACCATCTACTGATTGTTTACGTTCGTCGACAGGTGCAGAGTAATATTGTAAGATTTAAAAAAATAGTATTTTAACTTAAATATTTAAATATTAATTAATTCTAGTACACAGCTAAGCCACGGAGGTTAGATGCGGCCTAGACGCTGTAGGTTCTCCACCTATGCACTAGATTTTTCTAATTATAACCTAATATCTGTATAATTGTTGTATCTTTTTGTATTTTTCACTCGTTTATGTTTTTAAACCCACTTACGAAATTAATCACTTGTTATATTAATTTATTTTTTATTTTTTCAGATAAGCATGTTATTGCCAAGGAAACTGCGTCATCAAAAGTAAGATTTATAATATTATAATCATTTTTAATTTTTTCTTTTAATTTTCCTAACAAAACTAAACCATTGGTGCAAACTTTGGAAAATTCTACTCAATCAAGACAAATCACAACACATTGCTTCTACTCTTCGACGTGACACATGCCTTACTATTTACCTTGGCAATGCCGAAATTCCGCAAACACATACAATATTTAATTCTGACATTAGACAGAAGAATGACATGGGACCCACATATCGATAAAAAAAGAAAAACGTCAGATTACGACTATTATACTCACTTCTTTCAAGACGCTCAAAATTAATATTTTTTATTTATGATATTTACAACTGTATTACAAATAAAAATACATTCAGTAAATATGAACACAACAATATAATATCATGAAACAACTACCCACTGGATGAGCACTCTAAAAATGCATTTACAAAAGGAGAACTCGTGGCCATCTTCTTTTCAGGCGCCTCGAAGGGTTGTCAGGAATTGAAGAGGAAGCAAGGTTAGAAACAAGAGGGTTCGGATGGTTCTGGAGTTTGTTATGGAAGGATAGGTATCTGGATTTGGCCAGATCAGAAACGTAAGGAACATTATGGTCTTTATGGATGTTTTTATTTGTGACAAATTAAGGAGCATTGAGGATTTTACGAAGGATTTTGGATTGTAAGGATTGGATACGAGAGGAATTCGATGGTTTAGTGGAGCCCCATAGCTCAACTCCGTAAGTCCAAATAGGTCTTATCATAGTCATGTATATGAGTCTTTTGTAATTAACTGGAAGTTTAGAGACTTTATCTATTAAAATCTACTTGGAACTAGACTTCACTAATATACGGAACAGCCAAAACGACCCACATACGAAAACTACAGACATTTCAGTCAAAAAGTTTTAGAATAACTAAAGTTCTAAGGTACGTCACAAACATTGCTTTTCATAAGGAGCTAATAAACCAACAGTTAACGATCATATACGGACACACTACGAAAATTTCACGGAGCCTTCGGAGGCTTCCGAGGCTCGAAAGAATTCAAGTGAAGAAGGGATGCCGCTGGGCACTCTTTTCCCTCACGCCGATCAAGTCATGTCAGTATTTTTCTCGGCAGCAGACTCGCTAATTGTCGGTACTTCTGACAGGTGTGAGTAAAAAAAAATTATAGCTAAATAAATTTTTTTATTATTGCTTTTTAATAATAATTTCACAGAAACAACAAATAAATGATAACTGTTCTGTTTTTTATTTATTTATTTATTTATATATACATTACATCATGTCAAAAAGATACATTCCATGTTTGTGGTTGCACTAACCTTATACACGACATATAGTGGTATGAATGTTGTTTAGTAGATTGAAATCCATTTTATACATTAGGAAAAACCTCATAAAAAACCTACATAAATTAAAAACTAGCTTATAATCCTTAAAATTTCAAGAAAAACAAAATACAATTTATATATATAAGAAAACTATATATATAATTATACATACTTATATGCACACATACATGCACATATATATATATATCTATATATATATACATATACATACATATATACTTACATACACACACATACACACTCACACATATGCTGTTCTGTTGATAGCCTTTAGTTGGGTTGGACATGCCCAAAATCTGTGACAGAAGTTCGCGTTGGCTAGCTCGATGTACTTTGTAGCTATCGATATAATTGTATTCCGTCGAGGTATCGAGTTCATTATCGTCCCGTTGGACGTTTCCTCTTCCATTGGAATGGTGATTTACAGCCCTGGTGCTTTATTCTTTTATTTATGTTCGCCAGGTGTCATGTCGCAACATTGCCCTTACCTGTTATGGCAGGCTTGTTATCTTTCAGTCGAGATTTTTATAATTTATGGTTTACAGGTACTTATATGTATTTTAATAATAGACTATCTCCACGGGCGTGTCTACGTGGAGGGAGACTTTCGGGCTGAAGCCCCCTCCCAAAATATTAAAATATCATGTCTTAAAAAAATAAAATTAAAAGATTATCTCTAAAAGTATTATTGTTCGGGTAATCCACACTATATATTATTACAGTAGGCTCAAAATCGATTTTGTACCAAATATAACCTCCTGTCATGTTCAAATACCATGGATGGGGTACCGTTGGATTCGAAATTTCACGGGGGGTTAGCGAATCGTATTGTCCACTTTTGTTTTTATTTCTAAAATAGATAAAGTCATTTACAATACATTTTGTTAGGCTTCAATACTGGAACGGTGGTAGGTCTGTAGATCGATACGGGACAAATTGGACTTAGAAGATTTTGATGCGTACAGTAAGACCCGGATTCTGCGTTTTTAAGCCCAAAAATGTACTATTTTCGAGATAACGCAAGGCATAGGGTTCGGATCCACACAACCTTACATTAATTGTAGTACTGTCATTGAATACATGTCTCATTTCGTCAACGTGAGGCCCCTATGATCGAGAGAGGAGTTTATATTATTTATCCAAGGTGTTTTTATTTGTCGGCAAGCCATATCATCGTTAATTCATTATCAAATCCCAAGATCGAGCCACCGATTTCGAAGGTTTCCTTCTCCTTCACGCAAGCAAAATAGTTCTATCAACACAAAAATTCAGGCAAAAAAGTTATGAAAGAGAAGAAACTTTATTTGAGAATAACTCAAAAATTACACACTTCTTCCATACTAAAGGATAGATTTCTTAATTCCATATAAAAGAAAAAAAATCATCGAAATCGGACAATTTTTAGCAAAGATACAGCTTATTGAAATTTATAAACATTTTGGTTCCAAAAATTAATGAAGTTATAAATTAATTTTTGTTTCCTTTGTCGATTATATTTAGCGATAAAGTAACAATTGATGTCTTTGTCTTATGATATGTTGCATTATTTGGTTTTCTTATTAATTTTTCGCACGGGCCTACTACTTACATTAAATAGGACTTCAAGAATCACTTAAACACCATTTCATATTGTTAGTTAGTTTCTTCCTTTTTCTTATAAAGTTATTATTATCATATTAAAAAAAAAAAAGCTTTTGGGCTGAAGCACTTCTCTCACCCCCCAAAAAAATGGATCCGGTAGTGACTATGTCCATATTTGTAATTATATATTTGTCATTTGTAAATTCGCAGTTTACTGTCCTCTTATAGATAAATACTATACTATAATATACTAGTTTGGGTTTTATCGAGCTTTATTTAATTTAGTATTGGGATCAGTGATGTAAATATCTAAACAAATATATTGAAATTTCAATTTATCGGGCCCCAACATTTTTATTTTTTGGAAAGAATAAGGATGTATACATATATTGTCGATAGTTTTGAGATATATCGATATATCAATAAATTATTATATTATAAGATCAGGAAAATATTATTTTTTTCTTATCCTCGTTTTACCACCATTTCTATGATAAGGATGCTATTTATATCAGTTGAAATTAATCGACACCTTCAGTATCGACTCGAACTCTATCTTTAGAAGCAGCGAGAATCGATCCTGCCCCTACACGGTCCTTAGACACTGCCAGTACTCACTCCAGAGGTCAAATGTGCATAATTTACCGTACAAGTGTCATCTCCACGCCTCGATGTCGCATTACGAATGCAATGGCGTCTCTCAATTGAGGACAGTCTGAGTAGGAGCCCATTATTTTTTAATATGAAGTGTGTTTAATATAAACGTTTGCTGGAATTTTAATTTACACTTTGACATGTATGTTGATCGTAATTTCTTGAGGTTACACATTGATACTGACCTTAAGAAAGTATGTAGTAATGATACCTTGAGGAATTTAGAACTCATATAGTTTAGTTATTATTAAAATTGATGTCATACATTATTAATATATATTATGAATGGAAAAATCCAAACTACAAAGCCTTGAGTCTTCAACGTCTAGGTCAGCAGTTAACTTGCCAACGTTTCGTCAATTCAGGTATCATCAGGGCAGAAAAACAAGATCACACATATGCAAAAAGAAAAATCAAAAAGAAAAAAAAATATTGCTGTAGACATCTCACGAAACTATTCAAATACTTACTGAATGAAAGAGAACGTTCTATTTAACAAAGATAAAGGAGGTTACATTGAACAGCTGATTAGCAGAAATACAAGGAAGAAAAAAAGTCTAAATACATACTGTAGAAAAAAAAATCAGGTGTGTCCATTCACACGACTTTCCTAACTATTTCAGAAAAGTATTTATATCTTTGCATACGTCCATCAAGAAAAAGAAAAAATCTGGTGCGTTCAACACACAACTTTCACTTACTGATCTACTTTGAATAGAAAATATTTTCTGGCAATGATGGGTTATTATAAAATTTTTTTAAGTGCATTTTAAACGGAGCTAAAGCTTTAAGCTTACAGATAACAAGTCATTAAGACCATTACAATGACAAAATGTCTATTTAATATATCGACGACAGGCAATAAAAATCTACTCACTCCATCTGCTTTCATAAACCACACAACTTTCTTTGCTTTTATAAGCCACAGAATGACTAACTCCAATTTCAACATTTTTGAATAATGTCATTTTAGTGATATTTTGAGTTGAAAAAGTTATCTATGGAGACAATGAGTAATTCCGGAGGTGGTGATTGCAGTGTTGAAATCTAGAACTGTGAATAAAGGTATAAATTTAGGTACTTATTTCTTATAAAAGATGTTCTTAGGAAAGATACTTTCTTAAATATCTGTAGAAAAAGGTTTTATTTAGTCACAACAATTTAAAAGTATATTTTAAATTTATCCAAATTTTCGCCTCTTCAGGGAAAAAAACAAGAGACCATATCGTTCCTCCTAAAGTGACATCAACGGGATAAGACTTAAATGATATTAAAGACCACTTAATTATACAATGATACACCGAGTTTAATAAAAGTCATTTGAGCCGTTTTTGAGAAAATTGTAAAAATGTGTTTCAGCTTTCATATAAAGTGGCACTTCCGGTTAGCCGATTTTAACAAAAAGTTGCTGTCTCATCCGACCCATATACAAACCTTAAATACTTAATATCAGTTTCGTACTACTTTTCGTTTGTGAGCTAGACTGTTAACACACACACAGACCATTTTGCGACACTTCGTTATTTGGACTCAGGGAACCTCAAAACATGTATTTCCGTTAAAAACTGAGATTCGAAACTTTTCACGATCGCAATACTTACTATTACTATATATTACATATATACGTAAGTTAAAGTAAAAACAAATTAAATTAGACTTATTTTCCTGAGAAAATCTTGGCACAGTCAGACAGCCAGGCAGACAGACAGACAGATCAATGGCCAAAAATGTGTTTTTCGAACTCAGGGAGCTCTGAAACGTATAAATCCGTCGAAAACCGCTTATCCAAAATTTGACCGAATCGTAATAATTTTCTTACCTGGTATAGGTGGGAAACTAAGAATTCATGCATAACTAAAATATAAAACTATATAAAACGCATTAAATTAAATAATACTTAAATTTGTTATTTTATGTTTCGTATAGTTATATTCTAGTTATGCATGAATTTTTTTTTCTTCCTTGTACTTCTGCTAATCAGCTGTTCAATATAACCTCCCTTAGCTGTGTTAACAGAACCTTCTCTTTCCTTCAGTGTGTATTTGGATGGCTTAGTGAGGTGTCTACAGTAATAATTTGTTTTTTCTTTTTTGATATTTCTTTTTGCATATAAGTGATCTTGGTTGTTCAGCCCTGATGATACCTGAATTGACGAAACGTTGGCAAGCACCTGTGTATTGGAGAATCATGGCTAGATAGTTTGAATTTTTCTATTCATAACATAATTATCGTATGTCAATTTTCTAGCTTTATACTTATTTTGTATTGTTATTATAACGATATTGAGGTCCGGGGTAGCTCAGTGTTGAGGTACTGAGCTTCCAATGCTAAAGGTCCCAGGTTCGAACCCTGGCTCATGGTAGAAAAATTATTTATTTTGTTTCATTGGCCGTGAGGCAACAGTAGGTAGACCCTCCTGGGGAACACCCAGTCTCTATAAAGTGGGTACCCTTGATTAAAATATTGATTAAAGCCTGGTGATTAAGCATGATTTCGGTCAAATCACCTCCTTGCACAACTGTAGACCTAGAAACAGTATTTTCCCTAAATAGCACTGACCCCAAGACCCTTCATGGGTTGAAGTGATGCAGGTTTTTTTTTTTTTTTTTTTTTCTAACGATATTGTTCGGTTTTTTTAAGATTAAAAAGGCTTTTTTTTTTCTTACCATGTGTCACTGACAAAAAGCTCTTTCAGGAATTAATTTCCATAGCATTCCTACGATAAAAGCCTTTTACTGTCATATATTTAGATATCTCTAATACTTTTTTTTTTAATGTATCTTCGATTACAAAAACTATTATTATGTATATATATTTTTATTTTTTTAGTAAATCTCTTGCCGCCTTAACAAGCCTGCTCCATCTCTGCCTATCCTTTTTGGCCTTCCACGTGGTCTTTTGCCTTCTATTGAGGCATTCATTGAAAATTATAAACCAAAAATAACTAGAACAATATATCTTTGTTAATATTTCATTGATTTCGATGTATCTTTTTTCTCTTTTAGAGTATCAAATTACCTTTGAATTGAAAATCCCTACTTTTTATTTACCAATAAAATATGAAGTGCATTCAGTTACCTTTGAAGTATTTGCTAATAAAAAATACAATCAATTAAAATAATAAAATAACATTTCCGAAGAATAGTAAATTAATGTTTTTGCTTCATCACTAGCAAAAATGTTTGCTAGGAATCGAAAATTACTACGTTTCAGACATCAAGGATCAAATTTGGTTCGGTCTCTATCTCTGTGTCTGAAGTAAAATCGATGGGACGGGCGTATCACCTATCACCGTTCATTCAATTTTCATGAAATTTATAGCGATTGTACTTGTTGGTGCTTATATAGGCCCATATCGATTTCGATAAATTCCATATATTTATTCCGTAATGTATTATATATTATATTATATCATATATTCCATTGGTTGATGTATGGTTATTTGAAACTTTTTTAGAAAATAGAAAATAGATAAAATCGGACAATTTGGAGCGAAGATATGGTCTCTAGTTTTATATGTTCTGATGCAAAACTTATATCATTTGTTATGTTTTTTGATTTTTGGAAGCGTTAGTGAAGCAATGCTATATTTTTTATTAAATTACTAAAGATGAAAAAAAAAATTAAAACAATAATAAAAATCACTTTTTATTTATTTTTCTTTATGCTACCTGTAAGGTGATGTTACTTTAGACGTATAATTGTTTGGAAATCTTAAACCATTGTGTAATAATTTGCCGCGTTTTTTTTTTTAAATATTGTCTCTGACTCATCTCTTTGAATGTATTTTAAAAAGTTGGAACTTCACTTACATCTTTGTCATTTTAATGTATATTTAAGCGTTTAAAAATAATATTCTATTTAAACAAAAAAATTGAAATATAGTTTTTTTTTTTTAAACTCCCATGCGAATACAAAGCTTCCCTACCGTCGGCAGTGATCTCATTCATTGAGTCACATTGCAGTTCGAGAGCGTTCGATCATTGAATGAACTTTCACGAAGAGCCGACGAGTTAGGAAGAGAAAACGAATCGAGGCCTCGTAGCAGTTATCGATCTGCCACGGCCGGGTCCCGCTGAGGTTGCTATGCATCCCGGTTGCAGGTTGCAGGCAGCTTGCGGCCCCTGAGCCGCATGCTGTGTATTTCTATTCTAGTTGCGTGATTTATAGTTAGAGTGAGGCAGCCGAGGTCAGTCTTTGCAATACAGCTTCTCAGGTTTCACTTCAAGTTATGACTTGCATCGATAATAAATATAATCGATACTTAGTCATCATCATCAACCCTTTTAAGGAATTTCAAGGGCATATGTTGCACGATACACCTGTCTTGAAAATAACTATTAACTAGTAGGCCCGTGCGAAAAATTCGCACAGCATATTATTAAGTGATCAAATGCCAAATTAATAAGAAAATAAAATAATGCAACGTATCATAAGATAAATAAATCAATTCTTACTTTATCGCTAAATATAATCGACAATGGAAAAAAAATAATTTAAAACTTTATTAATGTTTGAAACGAACATGTTTACAAAGGGAAAAGTTTGTAATTTTTTTTAGTTATTCTCAAATAATGTTTCTTTTCTTTCATAACTTGTTTGCCTGAATTTTCGGGGTGATTGTACTATTTTGACCGCCTGAAGGAGAAGGAAGCCTTCGAAATTGGTAGCTCAATCTTGAGATTTGGTGAAGAATTAACGATGATATGGCTTGCCGATCAAAAACACCATCAATAAATAATAAAAACTCCCCCTCTCTCGATCATAGAGGCCTCAAGTCGACGAAATGAGACATGTATTCAATGACAGTACCGCAATTAATGTAAGGCTGTGTGGATGAGAACCCTATGCCTTGCGTTATCTCAAAAATAGTACGTTTTGGGGCTTAAGAATCTAGATTCTTAAGAATCTGTTCCGTATCGATCTACAGACCTACCAGTATTGAAGCCTAACAAAATTTTCTCGTCTGTTAGACTATACAGGGTTTTTTCCCGGGTCTTTTTAAATTATTTTTTATTTTATTAATGCGTGAGTTAAAAAAAAAACCTCTCAACCCCTCCACCGTCACCGGTACGCGAACTAGTAGTTATTTTATCACATTAATATTATTAATCAGTTTGCCAGCTAACGGGTGTTATGTACACGCTTTAACCCGCTCGGCCACCTTACCCCCAAGCATATCTTATATCTAATACATTTCAAATATAAGCGATAACTAAAGAAACATTTCTTCGTATAAGTCAGGGGTGCCCATATTCAGGCTCTCGAGTACTTCCAATCCGGTCCGCTCAGGTTTCTTTATTTGGATAAAAAAAAAATTTTAAATATGAAATTTAGTTAATCATTCAAATACGAGTTTACTACAAATTTTGCACGAGTTGTTATAAAAACCTAATTCCACGACTGTAATTTATAGAACAATTTTTTTTTTTCACAGGGCCTGCGGAACTTAGTGGAGGTCTCAATTTGGCCTGTAGATCACAAAGCTTGTCTATCGCTGGCTACAAACTTAATCTATTCAATACTCACAATTGGTGAAGCTCCATATTTTGTATTCCAGAGTGTCTGAATTCGAAAACATCCGTTGGTCCGATTCTCATCTGGAAAGGTCATTTGTTTATTTCTCGGCAGCTTTGGGTCTTATTAAAGTATATATTTATTTATGTTGTGTTTCTCATTAACGGGTCTTCATTTTCCAAAGTTCCGAGGGTTTATATCTTTATCTATAGGGAAGGTTCCATTTATATATTTATAAGGATTTATATATTTTATTCTTTGTACATACGAAAAAAAAAATACGCATATACTTCGTACTTACTGCGTTATTTCACCATTAAATAGCCTGTTTAAAGTAATAGTCCGTGGCACGGACCCCTTTTTATCGAATTATTAACATCCGCCTGAAACTTCGTAAATAGTTTCATCTCATCGTAATCTACAAATATTTTATTTAGAAAACTCTTGGAATTTGGGAGTTTCAATCTGGAGAGGGGCAAACATTGTCTATTTAATTAGATACTAAAAAACTTGTAAATACTACTTTGATCGTAAGATAATTTGATAAAAAGGTGGCCCACAAAAATATTGGATCATTTGTCCTATATAACCTCTTTATTTTGATAATTTGAGAGTGTAAATCATAACAAACGGCTCAATATTTTTGAAGGCCACCTTATTTCCCAATTACGGGATCAAATTATCTTACGATCCAAGCAGAAAGCAAATGGGTATTTATGAGTTATTATTAGTACCTAATTAAATAGACAAAATTTGCCCCTTTCCAGATTGAAAACGTCCCAATTCCTAGAGTTTTCGTAAATAAAATAGTTGGTTGTATGTTACGATGAGATGAAACTATTAATGAAGTTTCATGCGGATGTTAATAATTTAATAAAAAGGATTCTCTAGCACGGACTATAAACCTCTAGACTAATTTTTATATTTTCTAAGTACAATTAAAGTTTATCTAGTGTATGAAAATAATATTAGCGAGCTCTTCCGTATAAGTTTTAATGCTGTTGAGTATAATAATTCATATAAATAGCTATCTGACATTTTCATAAAACATTAACTTAAAGCAGTGGAAAAAATATTTTATTTTAAGTCAACGTTTCGACCCGACACAGTTTTAACTGTAACTCCTTTCTGAGTGCACCTCCCTGAAGAAGACCTGCAAAATCGGGTCGAAACGTTGGCTTCAAATAAAATAGTTTTTCCACTATTTTAGTCCCTTTATGATCGCCACTCCGGGCCGTCCTTTCTCTAAAATATACAATGGTCGACCATTAAGTATTCAATTAACTTAAACAATAATAATACTAATAAAACTACAAATATTCTTCACATCTTATCAAATTGTATTTTTATTCAATGTTGTTGTTCTAATATGGCTTTTTCTGACCTTGTTATGATCGACATACATTTTTATATAATCATAATTATTTATTCATAAAATTTAAATATTCCATCATCGATATTTACATATTAGAAACTATAAAAAGTGAATATAAGATCTCGTTGAATTGTTTGACAGATTAACACTATAATTTCTCCTTCTAGAGTTTCCTTAGATAATTAAGGAAATTAAATGAAGCTATTAAAACTATTATCTATACATATCCAATGAAATTACGAGGCAACTCATTTATGTTTCAATTACGGGTTTATGATTTCCATATTGGGAACAGTAACAAAGATAAGATTTGACCTTCATATCTCTGGCATTCGCTTTAATATTCCTCTCGATGTTTTATATATTCTTATAATCTATCAATACATTATTATATAAAGTCGTACAGATAATTGTTTGTTTTCAATTCATCGCTTATCTAATTCAGTATCGATGAACTTACTATTCGTGAATGACTCACTCATGACTCACATGGCGATCTCTTTGAATACGTTAATGTTGTACACGAGTTATCGATTCTCTCGCCGAAAATCCTGTATTTAGTTTCTGAATTTTAAGTCTTTATTTATAATTAAAAACATATTACATATAGAATAATTACATCAATAAATTACAGACAGGACTTTAGATAGTTCAACATAATTCAACATTATTATGAACAACGTTAATCAATACTTTATAAAACCGTCACGTTTATAATCTATTGATCTATATTATTTCAATACAATTTTGATTCACTCAGAAAATTCCTAATTTAAAAATAATTCAATAAGTTTGCATTAAACAGGTTATATACTGGCGAAATAACGAAGTGAATACAATATATTAAATTATGTATTCTAAAATAAAGACGAATTTATATGGAAGATAAATGAAAATGAGGAATTTTAATTCCATTTTGACCTATTTTGAAATTAATAATGAAACATTATGCTTAAATTTTAAGTTGTTATTTTGAAGAGTTTGGTTCTTTTTGTTCATATACATTTAATTTTAGTATTATTATTTTTCTGTTTAATTTATTTTTATTTATTGTAAACAGAGTGTAAATGTGCTCTCTGAACATTATCATACGTGTGCTTAATTGAGAGAGATTGTAATATTTCTTAATAAATAAGTTAAAATAATAATAATTATAATAATAAAATATAAAGAATAAACCTTATACCGGAATATTATGATAAAACTTCCAGCCAGACCCTAATGAAACATCAGAGATAAATAAATGTAAATTAATTAAAGAAATATTTCTGCAATAGCCTCCAAATACATTAAATAATATCATTAATTTATTTTTTGAATTTAGATTAATAGATTAATTTTTCATTCAATAAGTAAGTTGTCTTTTGTTAACAATAAAATGAAATCAGCTGTTCTTTTCCGTTCAAGCAGATGTTTTCATTCAGCCATTTTCCAATAGTCTGCATTACAAGGCTCCTTTTTATCAAATTATTAAAATCCCCCTAAAACTTTCTGAATAACATTATCTCATCGTAATCTAAAATTTTTTTAACCAAAATTTTTGAAATGCTTTTGCGTTTTCAATATGGAGAAAGGCAAACTTAGTCTATTTAAATACGCATGAATACCCATTTGGTGTTTCCACTTCAATCGTAAGATAATTTTTTCACAAATTCGAGAAAAATGTAGTCCTTCAAAAATATTGACCTCCACTCCCAACATGTTAAAATAACGATGTTGTAGAGGCCTAATATTTTTATAGGTCACCTCTTTTCATTTTTTTTTTTTTCAATTTTGTGATCATATTATCTTACGATTCAAGTGGATGGCTAATGGATATTTATAGGGTTTTAATAGCTAATTAAATTAATTAGAAAACTCCTCATTTCTGAGAATTTTCGTACATAATAAATTTGTAGGTTACGACAAGATAATAATTTGATAAAAAGGGTTCTGTACCACGGGCTAGGAAATCGACGAAATATATATATACTTATGTATTTTTTTTCTAAAGATTTTTCGAAAATATATCGTTGGCTTATTGCAAAAAATTCACATGTAGATTGTTGATGGTACTCAACTTTTAAGAACATTTTTGTGAATTTCAACTTTATTTATCGAGAAAAAAAACATAGCAAATGCACTAAACATTATACAAACCCTTTTACATATCAACTGTAGTTACAAAAAGCGAATCATTTTCTGATTTCTGAATTTTTCAATTCATTAAAGTTCTTTATTAAGGGTATGAAATGTCTTTTTAATAATTTAACTTAATATCTTTTTTCAACATATACCAACCTTATGTTATTTATTTACTGTTATATAACAGTGTAGAAATATATATACTAATTGTTACCCGTATTACCCGTACGAATAATTCGCAGAAAATTTTGCTTAGCCAAGAAATATCAAAACAATATGGAAATGAGTAGATCCTATTTATTCTATGAGGGAAGAATTAATTGTTTTTCCTGGGTCGGTTACAATATTCCATTTAACATAATAGATCAAAATATTTGTATAAATTGCTTTGCTATAGTTTGTTTTTAAACGCTGACTGGAAAGGTAAAATTCAAAATAAAACCTCGATCATAGGATTTCTTAAATTATTAAAAAATATAATATGTGCGAACAGAATAATGCCTTTAAGAAATAATAAAGTGTATATCAGCCAGGAAAAAAAAAAAAAAAAAAGGCAAAATAATATTAAATGCAGTATCTTTAAAGAGGAAAAAAATATTAAGTATATCAAAAGTAATAGGCTTCTTCTTTAATAATCGTCCAAATTTACTGTTGTTTTTTTGTAAGTAATTTAGTAATCTTTTTAATTATCATGGGAACAAGACAAGCATATTTTTTTAATTATTCGCTGATAAATGTTCTTTTCCCCCATAACTTTTTTTAAAATTTTTTTTTCCTTAGATTTCGAGGGGTTGTGACTATTTTTCACACCTGAAGGAGATATTTAAAATGAGGGCTCAATTGTTGGATTTTATGATGAATTGACGAAGTTATGGCGTTGCGACAAAAGACAAATTTTAGAAATAATATATAAGTATATATATAATATACATTTTATATATATATATATATATATATATATATAAAATGGTGTGATCTATCTATCCTTGAGGTGCGTGAACTATCGGCTGAGCGAGGAAATGCCAAGGACAGCGGATTGTAAGGCCTCGTGCTCGGTCCAAAACAGAACTCGTAAATTTTCGTGTCAGCGAAAACTGCAAGCAATGAGCTCTCTTATTAATAATAAACTACTATTCAGTAGTTTAAGTTATTGTAACTCTTAATTTAATTTATTTAGTTATAACTTACTTCGAATAATACAAACAAATATAAATAATAACATAATTGGTTTATATCACTTCATTACTTCTATGTAATGCTAATGTGAACAAATTCTTGGATGTAATAAAATATATAATGGTCAATATACAGGGCCATCGCGTGGGATTTCAGCGTCCTGTGCGAGAATTTACTGGGCGTCCTCCTACTCTATCCCATACCTTCTAATACCTTATTATCTCATGTTTAAATAGAGATAGATGAATAAAGGTGATAATAAGAGAAGTTTCGATGCCAATACAACCAATCGCAGCTTATATACTTCATCTTAGGACTTCGCGTGAGTTATTGGCGCCCGAGATGAAATTATATCAGGCGCCCTCCCCCCTCACATCCCTCGAATTATGCTTTTAGTATAGTGTCTCATGCTCACGGGTTATATTTATTGTACTTAATTAGACATTTGCATTTCCGTTACCGACCTATAAGTCTCTAGCCGTCTTGTAAGTTATCTAACAACAATAGGAATTGAGGTTAGAAATAATTATTTCGCTAGTCGTGTTTATGATAACAAAGAAGAAACTAAGAAAACATTTAAAGGAATGAATTAAAAATTAGCGTAAAAAAAAATTGAAAAATATCTTTGATTACTTAGTGTGTTCAACCTCAAATAAAGATAAAACGTTTTTCAAAGTCCGGATAGTTTGTCGCGAAAAATATGATAAAAATATCATATGAAAATTGAGGGGCGATAGAATCTTAAAATCATAGGAAATGTTGATTTATATTATTATATTTTAATATAAATCACAATTCAAATAAAAGTAACATTTATGTATCTATAAAATAGTTACATACCTACTACCTACTACATACTCTGGTCTATTCAGGTAGTCGACTTTTAATCGATTTTATTTTACAAATTTTATTCATTCGTGTAGCTTATTTATCATTTGTTTTAATTTTTTTTATCTCAAATTATTGGGGAGGAGGGGCGTTCTCAGCTCTGTCAACATTTTTTGAAAATGAAATGACATTCTTTAGGCGGGTTTTGGAATTTTTTTTTATGAAGAGTGAATTACATTGAGCCGTCAGATATCCGTTATGTAACGCTCGGGTAAAGTCGGCTAGAATCGACTGTTTGAAGTATTTTTGTATATGAATTAAAATATCTAAAAAACCAAAAGTCGCACTTATTTATTGTTAGCGAGGGAAATGTTCATCACTTCATCCTCTATGTAATGAGGTATTATTCAAAATTGTATCTTAACGCGAAAAGAAAAAAATAGTGTTGAAAACCAAATGGTTACGAGTTTTATTGAAGACACGGATTAAAATATCTTAGAAACTAAAAATCAGACCTGCATACTGTAAGTGAGGGAAATGTTCAGCATTATTTACTCTTTACAATGAGCTATTATTTATAATTTATATTATTAATCTCGCCTTTCGATGTTTTCGCTTCTATCGTGCGGTCTTAAGGCACATACCTTAGATTTCATTATTAAGAGAAAGATGGTTGGGGTGATCAGTCAGAAATATTAATATTTATTTTATATTTGCCGACGTTTCGACCTGAAGTTCAGGCCTTCATCAGGGCTAAGAAAAGAACCAGATAACAAGGTATGAGAATAAGTATATGAAATAAGGTGACATAAGTATTATAAGTATTATTTTGATTATGTTTGCTTCATTATTCCACACTTTGTAGCGGTTATTTATTATTTATTTCTTTGTTCTTGTTATTGTCATTATTCTACCCACTTCATTTTACTTTAATATTTTTCACCTACATTGTTTATATTTCTCATTCCTTGTTATCTGGTTATTTTCTTAGCCCTGATGAAGCCCTGAATTTCAGGTCGAAACTTCGGCAAATGTAAAAATAATTATTATACAGGAAGGAGATGTTCCGGGGTGGCGGTCATAAATAGACTAAATTGTGGTAAAACTATTCTTTTTTAAGCCAACGTTTCGACCCGACTTTGCAGGTCTTCTTCAGGGAGGTGTGTCCAGCTAGGAGTTTCACTTAGAACTCAGTGACCGCCATCCCGGACCATCTCCTTTCTTTATAATGCAACGGTCAACTACTAAATATTCAGTTAAACATTATTATTTATTTTTGCCTTTTTATTTCTGACTGATCACCCCAACCATACTTCTATTCATTATTCACGACAGTCAACCATCAACCCACAATTATAGATTTCATTATGTTGACGGCCCCCCTATGTCTGATATTATAAGCTCTTGGTGGTTTCACGCGGTCTGTCTATATAATATATGTATATTTTATTATACATTATATATATATATATATATATATATATATATATATATATATATATAGATATGTTTTACATGGTAGGCCCGGGATGATAAAGAGGAGAGACTTAACGGTTATATAACGGGAGGAGGACGGATAGCCAGGAGTGGTGGGAGGCGCAGGAATCGGTGTGGAGGGGTCAGTGATGTCGAGTTCTTCGGGCAGCGAGGACGTGTAGTTCCCGACGGCTATATCCTACGAGTACAGTGTCTGTGTAGTGGTGTAGTGTACATCTCTGTGCCAATAGTGTACTGTGTATGTAGTGCTTTCACTCTGTATTGGATTAACTCTACCCCATAGCTGTATTGGATATCTTACCAGGTGAGAGAGAGTCCCTTTAAAATATTATAGTGTCAATGAATCTTACGATAATATTTACAGTTTTTATTATTAATATAATAATAATAATAATAAATAATTATGTTTAATTATTCCGAAAGGGAGAAGTGAGAGTTGTTGAATGCAGGAGTTGAAACAGTGTTCAGTCACCCATAGAGTGTGATTACGTCCGTCCTATATCTAAAAATATCTGTCTGACATTGCCGCAGAGAGGCGAAGTACGTCTTATTCTTAAAACATCTACGAATATTCGATAAGAATAAAAAAAAAAACAAAAAAAAAAAAACAATTGTAATTATTTATTAAATACATAATTTACACACAAATATATAACTTATATTTGGAAATAAAAAAAAAATATATAAGAATTTTTAATACCATTTTTTTTAATAATCAGGGCTGTGGAATAATTTTTAAAATATATTATTTTTCGTAATATTTATTTTAACAAGAGCTTGTTCCTATTGTCTGTTTTTTTTTTTTATGATAAATTTTATAAAATTACATTTTCAAAGAAATTTACATTCGCTGTTACTCCATAACGTGAAATATAATTAAGATTATTTACTTTTTTTCTTTCTTTTTTTTTTTGGCTTTAATTTCAGGCATAGATATAAAATAAATATATTTTTAAAAACATATTTTCTGGCTTTTTTATTTTTAAATATTACATTAATTGACAATCGTTAGAATTTAACAAACAAAATATTTTTTTTAAAACGATTAACCGGTAAAAGCACGATTTAATTTCAGTTTAAAAAATCGATTAATATTGCTTTTAAAAAAAATTGACTTGCAGATTAAAATGTACAATTTAAAGGTACATACAGGTTAAGGAGTAATTAATTAATCGATGAATAAAAAAAAATTCAAGATTAAAAATATTAATATTAAGCAATTTTAAATAATTTTGCAGACAGGTCAGAAATGTGCTGACCTCGTCAAATGAAAAATAGATACTTAAAAACTGCTTCCATAAGAAAATTAGGATAGAATTTCTTCTTAAAAGCAATATGTCAGATTACGGAAAAACTTTTTTTTCTGATATTTTAATTTGACATTTAAATGATTAAAAAAAAAGAAAAGGAAGCATTAAATGGCTTCGTAGTAGTAATTAAAGGGTTATTTGAACATTGTAAATACAGAGAGCATTTTAGAAATTAATTAAACCGAATAAATTGAAATTTATATTTAATCAGTTAGAGTAGATATTTGTTTTTCTGTTTTCTTTATTTATTTTTAAAAAATGAAAGAAATGTTCAAATAATCAAGTCCTTTTAAAGCAGAATTAATTAAAATCTAGAATAAAATTAATATTAGAATTAATCCTACTTTAACTCCAGATTTTACGAAACAAATATGAATTAATTGTGAATTATTAAATTAAAGGGATATGTGAGTTCAAATTAGGAGGCATTTTTTTTGTCCTTGCTACCTGTTGTGGATGCAGAATTTAATTTTTTTTTTTTTTGTGGGGTTCCTCATCTTTATATTACTACCTATAGTAAATGATATTTAATTAAGTCTTAAAGATCTATTTGAAGAAAAAAATATAGGAACAATAATACTTATAGAAATACTTTTTAAAATATTTTTTTCATAATACATATTATAATTAATTAAGTGTTTTGGGTATGTCACTCATGGTAAAAAATACGAACCAACGAAAAATTCGCCTCAGTGCTCGCTACCAAAGGTAGGAAAGCTTTTTGTTCGTGCGGGAGATTAAAATTTTCGTTTTCAGAATCGAAAATTTTCACTCGTTTTTAGGAATCAGGGTAAAATTTTGGCTTCAAGTCTATCTCAAAGTCAAATAGTCAAATTCGTTTGATGGACATATTGCCTAGTTAATTCGATTTCGATTAACTTGATCGTGTCGATTGACACTTTGATGGTACCAATTAATCAAATGTCAAACACAACTTCCGCTTCCGAATGAGTAGACGTATTTTGAAATTATCTATATATCAAAAATGGGTATTTCAAGTAGGCTCAATGTTGTAAGAAAGTAGAATTATTTAAAAAAAAAATGATCTATTATCAATTTTATCAAATTCCATTTTCTCTTTTCGCTTACAGATGCGCATTAGAATTTTTTTCTTTAGACCTATATTTCAAAAAAGGTTTATTTGATTTGACCCAAAGTCGGAAAAAATGTAGTGAACAAGGCAGTAATAGGTCCATAGGCGCAGATTTCGAGTAAGGAGAGAAGGGAGGGGGGGGGGGCGAATTTGAAGAAAAAAAATTTAAATTGATTGCAGATAAACTATATGTATGAATAAAATATATAAACAAAAATCGCTTGAGAAAATACGAAAAGTCGACTAGCTGGTTAGGCTTAGGCCAATAATAGATACGTAAATAATTTATCACGACTTAAATATTCCTATTATTTAAATTTTCATTTATATTAAGTGATAATAATATAGAATTCTTGTATTTTATTATTCATTCATCTTTCTTTTTTTAAAATAGAAAATTAATTTATTCTGAGACAATGTCCCTAGAGAATAACAAATTAGAACAAAATTAAAAGATTACATCTGGCTCAAATAAAAGCAATGGAATAAAAGAAAAAAATGTAAAGAAAATATAAGATAAACATGCTACATACAAAACACTTAAAACTATGACAAGACATTAAAATTATTTACAGTGATAAACCAGTATGAATGTACACTTTTAAGAAAATAATAAAGAAAAAAAATCTTTCCTCATGTGGATACCTCCGTTTTCACATGATTTTCTTAAAAATTTCTGCGATAAATTTGGAGAAAAAAATGCGTTTTATAAAGAATGTTGCTATAGACATTTTTAGTTAGAATGTGAAAACGTTTAATTTTTATTTCGAGGTTCTACGAACTAAGAAATCAAAAGTATTTTTTAGTTTGTACCACTAGCGGATCCGGGATTTAATTTTGGGGAGAGGCTTCAGCCCGAAAGATTTTTTTTTTTCATAAAAATAACGATAATTATTTTGGAAAAAAGAAAGAATCTATCTACCTATATGAAATGGTGTTTAACTGATTCCTAAAGTCCTTTTCAATGTAATTACACGAACAATAATACTTTAAGAGATATTTTTTTTATTTTTTTTTTCATTAAACGTTGTTATATTTTAGTATTTTTTGGGGGGGGGGGAGGCTCAGCCCAAAGCCTCCTACCTCCCCCGTAGATCCGCCCGTGGTTTGTAACATTATTCATTTTTAGCCGAAAATTTTCTATAAATGTGTTATGGAGGCTGTCCCCCTTCCTCTTGATGTTTAATGGATGCATATTGTAATATATCCATTCGTTTTGTTCAGATATTTTCAAGTATATTCATGTGCTCATAAAAAAAAATCCTACAACTATCCAAACATATATATAAATCGATTTTTAAATATTCAATATTATATTTGTTCGTCTTATTTGGCTAGACTAATGTCTTCTAGTGGGTATCTAACTATTTTATTGATACTTAAATGTTACTTTGATTTAAATTGTTTTTTATATTAAAATATAATAATATATATCAACATATCCTAGGATTTCATGATTCAATCACCTCTCAATTTCCATGTAATATTCTTATCACATTTTCGGCGACAAACTAGTCGGACTTTGAAAAACGTTGAATTTGTTTTTGAGGTTATACACACTAATATTCATTTTTATTTGAAAACATTCTAGAAATGTACCAATGTTATGTAGGCTGTCTCCTCTCCATCCTATGTTTAATCTAAAAAAAGTCTCTTATATATTCAGTTGTATTTATTTTACATAATTTAAAGTATATATCATAGGTAATATGAAAAAAAATTATAAAAATCATTAAAACTATACAAACATTAAAAAAAATAATTTTAAACATTCAATATTTGTTTGTTTCACAATAATTATGTTGAATTTTTACATATAATTTCAACCTCCGCCATTTTTTTTTTCCCAGCCCTTTCAATCAAAATGAAAAGTTAGCACACATGAATAGGTCTGGTATTAATTTCATAATTGAACGATTAAGATTAATGTAATTGTTCAGAATATAATGGCTATGAACAAACAGGAAATCGTTAAATTTAAAAATATTAATATTAATTTTAAAAATTACTTAGAACCCGAAGGCTCATTGCCAGTAGCACCAATCTCTGTCTATATAGTTCCTTCACATTTAAAACACGATTTAAATACATTTTAAACGATTAACAATAGTTTTCTTCGTATTTATTGTGTCGAAGAAGTCATTTTGGCTTTATGCCAGTTACAGAGAAATCACACTCTCTAAGAACAGCTTCGGGTTTTTCTCATGACGCGCTATTCAAATAAGGAAAATCGTTATTTAATATTTTTTTATTTTATCTTTCAGAAAAGGATTTATCCTTAGTGTCCTGGAAGATGTTAGGTCCTTTGGTGGTAGTAAAAGTAACTCTCGCTCCGGGCCGGGCCTAGCCGTCGTAAATTACCGCGTACCGTTAGCTTGAGAAAGAGACGCCCCCTCCCGGAAAAAAAAATAAATAGGAGGAAAAAAGAAGAGGGACGCGAGGCACACATGCCCTCGCCCGGAGAGATGGAGCTATCGATAGGGAGGTGACTCGATCTATCGAAAGCCGCCCACGGAGGCTGAAATAAACGATTATATTTAGTTCTCGTCTCCCCCTCCCATCACCCCCTCTCTCTCTTCGACATCGGCTCAATTAAATCGGACCTTGGCTCTTGGGGATCAAATCCATCAAGGTTCTTCTTCTCGATTATACTATATCGATATAATACATCGATGTTTGAACCTGAAAAATATATATATTTAAATACCACTATTCTCCGTTACGATCTCTTATGTCTCCTTCAGTTATTTATAAAATTCTTTCATATTTTATATTTAACCATTTTTCATATTAGAAATTAATGTGAAGTGTTCAATTGTTTCAAATAAAAAAAAAAATCAAGGTACTTTAGAGGAAACTAATATTGAAAATAAGCCATTTAAGCCCTGTCAGAGAACATCAATCAAAAGAATAACGAAATTTTATTTAAAACTGTTTAATTTTACACTGATATGGTGAATTTAATCAAAATCGTTAGAGCTGTTTTCGAGATAATATTTTTTTTTTTTTTTAAACATTTTATTGAGAAATATTACAATCTGTCTCAGTTAAGGACACTTATAATAGAGTTCAGAGAGTACATCCATACCGTATATACAGAAATATAAATAAATAAAGTTATAACAGAAGAATAAGAAAAAAAAGAACAAAAGAGAAATATATATATATATATATATATATATATATATATATATATATATATACACATATACATAAACATAAGTAAGTAAAAATAGAAATAAAAGTAAAAAAAAACATCTTAGATACGAACATACCTATATACACTATTTACAATCAGCCAGGTGATCTCCAAACCAATCTTCTCCCCCCACATGTGGAGAGAAATTCGAGGCTTAGGAGATCCCTACGCTTCTCCCTCAGCCACTTTTGGGCTGTATGTTATTATTATTATAGTATGTTATTATTTTGGGGCTGTATGTTACGTCAAACGGCTCAATATGTTTTAACGCCATCTTATAAACGTGTAATTCAAACCTTATATTTCATTTAAAACTATTTCAAGTTATTTTAAAATGAAAGTAAAGTATTTAAAATGGAAAAATGAAACGAAAACTAAAAGATAAAAAAAACGATGGTTATGACGTAAAAATTGTTCAAGTGAAAGTTTTACTAACCTTCTGACAAATTTATTGAAGTTTTGAACGTACGTGTTCCTTTGAAATGTCAGGCAGAAACGAAACTGAAAAGTTTTCATACGTTATTATTATTTTATAACTTAATTTGTATTTTACAGAATAATGTTTAAAAAATAAAATTTATTATTATCTGCATCGTCATTGTATTTTTCAGTGATCATTTTTCTGCTTCTTTACTAAAATAAAATAGAATAAATAAATATTATGTCCCTGCAATTTCATTAATTTAAATTAAATTAAATTAAAACCATCCATAGTTGTCTCACTCTTCGTAATTCCTGGCCATTTTTATAGGCGCAGACTGCGGGAGGGTCGAGGGGGGCGATAGTCCTCAATAAAAATAGAGGGGCGAGTATATCGTTCTGCATCCTTAATATTTTGAACGACAAAAAAAAAATCAATTGCAATAAATCTACATAAATTAAGTATACTAAAATCAATTGAGAAAATCGGAAAAGTCGACTAGTTGGGAAAGCTAATGCCTAGAAGTATTTGACCACTACTTATCTTCCTATTATTGAAATTTTATAATATATTTATTATTTATTATTATTATTACAATTTTAAAGATAATTATATATAACAAGATATCCTAGGATTTGATGATTCATTCATGGGTTCTCTTCCATTTTTAAGTGAAGAATTTATCACATTTTCCGCAATAAAAATACATGATATTTTCGCAAGAAAAACATAAACATATACATATGCATTTTGTATAAAATATTATACTGTACGTTTTACAATAACTAAGTTAATCATCACTCTTAATTTTTATACGTCATATGAACTCATGAAACTTTTTTTAGGGAGTCCATCGTCCCTCCCTTTCCCCCCCTACCATAGTGAAAAGTCTCCGCCTTTATCATTTCTTCTATTCTATTATCAATATTTTTGTTATTGATAATGTTATATTATTCTTATTGTTTCATTTTTTTTTTTTGTCATATATTACATTTTTTTTCTATCATAATTATTTATTTATTTTAATGTTTACAATTAGTTACTATTAATATTGTTTCCCTCTTATTTCTCATAGTAATTAAAATCGTTCTTTGAGTGGAAAAATGTTTCTCATAATTAAAAAGGAAAAAATGTATATTATAAACATATTATTTTTTTGTATAATTATTTTAAAAATTTACATTTTAGTTAATATTACTATTTTTTTCTCCTCCTATCTCGCCACGTGACAATACGAGATTTGGAATAACAGCGCCTGCCACTTCGAGATAAGATAGTTGATAGATAAGATGATAGTTGTTTTTCATTCATTCGTTCATTCAATTTTCATATTTTATCCTCCATTCTTCCATTAGAGATATTTGAAAAAAGTATATATAGATACTTAAAATATATATATATATATATATATATATATATATATTATTATTATTAATCGACCTTTATATACTATTATATACTTAAGATAGTTATTAAATAAAGTATAGTTTAGACCTGTCACCTGATTACAATAATTTTATTAAATTATATATATTTATGAGAAGGATTTCATCGGTATGTGCGGTCAAATAAATACTAAATTGTTCAAATAGTATTGTTTAATTTTTGCCTAAAAATAAAGGCAAAAATTAAACAATATTATTTGTATAATTTAGTATTTATTTTAGAATGCTACCAATGGGTGGTTTCTCAACAAGCGTGTTTCATGTGATTATATTCCTATGAACACATTTACTTGATGTATTCATACTAATACAGTTGTAAATATCATAATAAAAGTTTAAAAAAAAAAGTATTTATTTGACCGCACCCCCCGATCAACACCTTCTCATATTATATCACGGTCAACCATCTCTAAATCATTATATATATATATATATTATTTCCGTTTTTAGTTTTTCAAATAACCCAACATCACACTAATGTTTTCGCTTCCACAATCCTACTACGACGTTTCAGCTCGTCACATCTATTCAGTCTATGTTGCCAGTTTCATTGTCATTGACTTCGTCTTAAGAGTCGCTCTGTAACAATAGAACTGACAACATGTGGGCTGACACGTAATATGTTAAAAGTAGATGTGACAAGTACGATACTATTACGATAAGACGCATGTATTTTACATAAGAAATTGTAATGGAAAAGTATATGATAGACTTGAGAATGGTTGAAACGTCGTAGTAGGATTGTGGTAGTGAAAACATCGGTATAATTTTTGTTTATTTAAAAACCAGAAACAGAAAATATATACGATACCGAAATAAAATAAAATAATACTGAGAATATATAGATAGATAGAATAGATAGAAGAATCAACTTTATTCTGGGACTACGTCCCTTGAGAATAACAATATTGTACATAAAATTAAACATTACATCTGGCCAAAATGTATATTACAATAAACAAAAACAAACAAACAAACAAAAAAAACAACTAAAAAATAAGGGATAAAAGAAGTGTTTACATAACTGTACAGATATCGGAAGCCATAATATGAGAAATAATGTCCTAATACTGCAAAATAGTTGCTATACACAATACGCTATGAAATTATAAATGAGCGACAGATAATAATAAAGATGTTATAGTAATAGTAGTATGTTCGTAGAACATAATAGTATAATCGAAATACAATAATAGTGTAATCGTACATACACAATATATACACCCAATAATACAATAATAGTGAGAATACAATAATAGTACAATAGTATATATACAATATACATATATTAATATATATATACATATACATACATACACATATACATACATACAATGCAACAATAGTATAATAATACAATATAGGCTACCCAGCGTCTGATTGAATTGTAAGGAGGAATTGGAAAAGGAGGGTTTTAAATGTGGATAAGGATGGTGCATGGCGGATTTTAAGTGGGATGGAATTCCAAAATGTGGTGGATCGGACAATAAAGGAGTGTTGAAATGAGGCCGATTTGTGGAAAGGGGTATAAAGGTCGGAAGGACGAGATCTTGTGGAGAGGGAGTGGATAGATGACTTGAATTGAAGGAGATTGAATGCGTAGGAAGGACGATGATTATAGATTATTTGGTAAAGGAATGTACCTAGGAAGTACTGTCTTCTGAAGGAGGGGAAGAGCCACCCTGACTCGGCGTAGTAGTGGGAAACATGAGAACGTCTCGGGGTCCCATTGACAAATCGTACTAAGCCATTCATTATTCTTTTCAGTCTGACTCCAAGTTCCGATGAGAGGCCACCGTACACTACACAGCCGTAGTCAATGTGGGGGAAGATGAGGGCGGATACTAGGAGTCTACGTGTGGATATGGGTAGGAGATGGCGGAAGCGATGGAAGAGTTTCAGGATGGAAATTGAACGTCGGGATATGAGGGAAATATGGTGATTCCAGGAGAGGGTTTGATCTATGATAACACCTAAGTTTTTAACTGAAGTGTTGAAGGTGATGGGTTGGTCATTCAGGTACAGGAGAGGAATGTTGGTATTTGATCTGAGAAGGGGTTTGGAACCGAGGACAATGGCTTGGGTTTTAGCAACGTTTAACCTTAATCCATTTTCACTTGCCCAGGCACAAATCCGATTTAGGTCTTCTTGTATTTTGGCAAACGCATCATGCCATTCAGAGGGAGCGAAGGAGAGGTAAATTTGGGAATCATCGGCATAAAGGTGATGTGAACAGTGAAGGATTGATTTATGAAGGTCGTTAATATATGAACTAAAAAGGAGAGGAGATATGCTGGAGCCCTGTGCCACTCCTGAGGACAGAGTTAGATAGGATGATAAAGGTTGGTTCGGGATAGAGACTGCTTGGGTACGTTGAGAGAGGAATGATTGAAACCAAAGGATAGAGCTGTTGGAAAAGGATAACGATTTCAATTTGGAGAAAAGGATGGAATGGTTAATGGTATCAAAGGCTTTGGAAAAGTCCAGGAGGATAAGGACCGTTAGTTTTTTATCATCTATGGCTGACTGAACATCACTAACGATTTTGATTAGGGCGGATTGTGTGGAGTAGCCTGGTCGAAAACCAGACTGGTAAGGGTCAAGTTGATTGGATTGTTCTAGGAAGTTGGAAATTTGGGATTGGACTATTCGTTCTAGAGGTTTTGCAAGGTTAGACAGAATTGAAATTGGACGGTAATCTTCAGGGGAAGAAGGGTTAGGATTTTTAAGTAAAGGACGGACAATGGCTTTTTTCCATGAGGAAGGGAATATTGCGTTCTGAAGGGAGAAATTGTAGATGAAAAGTAGAGCGGGAAGGATTTCAGGTAGGCATAATTTGATTAATTTGACGGGAATACCATCTGGACCAATGGAATTGGAATGAGATTTCATGACGGCGGATATGAGGTCTGTAGGAGAAATATCTGAAAAATAAAAGTTGTCGTCGTTAAATGATATTCCAGGAGTAAAGAAGGAAAAGGTTGATGGAGGAATGCAGGAGGAAGCTGATATAAAATATGAATTTAAATCATCAGGTTTGACTGGAAAGGCTGCTGAGGAAGGTGATCTGGAAGAGTCACAGAGGGAGAGTTTACGAAGGAGTTGCCATTTGGTTTTGGAATCAGGAGCTGCTGAAAGGGCTTCGTGGAAATAGGAGGATTTGGCTCTTCGGATATTGGTTTGTGTCAGGTTACGGAGCACCCTAAACGCTTGGTAGTCGTCAGCGAGTCTAGTGCGTCTAAAGCGTCTGCGGGCTGCATCGCGTCTCTTCTGAAGATCTTTAATTTGCTGACACATCCAGGGAGCAGGGGGGCGACGAAAGGTAGAGGTTTTGATGGGAGCATGGGAATCAAGGATATTACGGAGGTTGGAAGTTAAAATATCAACCATAGCGTCAATACATGAACAGGAATATATTCCATTCCAATCAAGGGTTTCCAGGTAGGGTAAGATTTTTTCACGAGTGAGGACATCAATATTACGGAAAGTTATGGTTCTAGGTAGGATCGGAGGAGTATGGATATTATATGAAATTTGAATTAGGTCATGAGAGGATAAAAAGGAGACCGGTACTTGTGAGGAGGAAAGGAGGTTCTGAGCGGAGTCGATAATGTAATGGTCCAACCAGGTATCGGACCTGGGGGTGTGATGAGTGGGCGAAAAAGGAACAATGAAAAGATGAAGAGAGAAAAAAAGGTTTTCGAGGTATGATTTATCGCTGGAATCGGAAAGGAAATTAGTGTTTAGGTCTCCGGAGATGATTATTTTGGTATAAAGAGGAACAAAGTTGAAGAGGGATGATTCAAATGATGGATCAAAGGGAACAAGAGGAGGTCTATACACTACGACATAAAGGATAGGAGATGTATCAAAGGAAATTTCAGCGATTAGGAACTCTACATGTGGGTGATCGGATGGTGGAGAGCAGTGGAGTATTCGGGTCTTCATGCATTCGTGAACATACAACGCTACACCTCCGCCAGTCCGGCTCGTCCGGTCGTGGCGGATTAGTGTGTAGTTAGGAAGGGAAACAGATGAGGAAGGGATGTAAGGCTTGAGCCAGGTTTCGGAAATTGCAATGATATGGTAACAATTATGGGTAAAGTATTCAAGGAATTCATCATAGTGGGCAGGGAGGGATTGGGAGTTGACGTGACAGGTATTAAGGATGCTAGACATGATTAGGCTTGAGGAAAATAAAGTCAGAATTTGGTGAGCAGACGCTGGATCGGATATGATACATTAGATGAAATAATGTAAAAATAAAAATATAAGAAAAAAAACCATTAAAAAGAAAAAAAATTTTGAATGCAATAATCAATAGAAATAAATTAATCAAAAATTTCCGGTAGTAACATAACATACATTTCAGATTTTCAGTGTAAGTCCTGTGAACTTACAGGGTGTTTCGTAATTACACGCCACTATTTTAGGTATGTGTTTACTAGCACAAAATAAACAAAAAAAAATCATATTAACATATATCTCAAGCTCATTTATTAAACATATATCAAAGGTTAAAGATTTATTATTTATTTAATACATTAAGACTGACTGTACACAGTTTAACGTGTTTAATACTAAATGACAGTAGTTGCTCATCTGTTTGTCTAGTTCTTTGTGTTTTAGTGTGAGTGAATTTATTATTTATTATTACTATTTACTTATTATTATTACAACAGTTAGAGTAACTGTTCAAAGGGGCCTCCGTTTTGTTGAATGCAACATTCAGCACGACGAATCCATGCTTCTCAGGCTCTTCGTATAGCATCAGGATGGTGCTTCATAGTTACTGCGGCTTCCACGATCCGATTTCTTAACCAATAGTCTTCATATAGCCCTACAAAAAATAATCTAATGGCGTTATATTCGGATACCGTGGTGGCCATTTAACAGTTCCGTCAATATCTTCTACAGCAGCACTGTTTCTATGTACCTCGCCATAACTTAAAAGCATGTCTGTTTGTTCTGCAAAAAGTGAATAAATTTATTGTGTCTCCCATGATAATCACAAATTGAACTGTGTCACAGTATTCACTCACACTAAAACACACAGAACTATACAAACAGATGAGCAACTACTGTCATTGCTTATCGTTCATTTGTTTATCAGGTGATTAAAACCCGTTATTTAGTATTAAACAGGTTAAACTTTGTACAGTCAGTCTTAATGTGGTAAATAAATAATAAATCTTTAACCTTTGATATCTGTTTAATAAATGAGTTTGAGATATATGTTAATATAGAATAGAATAGAAAAATAATTTTATTCTGGGACGAAGTCCCTTCAGAATAACAAAAAAGTACAGAAATTAAAATTTTACATCTGGCCAGATAAAAACAAACATAACAAATTAAGATTAAGATAGGTCATGTTAAAATATAAATAAACCCTTTTAGAAAAAATAAAAAATACATAAAAAATAAATGTATATTCTTCTTAACAGTAAAATCTGTTTCTGTTGAAAAAAAAAAAGAAAGTCGAATCTATAATAAGTATTCAGATCATGAGCTGTATGTGAATATGGTCTTATAGATAATATGTAATTTTACATAAAAGGTTAGCTGGTGCCTGACTGTTTTTGGGACAGGAATTGGAATAGGAGGGTTTTGAATGTAGATAAGGATGAAGAATGTCGAATTTTGATAGGAAGGGAATTCCAGAAACTGACAGAACGTGCAATAAAACAATTTTGGAACGAGGCAGATCTGTGAGAAGGAATGTAAAGGTCGGAAGGTCGAGATCTATATATATAGTATATATATAGTATCGATATATCGATATATAGTATCTATATATATAGTATATATATAGTATCTATTACGACACACCCTGTATATTATAAGATTAATGATATTATGTTGGTGTAAGTATGTAGAATACACTTATAATAGGTACTTCAATAGGTGCTTTAAAGCATTATAAAAGTTTGTTAAAATCATAATATAAAAATAGTTTCCCTCCTTTAGTGATATTATAAACCTCAGGTAGGAATTTATAAGTAAACTTTTGAAGAAGAAAGTTTCGCTTCAACAACCTCCCGACTCTATTAACGATACATTCTCATTCGATTCGCTCACTTTATCCGCATCACCTCCTAAAGCGGCTGTTCAATTATCCTAACCACTCGGGTAAAAAAGTTGTGTATAATAAGTTGGTATTGTGAAACTCTAACGAGGACTTGGAAATCCGTCGGCCTATTACCAATCTTGTTGGTTTCCACGATCTTTTAAGATCAAACGACTACATCTGGAGTTCCTGGAGAATATATTTTATTGACCTTAATTCCATGCTTGTTAACTGGCCTTTCATTTGGAGATGTTATTCTTATCTGATTTGGACTTCCTGAAAAATATATTTTAACCACATTATTCTATCTAATGTGACATTCATTTCTCATTTATTCCTACATAGTCAAATTAATTTAGTTGAGGCAATTATGAAAATATTTTTATATATTGTTTTTTTTTTAAATTAATTTTTTCACATCTTCTTTACTACAGATCTTCACTTAACTTACGAAGCAAGCGACTTATCTACAACACCTTACTGAGACCAATATGGACATATGGAGCAGAACTTTGGGGTTCAGCAAAACAAACATACATAAACAAAATACAAACAGCACAATCAAAAATTATACAAATACTACTATACATAACAACTTACAATACAATACAAAACCCCAACAGTAAAATCCTACATCCACGACAAATACACTACATTTCATTCTTCAACCCAAAATCACTCCAATCCTCTGGTTCTTTCTATCTCCTGCTCCCTGTTACCTGAACAGCGCAGATTAAGAAGAAAATGGCCAAGAGACCTACTAAATCAATAAACACCAAATCAAGCAAATACACCAAGACAGTACAAACACAACAAATTTGCTAGATGCGCAGCCGCGCAGGTGCAAATTGCATAAAATATAAATAAATAATAAATAATTTTTATGGATCCGTCTGATAAACTTTGCCATCTCGAAGAACCTGGTAATTAAAAGTACTACGTTTAAACATAAGGATATTCATAAATATACTTGGACATCACCGGATTCGCAAACACGAAATCAAATCGATCATGCCTTGATACAACATAGCTGGGCAAAGCAGTATAATTAATGTACAGACCTTACGCGGAGCAGAATGTGGGTCGGATCATGAATTAGTAATCACGAAACTCCGAGAAAAACGTAATATAAAAAAGAGAAAAGAAAACTGTTTCGATTTCGAAAATTTTAATTTTGGAAAAATTAAAAAAATCCATAAATTAAAACTCAATCCGAGCTAGAATACGAAAATCACGTTAAAATGAAGGGGTCCACATGAAAGGTGAATGATTCATAAACTTCAAGGATATATTTCCAATTTTAATTTATCCAAAAATAAATGAAAATTTAAATAATAGGAATATTTAGGTCGATATAAATAGTTATAGGTACCTAATTATAGGCCTTAGTATAACCTGCTAGTGGATTTTTCTTAATCGATTTTAGTTTACATATTTTATTATATCATGTAGCTTATTTGTTATAAATTTATTTGCTTAGTTCAAATTATTGCGGAGGGAGCGAAACAATATTCTCGCTCTTTCAACATTTTAATGGTGGGGCAATCCTCTCTTCCCCCGAGGTCTGGGCCTATGGAAACGTTTCATTCGATTTGACCCAAAGGTGGAAGAAATATGATGAATTTTACACTGTTATATTGGTTCTAGTGTTGTCTCCTGCTTTGTGTCCGTTGAAACAGTTTCAGCTATTTTTTTCCAAATATAACCAGAATGGAGAGGTCATTATTACGTGGGCATGGCACGAAATAAATTCGAAACAAACCACGTCCCTCCCTTTCTCGCCTCCCTAGGATGAATTAAAACCCGTGGAGCTAAACTCGAGAATGTTAAACTTTACGCTTCATCACAACCTCAACAGTTTTAAAACTGCATTTTTTTTTTAAATATTATCTTTATCAAATCAACGAAACGGTATGATAATTAGTTGTTTCAAATGAATAATATTACCCTCCTTGTACAGAAATTAATTTCTACTCAAAGAAAATGCGGTTATTGAAAGTTATGTGATGTGCGCACCGCGCCAGAATTTTTGAAGTAAAAACTTTTTTAGGCGCGTTTTGCACTTTTTTGTTGAGAGTGAATTAGATTGAGCTGTCAGGTCTGATATGTGTAACGCTCGAGTCGGCTGGAGTTGATTAATTAAAGTGTTTTTGGATATCGATTAAATTATCTCAGAAACTAAAAATCGGTTGTTCACACTGTAAGTAAGGGAAGTATTTCGCATTTTATCCTCTATGTAATGACTTATTGTTCAAAATTTCATCTTAACGCGACGCCGTGTTAGAAAGATGAAAAGGGAAAAAATAGTATCGAAAAAAATGATAACGAGTTTAATTGAAGATATGAATTAAAATATCTTAGAAACTAAAAATCTGTCCTCCATATTGTAAGCGAGAGATATTTTCACTCATTTCATTCTCTTTATGATGAGCTATTATTTATAATTTATATTTCATATTATTAATCTAGCCTTGTTGATTTTTTCACTTCTATCGTGTGGTCTAAAGCACACACCTTAGTTTTTTTAATTTGCATTTAATTTTACACTTAATTTTTGGCAATCCGAATATTTCCATGATCTGAACAGACTATGAATCTAAGTGTTCGCATTATCAAGCCCATCCTGTACTTAAATAAATAATGTGGCTAAAATTATAATAAACTATTCGTAAAAATATCAGTTTCCATAATATACCATTAAAAAAAAAAATCACAAAATGTTTGGCCATATTTAAAAATAATTCTAGGAGGATAAAGGCTTCATGATTTTTTCTGTTTTCCTGACAAAAATAAAACAACCAACCGAAAAGTAATTTCCTTCTGAGATAGTCGTGAAATCAATTATAAAAAATTATTAAAATATTTCAGAAACTAAAAATCGGACCTGCATATACTGTAATTGTATTTCATATTATTAATCTCCTAATAACCTCGATGATGTTTTCACTTTTATCGTGTGGTCTAATACCTTAGTTTTTTTTTGTAATGGAATTATTTATAAGTAACCTAGATCAAATACAACACTTTCATTTTTATAACTGTTGTTATTTGTTTGATGTTTGTACTTTCTCAAAAGTGAGTCCAGGACTTATAAGGGAGTTAAGTAGAGAAGTTGATAAGTGGCTAGGAACTAAGTGGGACCGTAAAATAAACCAGTTATCTCCAATGTCCTCTCCGGCCTTCCTCAGGGAAGCTTCTTGCTCCTTCTTTTGTTCTTCCTATCTTTATTACGCTACTGAGGAGGGCATGGCGACATCTCTTCTCTTTTTTGTCTTCTTTTCGTCTTCCTCTTCCATTGTCTTGTCGCCCCTTCGAGATATGGTCATGCCTTCTAAAAATAGTATACACAATAATTACTCTCTTAGTATTTATAAATAGAACTATTATTATTATTTATTATAGTGATTAACAAATACTTTATTTTATTTTATAAAAATAATTACATTCTTATATGCAAGTGGGATCAATCTAGCTTTCTCACCTAATAATTGCATCTGATTTATTTCTTAAAAACGGTTAAATATATAAAAAAATACTTTATCTCTGATTTTATTTATAATATTTCGAAAGTGTAAGTGATGTTACAACTTTTTACTTTCACTTAACCTATATATGAAATATATAATAAAGGAAAATATTGCTATCGTGAAAATTTTCGAATATCAGTTTTAAACGGAAATACACTGTTTAAGGTCCCCTGAGTCCAAAAAAGCAAATCCCTTAAAATGGTCTGTGAGTGTGTATGTCTGTATGTGTTAACAGACAAGCTCAAAAACTAAAAGTCGTACGAAAGTGAAATTGCATATTTAAGGTTTTTATATGCTAGAGATGTTACAGCAACTTTTTCGTCAAAATCAGCTAACCGGAAGTTGCACTTTATATCATGTATTTGACACTTTTATTTACGATTTTCGCGGAAACGGCTCTAACGATTTTGGTTAAATACCTTATATCATTGGAAAATTAAGCAGTTTTAAATGAAATGGAGTTTTTATTCTGTTTGATTTTTTCTAACAGGGCTTGAGTGGCCATTTTTCAATATTAGCTTTCTCTAAAGTATCTTTAATTTTTTTTATTTGAAATAATTGACCATGTCACATTAATCTATGATATAAAAGATAGTTAATTATAAAATATGAAAGCATTTAATAATTAACTAAAGGAGAAATTAGAGAATAGTTGAAACTGGGAAACCAAAGGAATACGAGCGCATCCGAAATCGACCGAATGATTAGAAGTTTCTATACATAACATGAGGTTAATATAATACGAACTCTAAAAATATTATATAAATATACATATGCGGTTTTCATACACTTCACCCTTTTCTGAAAATACTTATTTCTGCTAAGAAGAGGGTGATAAGTGAAAGTTGTGTGATACGCGAAACGCATCAGATTATTTTTTATAATATAGTGGATGGATTTCGGTTAAATTGATATCTACTTGATTATTAGTTGAACAATTTCTAACTTTCCTTCAAATTTGGGGCGAATTGAACCCGTGTCATGACGATTTTAAATATAGGCGTGTCGGAGAAAACATTTTGGCATATGTTCGAGAGAGTAGTTGGAATTCGATAAAACATCATTTTTTTGTTCCACCTATATTCAACTTCGTCTAACTTCAGGTCAAATTGAACAAGCCGTTTTTGAAATACAGGGGTGTATAATAAACTATATTTACGTATGCGTTTTTGATTTTTTTAAGCAATTTATAATCGTCTTTAATGTCTGCTTGAAGGATTGAAGTGTCATCTTCAATTATTATTCAATAAGTGACACATGAAATGAGAATGAGCTAATCAATACAGTTCTCACTACTGGATATGAGTGAGTCATGGCGGGCATTTTCGAATGTTCATCATTTTACCTTACCCATACACTATCTCCGTATAATACGTCTACATTATAATGTATTGTTCTGACCATTAGATATATATGGTGATAATTATTTAGAGATCATTATTATATGTCTGGAATTTAAGAAAAAAAAGTGTATTTCTATCAAACCGTTCGTAAATTAATCCATGTAAACCATCGGTGGAATTTGACACAATGCTTTAGTCATCGATTGAATCACCGATGACTCAGTATAATACGCATCCTTTAGTATTATTATCTCTCAATTTTTTTGCATTTTCATTCATTAATCCGTAGCTGTCAATTACAAATTGACTATTGCAGATTGGCTGGCATAATCGTAATTAAAAAATTCTGGTGCGCACAACACACGACTTTCACTCACCTCTCTACTTTGAATAGAAATTATTTTCTGGAAATGTTGAACGATTATAAAATTTTTTAAGTGCATTTTTAACAAAGGTATAGCTTAAAGCTTACAGCTAACAAATCATTAAGACAACTAAAACAGTATTAATTATATCAATGGTAGACAGTAAAAGTCTTATAATAAAGGTATCCGTTTACTAAAATGAAATTACGATAAAAAGGGGTCGGTACCACGAAGTATCAATTCAAGCTCTTGAGAAAGGATGCGAAGAATAAGGTCAATATTCAAAGGAATTAATTTTTGTTATTAATATTATCAATATTAAAATTTCCAAAAAAAAGTTCGTTTGATGGATGGACCGATTTAGAACGGAAAAGGAGTTATGACCAATTTTGTGTTTTTCTTAAGGTGGTCACGTTTTTTATTAAATGAGAAAAAATTGCTCAAAAACTATTCAAAATAATTAAATTCATCGTGAAGAACACCATTTTAAAAAAGATAATTTATTTTTTGAGAAAACAGTAATCAAATTTTCTAAGACCAATGATAAAAGGGATGTTCAGGAGGTCTAATACGACCGCTGTATTGCTGCAACCACAGTACCTAAACCCTAGCAGCATATCCTGTACAGTGGTCGATTTATGTGAGATCTCCTGAAAGTCCACATTATCAATTCCATAAAAAGGGGTCTGTACCATGGAACGGAGGGCTTCAGTACGAAAGATTTTTTTTTTAGGTATATTTTAGGATAATTCAAATATTAATTAAGGGGAAAATCTGGCGGTTGAGCGTGATCTCGGTCAAATCTCCTCCTTGCACTACCTTTGACCTAGAAACAGTGCTTTCCCTAAATAATACTGAACCCCAGGCCCTTCATGGGTTGTAGTGGTACAGGTTTTTTTTTTCTTCTTTAGCTTCTTAGATTCTTTAGCTTAAGTTAAGTAAAGTTAAGGCCTAAGTAAAGTTAAGTCTATTTAAAAGTCTAAGTAAAGTTAAGTCTATTTAGAGTTAGTTAAGGCCTATTAAATGTAATTACATAAATAACAATACTTTTAGAGATAATATTTTTAATAAAATGTGGTTATATTTTACTATTATTTTTTTTTGGGGGGGGGCTTCAGCCCGAAAGCCTCCTCTCCCCCCACCGTAGATGCTCCTGTGGTGCCGATGATATAACCTACCTTTATTTAAATTACGATTTACGACATCCTTAAAATCTCAATAGTTTCTTTTCAGTTAAAATCATGACTTTAATTAGATGGTTGCTCTCGACTTCCGACCCCAACGAGATTTTTTGTTGAGGTAGGGTCCTTGCCAGACGGTTGGGCCATACTCCATTTATAGTGTGATCTGAAGATCTTGAGTCATTTAAGTGGAACACTTGTAAAACAGTAGCCAAATGACTTTGAAGATAAGAGTTCAAAATAAATACTTGAACTTGTTTTACGTTTGTTTATGATTTGATAAAAATCTACATTATTTATGTAGTTAACTTATTCTAGACTAGTTTCGAAATTCAAGCTTAATTTTGAATCTTTAGTTAGAGATAGTTGCAGATCCTGTTTTATCAAATTATTAACATCCGCTTAAAAAATCGTGAATTTGAAATGGGGCGTTTTCTCGGAATATTAATTAACTTAATGAGGTATCAAAAGCTCATAAATACCCATTTCCTTTCCACTTGAATTGAAAAATAATATGATCACCTAAGTGGTGACCTACAAAAATACTCGGCCTTATTGATCTATATAACGTCATTATTTTGAGATGTTAGGATTGGAGGAAACTTCAAACGACCTGATATTTTTCTAGGCCACCTTTTTTTCTCGAAGTTGTGATCAAATTATCTAACGATTCAATTGGAAAGCAAATGGTTGTTCATGAGTTTTTAGTACCTATTTAAATTTACGAAGTTTGCCGATCTGCAGATTGAAATGGCCTAAATTTCGGGAATTTTCGCAAATAAAATAGTTGTAGGTTACGATGAGATGAAGCAATTCAGGAAGTTTTAGACGGATGTCAATAATTTGATAAAAAGGAGCTTGTACTGGTTGTTCTCCATACTGAAAAATGGCTGGATGAAAACAGCTGATTAAAGAGAAAAGAACAGCTGATGTAATTTTATTGTTAACAAAAGTCAACTCATTTATTAAACAAAAAGATCTATAAAGTTCAAAAACTAAATTAATGATAATAAACTTCATAACCATCCGAATCCTCTCGTTCCTAACCTTGCTTTCTCCTAGATCTCTGGTAAACCTCCGAGGCGTCTGAAAAGGATATGGCCTTTTGTAAATACATTTTTTTTAGTGTGCTACTAAAAATACATACTTTTTTAGTGTGGGGTTGTTTCTCAACAAGTGTTTTCATGTTTTTATTTTCTGTCATCACATTTACTGAATGCATTTTTTCTTAATACAGTTGAAAGTATCATAAATAAATAATAAAAAAAAATAATGATATTATTTAAAATATTTGAAAGCTCTTCTCTTCGAAAAATATTTATTTTATTAATTTACTTTTTATTTGTCTTTGATGTCTCATTTGGTTCTAGCGTTTCCAGGATTTCTTTTCGTTATCTTCAGGGATACATTTTATTCCATTTATTATTATTATTATCCACTGGAGTCGTAAGATAATTTGATCAGAAAAAGGAAAAAAGACGATCTACAGAAATATTCGTCCGTTTGAACCTTTCACCTCGATTTTCTAATCAAATTATCTTACGATTCAAGTGGAAAAGCTTATGGGCGTTCATGACTTTTTAGCACCCTATTAAATAGACAAAGTGTATCCATCTACAGATTTAAAACAAATTTTTATATATATTCTGTATTTTTAACTTGTTCTAAAGGGACATTAATAATAAAGGTCTAAAGGTCCCAGAATAATACAATTGTTTTCATTCATTTCCGAAAAGATATAGTTAGTAAAAAAAATTATAGATTACGATAAGATGAAGCCATTCACGAAGCTTTAGGTGGATGTTAATAATTTGATAAATATGACTCTTTTCCGCGGAGTAAGATGCATCCTGAATAACTCGCGTGTTGATGATGATCTTTGGGTACCGAGGTAAGGGGTACCACGTGCGCTTTGTACTCCTAGGGTAGAGGGGGGAATTACACGTGTCGTCTAACTGGCTGGACTGCTCAAGTTACGCAACTGCTTGTAACTTAGCATAGCGCTAATCTTAGATAATATCTCATAAGTGTCACATACCAATGGTTTTAGATAATTACGTTTCATTCATATTATCTATAGAAAATCGGATTTATAATCGTGAATATATCTTTTATTTTAAGTATGTTTCAAAGGAAAATTGTTTTCAAAAATGAAAAAAAAAAAAAACACAAAGATAAGTTTAACTTATAATCATTGGCCTAATCTAGATGAATGATTAGTGAAAATGGGGTGGGTTTAACAAGTGAGCTAATATTTGTGTGAAATAATTGTTGCCCGGCAACCTAACGTTAAAGTTTTTTTTTTTTTTTTATTTATTATTTTAATGGTATTACAACTGTATTACATAGAAAATACAATAAGTAAATGTGAAATTGATAACATGACATGTACAGCATGAAGAGAAACTACCCATTGGTAGAACTCAAATTAAAGTTCTATATTGAAGGTCCCGAGGTCATCTTCTTTTCAGACGCCTCGGAGGGATATCAGGGATCGAGGAGGAAGCAAGGTTTGAAACGAGAGGATTCGGATGGTTCTGCAGTTTGTTATGGAAGGACAGGTATCTGGATTGGGCCAAATCGGAAACATATGGAACATTAAGGTCTTTATGGATGATTTTATTTGTGACAAAGTAAGGAGCGTTGAGGATTTTACGAAGGATTTTGGATTGTAAGGATCGGATACGAGAGGAATTCGATGGTTTAGTGGAGCCCCAAAGCTCAATTCCGTAAGTCCAAATAGGTCTTATTATTGTCGTATATACGAGTCGTTTATAATTGATGGAAAGATTAGATCGTTTGTCTAGTAAATGCTGCAGTAGTCGAAAACGTCGGGCGGTTTCTAGTCGTTTCAGCCTGGTATGGGGGTACGTTAAAGTTAAGTTAAAAAAGATAATAATTACTTCTTAGCGTTCCAGTGATTAAATTAGTGATTAACCCTCCTCCCCGCCGCTGACCTTGAATTAATTACTAATGTTATAATGAAAACTATAAAATTAACTTTTTTATTTAATTACTTTTATTGAAATATGTTGGCATTACAATCCTTGTACATCTTTTGCCGCCATAACAAGCCTGATCGATATCTGCCTATCTTATATTTTTATCTGCACGGAGCTCTATTGCTTTCTTTGTTGATAGTTTTTATTTATCTTAGACGTTTCGGGGATGCTTTTTCCCTTCTTTGGGATCTTATATGCTCCAGTATTGGTCATTAGTCATTGACCAAAATTATTTAGATTTATATAATGCTAATTCCCATATATTTTCGTTGTAAACTCAAAACGACGAAAGCGAGTGTATAGATGAGTATAATAAATAGATAATTAAAATTCGTATTTTTATGGTTTATTTATGCTTTTCGTCGAAATTGAAGGAAAAAATTATGAATTATTTTAAATGGATTTGGCTGTCCGTATATGTGGGATTCAGGTTATAAGAGTATTACACTTCAACTGATAGCAATATAATAAATAAATAAAAAATAATATTTAACAATTAGCTTACATATTATTGTTTATATAAAATGTAGTGTAATATATTTGTGTGATAATAGCGTGACAATGTATTCATGAGTTATTTTAGAGAGGAGAATCAAGGCGTGACTAATTCCGTGACCTTCCGCAAATCACCGTTATAACATGATTCCGCCTTATTCAGGATTAAGATAAAATTTATATAATTTTTTATAATTTATTTCACGGCTATCTCAGAAGGAAATTACTTTTCGGTTGGTTGTTTTATTCTTGCTGGCAGGAAAACATGAAAATTCATGAAGCCTTTATCCTCCTAATTTTAATTTAAAATATGTCCAAACATTTTGTGATTTTTTTAAAAATAAAATATTATAGAAACTGCAATTTTTACGAATTGTTTATTGTAATTAAGTTCGTTGCAATTTTAACCATATTATTTTTTAATGTACAGGATGATGCGAACACTTAGATCCATAGCCTGCTCAGATTATGAAAATGTTAGGATTATTAAAGATTAAATATAAAATTAAAAAAAGTAGGGTGTGTACTTAGACACAACAAGTAGGGTGTGTACTTGGACAAGGTAAGATTAGTAATATAAAACATAAATTATAAATAAATTATAAAGAGGATGGAATGCTGAACATTTCCCTCTCTTACAGTATCCTATTTTTAGTTTCTGAGATATTTAATCCATATCTTCAACAAAACTCGTTATCGTTTGGTTTCCGACACTATTTTTCCCTTTTTCTAACACGGTGTGAAATTAAGATACAATTTTGAATAATAGCTCATTACAAAGAGGATAAAATGGCGAACATTTCCTTCGCTAACAATATGCAGGTAAATATTTTAGTTTTTGATATATTTTAACCCATACGCAAATCACACTTTACACTTCAATTAGACGACTCTAGCCGACTTTATCCGAGCGTTATACATTGGAAATCTGACGGCTCTCTAATTCTCTTTCCATCAAAAAAGTGCAAAACACGCCTAACCAAGTTTTCGCTTAAAAAAAAAAACGCCCATGAAAGGTATCGAGTTCAATACTTCGTAAGGGAGTACTGTTTCAAGGCCAACAGTAGTTCAGAGAGGTGATCAGGCCAGGATCAAGCTCAACTGTTTTGTTTTCGGAATTTCAAGAGTTACGCATATAATCCAATATTACAGCAAGTTGAAGTGGATCCATCCAACCGCCGTCTGTACTTCCTTGCTACCTTTCTACACCAAGCCATCAGAACTCAGGAGCTTTCCTATATTTTTTCACAGCCTAAACATTTAAATATTCCATTCAATCCCGTCCCACTAGATCTCGTACTTCCGACCTCTATCCACCTCCTCACACGCGTTTGACAAATCCTTTATAATTCAAGCCGCCTCCCTCCCGATATTCCGATATTTGACAAATACAATCAGTTTCCTAATTTAAATCTCTCCTTTTTAAGCACCTAATCCTTTTACTGATCACGAAATGTAGATAAGAAAACTTTTTAAGTTACCTCAGAAATGATCTTATTCACTTATGTTATTTTATTTTCCGAAGTTTGTTTTATATATATAAATAAGTCTGTTTTTTTTTTCTCTTCTTCTAATGTTTTAACTTTAATGAGATTGGTAAATATATAATTTAATGTATGGCCACACAGGCATTTTTTCTGTAACTATAATTTGCCCTAAAGAGACAACAGTCCCAGGATAACATACCCATCATATTTTCATCATGGGTCGATCCGAGGCTGATGACAAATTACTTGTAATCAGCCGGACTCGAACCTGAGCCCTTGATCTTTGGAAGTCAGTGGTTACTCACTAAGCTACCCCTCTCCCCAATATATTATTATTTTAATTATAAAACGAACCCTGGAAATAGGTTTACGTTCTTATACGCAACCCCTTTGGACGGAACGTGGATCCTATTCGGCGCGCTTGAGATAAGATAGGATGCTATCGTCACTTTATTCAAGGTTATCTTCTTTTACTGTAAATAGAAGAAGTAATTCTTTATTTCTTCTTCTTGCTTTTAGCGTTAAGCTTTTTGTGGTTCTCATATCCAATATTATTTCTCATATCGCAATGATTTTCTGTCTCCCTTGGAAATCTATTATTATATACAATACAAACATTAATACAGGTGTAGGATCATTAATTTTCTGCGCTTTTTCCTCTTTCAACGTCGTTACTCATAATTTACACAAAGAACAAAGCTTCAATACGTCAATCATATACGGTGACAATTTCTTGTTTTAAAAGAAAACAAACACATGCACATTTGGTCTCCTTTAAGTATGTATTTAATAAAATATATATTAATTTAATTTTTTTTACTTTACTGCCTATACTAGGTAAGGAAAGTATTGTGATCAGATTAAATTTCCAATGTTCGGTTTTCGGTGGATCTATACTTCTAACAGCTCCCTGAGTCCGCAAAAAATTCAACCATTGGTCTGTATGTCTGTGTCAAGATTATCTCGGGAACTAGCTGACGGATTTTCTTGCTACTTTTTTTTATTTGATAGGGTTTTGACTACTGATGCCTGTGACACAAATTGGATGTGCCCTACGCAATAATAGCGGCTGCGTAATAAGTGAAAATAGACTGTAGAGCAAAAGCTGCTCTAACTATAATTTTCTAATTAATGTCCTTTGTTTTCGTACATGTACTAATTTCCAGAGAAAATTCAGGAAAAAAGTTATAAATAAAAGGAAAATGTTTTGGGATCCTACTCGCTAAGTATATATTCTATGGTAAAATTTATAAAAAAAAAAATAATATAAAAATAAATATAAAAAAAGATAATTAAATTACCTACAAAACAGAAAAAAAAAAATCATCCGAATCGAAGCTGTATTATTCTACTCTATTTTTTACATATATTTTAATTTATTACTTTCCTACCGATACTAGGCACTAACGGATTTTTGAGGAGTGGGAAGAGCTTCAGATTTTTTTTTTAAATTTATATAAAACGATAATTAATTTGAAAAAAAAAAATAAAGAAATTAACTACCTATATGAAATAGTGTTTACCTGATTCTTGAAGTCCTATTACATGTAATTAAACGAACAATAATACATTAAGAGATAGTTTTTAAAAATTTTTTCTATAAAACATGTTTATATGTTAAAATTTTGGGGGGCTTCAGTCCCCTCCCCCGAAAGTCCCCTCTCCTTCCCCCGTGATACTAGGTGATGAAATTCCCTACAAAACAAAAAAAAAATTGTTCATTTCGGACAACTATTAACGAAGTTACAGCTATACAGTTTCGTATGTAACATTTTGAGTTCGAATCCTGGTGCCAAAGATGGGTTAAAGGGAGAGAAAAAAAGAAAAGTAAGCGAAAGTAAAAAAAAACTGGTGCAACAAATTCCTTAATTTGTACTGTTATTTTATATTTACTTTATTTATATTTCATATTTTTTCCTCTCCACTTATTTGTTAATTTTAAGTTTATTGTACATGTTACTACATGTTATTAGACTACACCTTTCATCTCCATATTTTTTTTTTTTATCTTAGTAGTTTCTCATACCTATTTTTATCTTGTCTTTTATTAGGCCAGAATGAAGGGTGAAGGCCTCAACTTTGAGCCGAAATGTCGGCAAAAATAAACGTAAATATCATTTATTTATTGTTCTTCTGATATTCAATATTGTTTCTCATATTTCAATGATTTTATATTTTCCTTGGAATTCTATTATTATATGCAATACAAACATTAATGAATATTTTAATGGTTGACCATTATATATTTTAGAGGAAGGAGTTAATAATAGTCTGTGGTGACGGTCATAAAAAGGCTAAAATATTGAGAAAAAAAAAATTTATTTGAAGCCGACGTTTCGACTCGAATTTACAGGTCTTCTTCAGGAGGGTGTAAGTACCATGGAGTTTCAGTTAAAACATGCCAGTTTTGTATTTTTGCATGCATTCTCCTGAAGAAGAAATGGAAAGTCTGGTCGAAACGTCGGCTTGAAATAAAAATGTTTTTCGACTATCTTAGTCTATTTATGACCGCCATTATCTCCTTCCTCTTAAACATTAATGATGTTTTGCGCCACTAAGTGAAACCAAACAAACATTAATACAGGTGTGAAATCATTAGTATATTTCCTAAGCTTTTTCCTCTTTGAACGTCGTTACTCATAATTTTCATAGAGAACATATCTGTAATACGTTTGTAATTTTCGGTGTAAAATATATACAAATTAGGTATGTGTTAAGTATGTATTTAATAAAATATTATGATTCAAACATTTTATTTAAATTTTCAAAGATTTCCAAATTCCATGTATTAATTATTATTGAAGCCTTAGGATGTTCAGTCAAAAATACAAAGTAAAAATAAATAAATGATAATTATTTTTATTTTTACCGACGTTTCGGGGCAAAATTACCTTTTTATATCATAATATCCCATTACAATTTTTTATTAATTCATTTTTCCATTCCTTTTGTTACCTGATTTCATTATTTTGATTTTCTCTTTTATTCTTTTTTGCTGGAAAGCTGTATAATATTCTCTGTTTTCAACAATGAAAACTTCCAGGTATACAAACAAATGGTTTATTTCTTGATTTACATGTTAAGAAGGCGTTTCGGGAAAATTATTCTCATCTTCAAATTTTAAAATCTCATACTTTCATAGCTGTTTATGGCTATAGTCCATAGAATACTAGAGTACCCCTCATAGCAGATGCCCAATCATTAGTCCTAGGAATGTTTATGCTCCAGAACGTATAATTTTATTATATTTATAACATAAAAATCATGACAAATGAGCCCATCAGACTTTAGCCATAAACCGCTTTGAAAGTATGGAATTTTAACAATTGAAGAAGGGAATAATTTTTCCGAAACATCAACTTAACATGTAAATCAGCAAATAATGCAATTGTTTGTATACATGGAAATTTTCATTTCCGAAAATAGAGTATGTTTATTTCAATTAATGTTGCCCAAAATCGGTCTTTTGGGAGACCAAAGACCAGACAGAGCTGGTTAAAAAAAAATCGATTTATAAAATAAAAATTAAAACAAAATAGTTACGAATACTCGACAATTTTAGTTACTATATGTTAATAATTGGTATAACCAATATACTTTAGCATTTAACTCCTCTTATTTTTCATTCAGGCTTAGTTAGGTTTCTCCTATCTAACGAATTTCTGTAATATCTCTATACTAATATGCTAACAAGTAACTGCGAGACTTGCGCAAGACCAAGACCATGACCAAGACTGAGTTTGCAAGACCAACTCGGTCTCGTATTTGGGTAACACTAATTTCCATAGTAGGAAAGAATATAAATGTTATTCCATTTTGCTTGAAATACACTCCCAAAACAACGAGGTTATGTAGGCCAAACGGTTCAGTATTTTTGAAGGTGAAAATCAAATGGGTATTTATGAGTTTTCAATAGTTAATTAAATAGATTGTGCTCTCGATCAATCTTCGCTGGCTTTAGTACCAGTGATGCGGTTGAGAGAGTAGTGCATATACGTGTGTTTTTTGCTTAGTTTTAATTTTCTTATTTTTAGGTTATTTTATTTTATATACTTTTGATTATTATTTTGCTTCTATTTATTTTACATTTTTGTACATATAGTGTGAATGTTATCCTACCTCGCCATAACATCTGTCCAAGAGACAGATTGTTGTAATACTAAAAAATTATAATTGGTAATTGGTTGACTGTCGTGGATAATGAAGAGAAGAATAGTTGGGGTGCTCAGTCAAAAAGGAAGGCAAAAAATAAATTATAATATTTATTTTTTACATATGCCGACGTTTCGACCTGAAGTTCAGGCCTTCATCAGGGCTAAGAAAATAACCAGATAACAAGGAATGAGAAACATAAGTAATGATGGTAAAAAAGATAATAAAAAATGAGAAAATAAAAAAAAAATTATAGAAAAATAAAATAGATAGATATAAAGTAAAATGAAATTGTTAGCATAATGACTAAGAACTAAGAGATAAATAATAAAAACTGTTACATAGTGTGGAATGATGAAGTAGGCATAATCAAAAAGGGGTGACAAAAGTGTTACATTGGGAATCTTAGAATAAAATGTAAAAACATAAAAAAGAAATATAAAGTTATATAAGAAATGAAAATAAAATAAATAGTAAAATTAAAAACATTGAGAATGGAGTAGTTAGATGAAAATTGGATTGAATTTAGAGTCAGTCTGCCATGAAAATTCATTACTCAAGGTTTTTAATTTTACTATTTATTTTATTTTCATTTCTTATATAACTTTATATTTCTTTTTTATGTTTTTACATTTTATTCTAAGATTCCCAATGTAACACTTTTGTCACCCCTTTTTGATTATGCCTATTTCATCATTCCACACTATGTAACAGTTTTTATTATTTATCTCTTAGTTCTTAGTCATTATTCTAACAATTTCATTTTACTTTATATCTATCTATTTTATTTTTTATAATTTTTTTTTATTTATTTTATTTTCTCATTTTTTATTATCTTTTTTACCATCATTACTTATGTTTCTCATACCTTGTTATCTGGTTATTTTCTTAGCCCTGATGAAGGCCTGAACTTCAGGTCGAAACGTCGGCATATGTAAAAATTAAATATTATAATTTATTTTTTGCGTTCCTTTTTTGACTGAGCACCCCAACTACTCTTCTCTTCATTAAAAAAAAATTAATTAGACAATGTTTGTTGACCTCCATATTGAAAACGCTCCACTTCCAAGAGTTTTCTTAAATAAAATAGTTTCAGGTTACGATGAGATGAAACTATTCATGAAGTTTCAGACGAATGTTAATAATTTGATAAAAAGGGGTTTGTACCACGGCCTAATAGACTTTTGAAATTCCAAACACTAAATTGATAATGTGTTCTGATTTTGGTGAGGAGCAGTAGTGAACTTTGAATTGGGGGGGGGTAAAAGAGTGAACCGAATTATGACCAATTGTCCGGACGGCATTGAGTCAATTAACCAATTTACATATCAATGGTTCAACGAGCAGTCCCGCATTAACATCCCACCTCAACTCCCTCTCTCTCACAAAGACTAAACTCTCTCAAACTTTTTATAGAATGGAGGTGGAGTTTTTCTCTTTTTAGTCCAGTCATCCTTGTACGTTTCGGTCATCGACAAAGGCTACTCAATTGTGCGCGGTTGGACAATATTATTGGGCAGAATCGAAGTCACTAAATCAGGCGTGTTAAGTTGTTCGTTTGGATAACGAATCTGAAAAAAATCACAGCAGTTGACAGAGTTATAAATAAATCCATTGCTTTAAACAAAATTCTCTCTCTATAATACAGTAATTCGTGGTACAGACCCCTTTATTATTAACATTTGTCTGAAACTTCGTAAATAGTTTCATCTCATTGTAGTTTAAAAATATTTTATTTACGAAAATTATCGGAATTGGAGCGTTTTCAATCTGGAGGGGCGCTAACTTTGTCTGTTTAATTACGGTTATTACGATATTTTTATGGGGTTATAAAATTATAGGTTTTATTTTATTTTATTTATATTGAAAAATATTACAATCTGTCTCTAGGGCATTTATAATATAGTTCACAGATCACCTTCACACTCTATGTACAATAAATAAAATAAATTATACAGAAAAATAATATATATACAATAAATAAGAATAAAATAATCTAAAAATAAATAAATATAAAGAACATATACACACCTATATACAATATTTACAATTTGGCGAGAAAACCCCAAACCAGACTTGTCCCTCCAACTGTGTAGGGAAAAGTATGACTCCAGGAGTTCTCTGCACTCCTCTCTCAACCGCGTCACTAAGGCTAAACCCATAGGTTTTATTAAAAAAATTAATTGATACTGTATCGTTTGGTCGATTCCAAACGTTACTGGCATGACACTTACTGCCATTACTTAGATTTCGTGTAATTTTCAGTACATTTAAAGTCATTTTTACTATGTGAGAAGGAGTTAGTCGAGGGTGCGGTCAAATAAATAAAAAAATTAAAATATATAAATTATTTTAATTTTTGCCGACGTTTCGACCCACTTTGCAGGTCGTCTTCGTGCCACATCCATGCCGCAGTGCCACATCTACGCCTGAAGACGACTGCAAAGTGGGTCGAAACGTCGGCAAAAATTAAAATAATTTATATATTTTATTTTTTTATTTATTTGACGCACCCTCGACTAACTCTTCTCATATTATATCAACGGTCAACCATCTCTACATCATTTTTACTATGAGTTTGCAAAAAAACTCTTATTTGGGACTGTGTTTATTTCCTTTTATTATGTTTGTGCTAAAGGTGACATTATGTAGTCTGCTACTACGGAAAATAGCAGAGGGCAATACAATATGAAATTATACAAATAAAGCATAAAGAAATAATTTGTTTTTATGCTCTCTTGTAAAACAATCAATTTTTACTTACGAGCATTATTTGCAGTAACAGTAGTGAAATGCATGTTCAGTATGTATTGGTATTTTTATGTTTTTTAATTAAGAATAATCAAATGTGGATTCATCAAATATGGCACTCTTTCCTTTTTTAATATAAGCTGATAAACGAAATTCGTGGATATCAAACCCGCAAATGTTGAAAGGTAACTGTATTACCGAATATTTTTCTTCCAGAGATTTTATTATCATACAAAAAATTGTATACCTTGTAATATGGATATATTTTAGCCAATGAAAACAGTGAGGAAGCTATACTGACCTTACTTGGTAGAAGTTTTTTTTTATATATTTATTTATAATTTTTTTTGGAATTCTAGGAGAACTTTAATTCTGGATGTTCTACTTCGTTGTGGTAATCTCAAGGTATCCGTATAGGTTTGACAAAAAGTTATGACGAGGCCTACTTGACGAACTAATTCGCCCAACAGTATTACTACCAGTACATATTCGAAAACCGTCCACATTATTAATAATTATATTACACACTACTGTTCGATGTTATATCTTTCGATACCCTATATATCGGTATGATATCATCCCGTAAACACTTCGTCTTTGTTACGACATTACGATCTCCTAACTTCTGTGACACTCAATGACCTCTAAGATAAGAACCTCCCAGACAGTGCACAGCCGCTATCGATCCTAGTGCTTTCCTGCCCTCCCCTAGGAGGGAAGTAATGTAGAACAATTGGCAATCACCGCTGAATAATGAAGCTCTCGTAGCCGCCACCTTTTCGGCCGGTTCACTTTCCATGGAGATAGCAAATTCTTTCCCAACTTTTATTGGTTTTCTTCTAAAGAATGGAAAAAGTTAGCAAGGCTCCCCATCATCAATTCTTTCTTCAAGTTTCTCACTTAACTTTCCCTCTTGTGATTTTTAAGGAATTGTTTCGTAAAGTGAAGATATGGGTCATTACTTCTATTTGTGGATTAATTATATTTTTATTATAATTATTTTAATAAGTGCATTACATACATACTTACATACTTTTTTCTAAATAGCAATTTAATTTTTATGATCTTCGTCGTAAACCAACGACTTCCTGTCCTACAGTTTCCTTTACTCTACTTATCCCCGTTGAGATAATCCGATACCTAGGACTCCACCTGGACAAACGACTAACTTGGAATCCTCATACTAGACTGAAACGACAAAAAACCGCTTGACGTTTCCGATTACTTCACCACTTATTAGACAAACGCACTAAACTTCCAATTAATTACAAGAGACTCATATACTTGACTATAATAAGACCTATTTGGACTTACGGAGTTGAGCTATGGGGCTCCACTAAACCATCGAATTCCTCTCGCATCCAATCCAAAATCCTTCGTAAAATCCTCAATGCTCCTTACTTTGTCACTAATAAAATTATCCATAAAGATCTTAATGTTCCTTATATTTCAGATCTGGCCCAATCCAGATACCTATCCTTCCATAATAAACTTCAGAATCATCCCAACCCTCTCGTTTCTAACCTTGCTTCCTCTTCAATTCCTGATAACCCTCCGAGGCGTCTGAAAAGAAGATGGCCCCGTGATCTCCTAATGTAGTCATATCATTAGAGTGCTACCATTGGGTAGTTACTCAGCAAGTGTATTCATGTCATTATATCTATTATGTCCAAAATTACTTGATATATTTATGTAATACAGTTGTAAATGTCATTAAGAAATTAAAAAAAAAAATTGTATGATAATCATTTTTTTAAGGTTGTTCATTTTTAATCAGATCTTTACTATTTTTTTTTTAATTTAATTTTTAAGGTTTTTATTATTTACCTAATTTGGCATTTATTCAAATATTAAAAATGACTGCCTCCTGATTATTTATCACCTATATGTGATACGAAAAGCCTTATGCTCAAATACGAAAAGCCTTAAGAAACTGAAATTAATTATTTGATATATGAGACTGATCAATTATTAGAATGAAACAAAATTGTCAGGATTTATCAGAGAACGGGGTTCTTGTCTCTACTTCCAAAAGATAGCCCTGAGGATAACGCACATGTTAGGGTCGAAGCGTCCGTTAATCCAATAAAAATTCTTGACTGTAAATCCTCATAATTTTGATTCATCCTATTTAAGTTCTGTATGGCAACTTCTTCACCGATCGCTTTGAAGTATTGACATAATCACCATCACTACTTATGTTTCTCATACCTTGTTATCTGGTTATTTTCTTAGCCCTGATGAAGGCCTGAACTTCAGGTCGAAACGTCGGCATATGTAAAAAATAAATATTATCATTTATTTTTGCCTTCCTTTTTGACTGACCACCCCAACTATTCTTCTCTTCTTTATTGACATAATATTTCTATCGTATTCAGGAGTGTTTTATATACATTTAATCACCCTCCGGTCTTTCCTTTCGAAATGGTGTCTCAAAAACCTCAGTCGCTATAGACTGTAGCGCCTAAACGGCTGTAACCATTTTAATTAAACTTGGCTAAAGTCTTCTTCTCGATGCCCTTTAAATTTATGTATATAACGTCCTTTCCCGAAAAAAAGATGACAAAAAAGTTACGATGGGTTCAAAACTATATTTGCGAATAATTCAAAAAGTACCCATTTTGTTTGATTTTATCCACAATCATTTGAACGCTTCTTTAATTCTCTGCAAATTAAAAAAAATAATCACTAAAATTGGACGATTTGGTGCAGATATATAATGTGTAATTATATATAATTACAGATATAATGTGTAAAAAACTCCCAAAAATTTCACCTGCCCGCCACAATATTCAGTTCAAGTTCTAATTTTACACGGATGTAGGTGACTCAATGTCCAATGTTATTTTGGTTATTTTGCCAGTGATAAACTCAGCAATGGCTAATGGTAGACTTTTGAAGGTATTTAGCAGGTAGGTATTTAGGTATGCATTCAAATATTCCTAGATGTTGTTGTACCCTTTCACTATACACTCGTCAACGATGGGTACATCAGCTAGTTGTTAAATAAAATATATTAGAAACATCTGATTTATTTTTTATTAAACCAGACTGAGCCACAGCAACGCGTGGCCGACTACACCTAGTATAATATAAATACATAAAATGTTATATACATTTATTAAATACAGCAATCCATAAAGGAATTAAGTTTGTAGGATAGCTATGAAGATAATTCGGACTGAGAACTTGGTTGGCGAGAACAGCGAATGGTTCCCTAGAGAAGAGTGTCGACATTGTGTGGCGTCCTTGAGCGGGATTTCGTTCCGTTTCGAAAGAGAAACAATGGAAGCTACAACTCCATTCCTAGGATCGGTGGGGTCGGTAGGGCCGCTGCACTCTCCAGCCAGCTGTTGCCAAATATTCAAGATAAGAAAAGATAATTATGAAAGTGCATTGAACAATGAGGTGTAGAAGTTCTGTGCGACACAATAGTCGGGTTTTCTACCATCATTATTAGCCGTAAATTAAAAAAACATAGGAAACATTAGCAATTCAAAACTATACTATGACATATTAAATTATGTGCAAAGTTAGCGGCTTATTTTATAAAATATAATTGTATCGTTGTGCAGTGGACTGGGGTAGGAAATAAAGCGAGACAAAAGTCAAAATATCCATGCTAAATATTTTTGTAGATAATTATATGTGTTTATAAATCGCTATAAGTTAAGCAGGCATGAACATATCTAAGAAAATGTTTGTCTCTTGGCTTACACCGCCGTAATTATTATAGTTATAAACTTCTCCGTTGAACATTTTGAATCTCTAGGGTCTCCTTTTTCTATTAAGCATTTTAAAATTGAAAAAAATATTCAATTATGCAGGTATAATATCCATTTGACTGAATGTTATGGATATGAAAAACAACGTAATGCAGTTGAATTGGAGAAGGATATAACTGAAATTCTAAAAAATACCACCAAATTGGCAAAAAAAGTCTTTACATTTCTTCAAATAACGCACCTTTACAACAAAATTTAAAATTTGCTGACTCTCTTTGTTTTAAATATTTTATGCTTTCAATTTATTGTTAAATTTAATTTTATCTGATGTAAAATAAATATTTTGTAAGGGCTAAAATGACCCGTAAGAGGTTGAGGAGCCCCGCCATTGTTGTAAATAAATAAATTAAAAAAAATATTAAAACTATCTCTTAAAGTATTATTATTCGTGTAATTACATTTAATAGAACTTCAAGAATCACTCGAACACCATTTCATATACGTAGTTAGGGACTTAATTATCGTTATATATATTTTTTTTAAATCTTTCGGACTGAAGCCCCCCTCCCAAATTAAATCCTGGATCCGCTAGAGCTTAACTGTATTAATAGAACATTCCGGTTACTTCAGTATAAAAAATAAATTAAAAATTCTTTCTGTACAACGGTGTGATTTATTACGATTTTGCGATTTTTTGGGGCATAGCGCTTCCGTACTTAACTAATTTAATAAAGCTAGGTTCAACTCCCAAATCACTGAAGATTTTCGTTGAATTGAGCTGGAACGGAGAGCAGTGGACAATAGAGCAGTTGCTTGTATAACGGTGAACCGTCCATTCCAGAAATGGCTACCTACTCCAAGATTCGGTAACGAGAATATCTACAATATAGTATATATATATTACAAAAAAAAATTAATATCAGTGTTACAAAATCTTTATTAGTAGATGAGTACAGCAAAGCTGGTTAACAGCTGAACCAATTGTATTTCTGATGTTATATATTTTTTTTAAACTCCGTCAATAATAATATAAATATAAAAACATAATAATATCATTAATTTATTTTTTGAAATTAGATTTTCAGATTAGTTTTTCGTTTAATAAATCAATTGCCTTTTGTGAACAATAAAATGACATCAGCTGTTCTTTTCTGTTCAATCAGGTGTTTAGATTCAGCCATTTTCCAATAGTCTGCGTTACAAGCCCCTTTTTATGAAATTATTAACATCCACCAATTTTTAATTATAATTAGCTTCATCTCATCGTAACCTACAAATATTTCATTTAAGAAAATTCTCAGAATTGGGATTTTCAATCTCTGAACATCGACAAACTTTGTCTATTTAATTAGGTACGAAAAACTCGTAAATAGCCATTGGCTTTGCACTTGAATTTTAAGATAATATGGTCACAAAATCGAGAAAAAAAATGTAGCCTACAAAAATATTAGGGTGTTTGGTCTATATAGCCTCCTTATGTATATAAATAAGGCCTATATATAATCTCCAAAAATATACAAAAAAGTTACGATGGGTTCAAAACTATATTCGCGAATAATTCAAAAAGTACCCATTTTGTTTGATTTTATCCACGATCATTTGAACGCTTTTTTAATTCTCTGCAAATTAAAAAAAAATAATCACTAGAATTGGACGATTTGGTGCAGAGATATAATGTGTATATATATATATATATATATATATATATACATATATATATAAATAAGGCCTATTTATTTTTTTTAAAGATTTTCTCTTTAAAAAATTATTTTTTTCAAATCTGTAAGTAATAGGGTAAGCGCGTCAGGGATTGATATAGATAAGGAAATTTTTGGCTTATGCAGCCGTAACTTTTCCGTTGGACATTTAGAATCTCAAGGGTCTCATTTTTCTATTAAACATTTTAAAATTGAAAAAAAAAATATTCAGCAGACATAATCTCCATTTAAAAAAAAACAACACCTTTTTGCACTAGTGATGGACAACCCGAAATTCAATTGTTCTAGTAATGGGCAAGAGGTCAGTACCAGTAATGGTACTCATGCCTCAGAATAATTCTAAAATCTTTATTTAACTATAAAGACAAGATGGATATTGGATGGATTCAGATAGAATTTATACCTATATTGTCATTTTATCACCAATCTCTTCCTTCCTTCCAGCTTTATTCCAAATAGAACGTGCAGTTTTTGTGAAAATAGGAGACGGAATTCAACAAAATTGATACCGGATCATTTTATTTTTTTTTTAACAAATCCTTAACTCCTCTCCGACTTTAATCGTAATTGAAAAAATCGTGTTTTTTTCATATTAGGCGTATTATAATACGTATGCACATCCCTAACCGGATTTAATGAAGTTGATGTGGAACTATCTTGGTACCAACCGGCAATTGATCACCAACATCCCACACCACAATACAACTAATTCCCCCACTTAATAGTTATTATTATATTATCATTATAAATGTTCAACTTACTGTTAAGAAAACTGTTAGTAGGGAGGTATGAAACACACAGATCTCAAGAGTGCTAAAGAAATAACAATGATAAGCATTTTAAAATTTTCGTATGCGAACTTTGTTCATTAAGTTGTCAATAGAGAGCTCTTCTTCAATCTAGAAAAAACTGGAACCTTTAAATCAAGAAGGAAGCTTATTATTTACATTTAAAGTCGAACCTGTGCATAACTGGTGCATTCACCTTAATATTTTTTTTTTTTTTATTAATGCCCTTTTATCATAGTAGTAATCTATTGTAATTAAATAAACGGTAATTAACAGTCTCTTATATTAGATAACTTGCTAAAACAGTCTTTAAATCCATAAAAATAAATAAATATATATTAAACTATTATTAACGCGGTCTTGACGTTAATTTCACGGCCTAGGAATGAAATATCCCCTCGACTTCTGGAGGAAGGACACGGCGGGAGAGAACGGGCGACGTGTGGGAGAGACCTTTGTTCTTGAGGTCAGCTCTGGAAAGGTCACTGGTCGGAATCGATAGAGCTCTCTCGGACTTCTTCTAGGGGGCAGCCGTCCCGAAGTACGGGGGTACGTTCTCTGCTAACCGCTTCCAAGCTTGGTGTATTGATCCCGCTGTAGTGTGATAATATGCGTGTGGGAGGGCGATAGAGCCCTACGTTGGAAATATCTGCTCGTTCTTTTTTCAAACATTAATTTTTATCTGCTCTCTAACTGTTGACAATCAGCATGTAGGCTTTTCTCTGACTTGATTCAGACACCTTAATTGATTAAAGAAGGAGATCTCTCATCCAGCAGCTTTTTGGTTTTTTCTTCGTTTCCAAGGGCATGTAAAGTTTAGCCATATTTAAGACAATACTTGGACTCGACTGAACGATGGCGTATAAAATGAGACGTAAGACCCTAAACACGGACATACCAACAGGCTATTATAATCCGACCGTATTTAGACAGAACACGTGTAGACTATTAGTAGAGGTTACGGACGTGGGATCACCAATTTCAAACCTTTTTGGTGATACTAGGTCCAAAAATATTAGTAAATGTTCGGAGGTTTTTATCGATGCTGTCTAGAAGCAGAAAAAAAATTTAAATGTTGTATTATTTCAAATAAAATGCAATTTAATAATTTTTGCCATTTCCTAGATTTTTTGGTTATTATATACCTACCTACTTTTTTTTCTTATTTTTTTGTGCAGAATAATAAAAATATATATAGATTGTTGTATTAAATGAGTTATAATCTTAAATAACCAAATCTGAAAGACGATTGTTGTAAAGTAGGCCATTTAAATTTTTTGCTGCGAAAAAGAAAATTACATTCGGTTTTAGTGACTTTTAACAATCATAAATACGAATTTTTAAAGCTATTTAAAATTCCAAATTTTAATACTCCATTTTCTAGGATTGTTTTTTCATAACGGTAACTTCTAAAGAACTCCAAACTCAAAAGGTCCAAATTCGACGTCCGTACATCCGATGGAAAATTTTCTTTTTCACAACAAAAATTTACATAGCCTACATTACTGGAAGCGTTTTTTTTTATTTTATTTTTTATTTATTTAAGATACTTTACAACTCATTTATTAGCTTTATTCTACACAAAAAAGAAATCGGTCGGTACATAATAACCCAAAAATCTGGGCATAGCAAAGGAAAAAATTAGTAACATAAATTTTATTTTAAATTATACAAAATATTATTTTCTCGGCTCTTAGGAAGTATTGGCAAGAGCTATCGGACTTGTGTCAAATATTTTTGGACCTAATATTACTAAAAATGTTTCAATGACATCTGTGACCCCACATCCATAACTTCCCTTTGAAAGTTTAAACTCACATTTTTTGTTTCTCTTATATTACATACAAAATATTCAATTTTTGAAAGATGTGTTATAGTATTTTAATCCATACATATTTTTATTCGAATATCTTTGATTGATATTCTCATATTAACTATTATTTACGTTGAATGGTATATTATTCAATATTACACCATATTCATAATATACTTAAGTATTATTATTTAGATCATTTTATATTTTATTTCGTGGTCGAATGAGTTAAGGCGACTGCAAAAATTTTATGGTACGAATTTAAATCCTGTTCTTGAGATTAAAAAAAAAAAATATAAATATGAATAACTAATAATAAATAAATAAGTGCAGTACCTACTCGATTGCTTAGACCACTACGGCCCGGGTTCGATTCCCGTATGAGGAAGGTAACGTCCCCACCATCAGATTCTCAGGAAGGTTAGAGCAACCTCTGTGTCTAATAACATAGCTCCAATGGTCCTTCATATTTGGAGGTTGGGCACAGGGCTAATTATCCTATCCTATAAAAAACAACAACAGGATAGAGACGTATGCAAAAAGTTGCCAACCATCCTGATGAAGAGGGAGTAATGGTGATCGCGTCCGGTTATTATAAACCACGTGCTCCCTGGATATCATCTACATAAGAAGAGAACCAAACGATTACAGCTTTTAGCCTAGAGAAGACCCAATTTTTTTAGAAGACTAATGGCGGAAGTCAAGAGTCAAGCGGAGTAAAAAAAAATATTTGGCGCCCGAACTATTAGACTAATTTTATGTAATACTTCATAAAATTAAAAATCTCACATAGCAGTTAATATTAGAAAATTAACAATTTAAAAAAAAATATTGGACAGCTGACCTCTTTATCAAGAGAGTTCGAATCGCGAATCATGATAGAAAAATAATTTATTCTGTTTCATTGGCAGTAGGCGACCCTGGGTAGGTAGACCCCCTGGGGCACACCCAGCCTCTATAAAGTGGTTATCGTAATTTAAATAATTAAGTAAGGGGATAGACCTGGCGTATGAGCGTGATCTCGGTCAAATCACCTGCTTGCACAACCGTTGACCAAGAAACAGTACTTTCCCTAAATTCGTAGTACTGAACCCAAGACCCTTCATGGGTAGTACTGCTTTTTATTTTTGACCTCATTATTACTATTTTTTTTAACTCTTGCTCAGTACTAAACTCTAGAACTTTCTTCGATTTTATTATTACAGCTGTTTTTATAACGAATGTAATTAAAATATAACAATTTATTTGTTCAACGAAAATAACAAAATTATTGCTTAGAGTATTAAAAGATATTCCTTTTCTCTCTCTCCCTGTTTTTATATCTTCTCTCCCACTCCTCTCCCATTATACGAAAATAGCATGGAAAAACCTGACCTAGCTCAAGGACTTGTGATAACAGCGTCACATGAAATCTTTTTATGAGCATTACTTTCCTCAATATGTATTCATGCATTTACTTAGATGAAAATATTATAGACAGGTAATAATTTAGTGAGAAAATACTCAGTATAACTTTATTTAAACCTAAAATTATCCAGGGTTAACTTTATCCAAACTATCCATAAACGTATTTCGTACAAATTAAGTTCATTTCGCATATGTCACATAAATTACGGATGTTATTCAATCAATTGTATGTACATATACTTGTTCATTTAATTATTAATGCAAGATACACGCATTTAAAAAACCAAATATTAGACTAGTGGTATAGAGCACAGGCAAATAGATAAAGTAGTAATCAAAGTTAAGTTGATAAACTATTGAAATTATTTTACTTTAATTTCAGTTTCTATAAACTAATCTAGTTCAATATTATTGTGTTATGTTTAAAAAAACCTAGCTATAAGTCCGATGAACACACCAAGAAAAATTACTTTTCGACCTCGTTATTTAGTAGGCCTTCATTGTTCAGAAAAAAATATTTAACGGCAAATAAAATTTTTTTGCGCGCGAATTGGTATTATTTTTATAGAGATCGGTAACTTACAAATTGAAGTAAGTTAATACAATATATAACAGTACGAGGGGTAGGAATTCATTTTCATTTAAAATTTTGGATATATGTTTGCTGAAAATTACTCTATTTCGATCTTTTTTTTGGTAGGGACTTTGAAAATCTTCCTAATTATCATTTATATAATCCATCATAAATGTATACTTGCGGAGATTTTTCGTACCTGAAGGCAAGATAATTTTCAAAATGATGGCTCAATCGTCGGATATGATGAGGAATTATCGAAGACCCTGGAGAAAGGAGGCGTACTGAAAACAAAAATACGACATTTGACAATCAATATTCAGACATGAGAACAAAAAAAGATATTGGTATTTCTTGAGTGAACGAAAAAAAAAAAAACAAGAAAATATTGTGTGTATTTATATAAAAATAAACGCTGCAAATTATTTCACAATGGTTTATTATTTCCAAATAATTATACATCTAAAGTAACATTACCTTCCTAGTGACAAAGAAAAAGAAATTTAAAGATGATTCCAATTATTGAAATAAATATTTTTTTTTAATCATTAGTAATATGCTATAAAAATTAGCATTGCTTCAGTAACACATACAAAAATCAAAAACCAAAACAAAGGATATAACATTTGGAGTAGAACATAAAAAACATCTAGAAACCATATCTTTGCTCCTAATTTTTTGTTTTTAGGAAATTCCATAAACTTTTAAATACAATCGACAAAAAATTGTATACTTTTTGAGTTATTCGGAATCTAATTTTACCACCCTTACCAAGTTTTTATCCAGCTTCTTTTCGTTGAAGTAAATCATATAGATAAATTGAAAGGGCATCAAGAAGAAGACTTTGGCGAAGTTTCATTGAAATCTGTACATTCGTTTAGACGCTACAGTCTATAGCAACGTAGGTTTTCCGGTCACCATCTTGAAAGGAAAAGCGATAGAAATGTCGATGAAGGAGAATCATTTTCGAATGACTTAGAATTTTAAACCTAAATTTAAAAAAAATCGATCCAGTAGTTTTGGAGAAAATGCGCGGACGGCGGACAGACAAAAAAATATTTGTTTTTCGAATTCTACATACCCTGAAACATAAAACCTCAAATTTTGAGATGGGTTTAAGTTTTTGAATTTTCTGTTCGATCACAATGTTTCATTATTGAAAGTAATAAACCAATATAAGTTCTACTGAAGAACATAAAGTTTAAATTATAAATAATACTATACCCAATAGTAATTAACTATCTGCACATGTCATGAGGTTGTCAATCAGCTGATTAAATTTAAAATTAAATTTTTGTTTAGTTTAAATTTAAATATTATATTTGAATAATTTATTACTTTCTTCCTGTATCAGATCCGTTGTGGAGATAAATTGCTCTATTGTACTTAACAGTAAAAGCTATAATAATATAATCATATAATACAACCCTGACATAATCTTTTAAGTACATATATTAAGAATATAACTACGTTGTATTGAGAAAAGGTGTTAGAAGCAAAGGTTTATATCATCTTAATATTACAAATACATGTTAATATATAGTATTTAATTTATGTTTTAAACTCATATATAATTATTTTGGATAGTTGTTATATGATTGAGCTTTCGATAGACTATAATAATATATTTATTACGTTCTAAAACAAACCCAGGATTTGCGTTGTTAATAAACGACCTTGGTGTAGGTCAGGAATTTTCCTTCTCCGATCTACGACTAAGTCGTCTTTGATTTTATTTTTGTACATTTATGTCATTTTATTACTATATTGTGTTTTTTTTTTTTTTTTTTTTTGGAAAGCCATTAGTTTAAATTTGTTTCCTAATCCCTCAAAATTTTAACGATTAATAAAATAAGTATTTTCATAAGTTATCATCGAACTTCATTTTGTGATTTATTATTATATAATTAATATTTGATTTATATTTGTTGAATTTTCAGAATCTTATCTATATTATCAGAATATAATTTTTCTTAATGTAATATTTTTGCTATCTGATTATCACAATCCCATTCCTATTTCTTCTTATCTATGATAGAATGCCTTCATTTTGAATATAAACTAAAACTAAAAATATACTACCCAACACCCATTAAGAAGAAATTGAATTTGATCCTTTCATTTGACAGAATGTCTAACTCGAATTTTAACATTTGTTCAACAACAATGATATTTCTAGTTGGTAAATTTATAATATCTTTATAGACAAGGAGTAAGTTGATTCCAGAGTAGATCATTGCTGTTTTGAAATATAGAACTGTGAATAAATGTATATATTTTTCCACTACAATTATCACTAAAATTAATAATAAATATTATTAAAGTTTAAGTTAGTCATTCTGTTAACTTAAAGGCTCATTTCAGTAATAATTTATTTTTAAAAATAAATCTTCTAGACTTCCCAATAAACTAGAATATATTAAAACATTTTCAAAATGTAGAATATTGAGTATACTGTCTTGTTTAATAAAAAACAAAAGAAAATCGAACAAATTAGAAACGTTAAAGGAACGAAACATTCAGTTTTTCTGATTTTGATGATCAGATATTTAAATATAACCTTTCACTGTGTTAATTTTTCGCATTTATGTTAGTTATAATTTTAAACCTTCTTAAATAGATCTAATTATTTGTACAGGTGATGTAGGTCTTTACATATTTAAGAGGTTTACAATACTTAGCCCTGGTTTCATGAATACCCCTACTGTTGTGAAATGTGTTGTGCTTATTTTCAGTGGTTTTGGTTATTTACTTGTGTCTGTGTTTAGAATCTTAATACAATATCCTAACTTCGACGTATTAATTTTTTTTTAATATTTAACAGTTGACCGTTGCATTATAAAGGAAGGAGATGGTCCGGGGTGACGGTCACAAATAGGCTAAATAGTGGCAAAACTATTTTATTAAAAGCCAGTGTTTCGACCCGACTTTGCAGGTCTTCTTCAGGGCTAGAACGGACAAGATACAAAAAGATAGAGAATTGTGGAAGTTACATAATATTAAGACAAAAAATACTTCAGTTTAGGACCTTGTTACTTAGCTTACTCTGTTCATATTTTAATTTACTTACTGTTTATAATTTTAATAAGCTGATTCACATAATTTTTTGTCTAAATATTCTGTAACTTCTATAAAATATTATCTTGTCCGTTCTAGCCCTGAAGAAGGCCTGCAAAGTCGGGTCGAAACATTGGCTTTTAATAAAATAGTTTTAACATTATTTAGCCTATTTATGACCGCCATTATTAATTTTTTTTAAAAATCCACATTTGTCAATCACAAATATCGACGATCAGCAGATAGGCTGAAATAATCATAAGCTGAGAATTAATTAAAATAAAACCCCCATACCAGACTGAAACGAATAGAAACCGCCCGACGTTTTCGACTACTGCAGCACTTACTAGAAAAACGCCCAAAGCTTTCAATCAATTACAAATGACTCATATATATGACAATAATAAGACCTATTTGGACTTACGGAATTGAGCTTTGGGGCTCCACTAAACCATCGAATTCCTCTCGTATCCAATCCTTACAATCCAAAATCCTTCTTAAAATCCTCAATGCTCCTTACTTTGTCACAAATAAAATCATCCATAAAGATCTTAATGTTCCATTTGTTTCCGAGTTGGCCCAATCCAGATATCTATCCTTCCATAGCAAACTGCAGAACCATCCGAATCCTCTCGTTTCAAACCTTGCTTTCTCCTCGATCCCTGATAATCCTCCGAGGCGTCTGAAAAGAAGATGGCCTCGGGACCTTCTAATATAGAACTTTAATTTGTGTTCTACCAATGGGTAGTTTCTCTTCATGTTGTACATGTCATGTTACCAATGTCACATTTACTTATTGTATTTTCCATGTAATACAGTTGTAAATCTCAATAAAATTAAATTAAAAAAAAATTAAAATAAATAGAACAAAATTAAAATACAGAACTGAGTTGGATAGGCATGAGGAAAAATCTATACTTACGGGTTTCCCTTATATTGCTTTTATTTCTACAAAATAGTTGAGCCTTAAACTTCTTTCTTTCTATTAAACGTCTTTTTATATTAAATGTTTTCTATAAATAGTGGTTTTTATTTTAATAAAATAACACCTAATAATTTCATTATATTGATAATGTTTCGATTTCAGATTTAAATTGAATACATAATTATTGTTTCTTTTATTAAGTTGATGAATCATAGGAACTATTAATCAAATATTCGATATATCGTCGATAATTAGTTCAAATCCTTGATCCAGTAAAATGCCTGAGTCAGATTGCTCATTCAAGTCAGGTGTTGGAATTTACCTGTGCCTTGTTACCTGTGCTAGACTACCTTGGTACCTAGGCAGGTAGTCGGTTCTTCACCCCAGACATCCCCTTCCCGTCATTGAAGAAAAAGGTATTTTTTTTTATTTTGAGGGCTTCTGTCAGAAAGCCACGATCGTTGGAAATTTTTCACGAGCGAAATAGTTTCTCTTATTATTTTAATTACATATGTATCAGTATTAGGCGGTGGTGCCCGAGCTCGCTAAAGCGTTGTGTCTAGTCGAGATATTCTCGAGTCTAGCGGTGCCGATTCGGATCCTTCCTGATCGGTTTGGAATTTATTTAGTTGTGAATCTATGAGATGAATCTCGACTCTGGTTATAATATATTTGATTGTATTTCTAGAATCCACCCGCAACCCCGCAATCCAGGAATGGTGACGTAATCGTTAACGGAAAAAATCTAGTGCGCGCATCACACAACTTTCACTTACCCTTATAATTTGGATAGAAATTATTTTCTGGCAATATTGGACTAATCAAAATTTTGTGAAGTGAATTTTTTTAAGCTTACAGCTAATAAATCATTAAAATCGATAAAATAACAAAAATCTATTTATTATAACTACGGTGGACAATAAAAGCCTCGTAATTCCATCTGTTTTTGTAAACCACATAACTCCAGTGTATGAGCTATGTACGCCTAGAGAGCTTTGAAAGTACATCTGTATATTCAACATATAAATGATTATGTACGAGTATTAGTTATTAAACTGTTATTTTCCATTGTAAAATTGATTAAAATGGATTTACGAGATTTTCATTGCCTGCCGTTAATAGGTCAAAAGTTGTCACACTAATTGTAAGCGGATAATGGTTATATAATCATAATAATTAACACAGACAATACATCGAATTATTTACTAATTTAATTTCCTATTGCATTATTGGGAATCAACCAACGATATATACCTAATTATTTAAATATAATATAGATCTAGAATTATTAAACTACAGTATATGTATTTAAGGTTACAAACAGGTGTTATAGACCTCCATGAAATATTTTTATAAGAATATTTAATAGTTGACCGTAGCATTATAAAGGAAGGAGATTTATTTATTTATTTATTTATTTATTTATTTTCTAACATAACTTTCTTTCTTTTTTTTTTTTCTTTTTTTTTTTAATGGAATTTACAACTGTATACAAAAAATACATCTAGTAAATTCGCACATTGGATATAATGACATGAACAACATGTTGAGAAACTACCCATTGGTAGCACTCTAATAATATGTCTATATTAGGAGATCACGTGGCCATCTTCTTTTCAGACGCCTCGGAGGGTTATCAGGAATTGAATAGGAAGCAAGGTTAGAAACAAGAGGGTTGGGATGGTTATGAAGTTTATTATGGAAGGACAGATATCTGGATTGGGCCAAATCTGATACATAAGGAACATTAAGGTCATTATGGATAATTTTATTTGTAACAAAGTAAGGAGCATTGAGGATTCTACGAAAGATTTTGGATTGTATGGATTGGATGTGAGAGGAATTCGAAGATTTGGTGGAGCCCCATAGCTCAACTCGCTAAGTCCAAATAGGCCTTATTATAATCATGTATATGAGTTTTTTATAATTAATTGGAAGGTTAGAGCGTTTGTCTAGTAAGTGCTGAAGTAGTCGGAAACGTCGAGCTGTTTCTTGTCGTTTCAGTCTGGTATGAGGATTCCAAGTTAGACGTTTGTCCAGATGGAGTCCTAGGTAACGGATTTTGAAGAATTGAAATTGAAATTGGATTTTTGTATATTGTCCGTTCTAGCCCTGAAGAAGACCTGCAAAGTCGGGTCGAAGCGTTGGCTTTTAATAAAATAGTTTTGCCAATATTGTAGTCTATTTATTACCGCCACCCCGGACCATCTCCTTCCTTTATAATGCAACGGTCAACTATTAAATATTCAATTTAATTTGTTAGTTTTTATACTTTTTTTTTATACATAATATTTAATTTTTTTAAATCTCTGCACTGATTTCGTGTTATTTGTAAACAAATATTTATAAACAATATATAGTTACGTTGTTACCTTACCACATTTTGAAATTATGCAAATTTTTTCGGATTTTCTTGTATGTAGCTAACAATTTATTTATGCTTAAAATCAAAAATTTTCCTCTCACGTTTTGAATATAAAGGAACAAATTTGGTCCTGTGTTTCTGTCTGCCTGCTAGGAATCGAATAATAATTAATTGTATGGATATCAATATCGATTGCAACAAATCGATTTGTCGATGTAACTCAACGCCATGACGGAAGAGACGCTTGCTGGGTTATGCACACTTTCTCGAAGCGAAGGAAGAGTTTATCGAACGGGAGAGAAATCTGAGCTCTGCGTACAATACCCTTCCAATTTCCTTCTTCTACTCAAGCTTCTAATCTTGCGTAACAATTTCGAATTTAAATTTCCTTTCTTCTATTAAAAATTTATTTGAACTTCAATAAATCTAAATGGCGTAGTTATAGTAATTTTAATCGTAGAAATCCATATCGGAAATTTAACTACAGATACCTTTTTATCGAATTATTAACATCCGCGCGAAACTTCGTTAATTGCTTTATCTCATGCAATTATTTTACTTACGAAAATTCATGGAATTGGGGGCGTTTTCAATCTGGAGCTTGGCAAACTTTGTCTGTTTAATTATTTATTAAAAACCCGTAAATACTCATTTGCTTCCCACTTTAATGGGAAGATAATTTCATCATAAAATCAAGAAAAAAATATGGTTGCTCTAGAGTATAAGGTCAACTCAAGCCTGAGGTGAGCCCCATCACCTGTTATATTACAGATGAAGAACAAAATACTCAGAAACAACAAAAAATACACCTTACAATGCTTTTAAGCAGTAAAAGGACTACTATGAAAACAATGAAAAGGTTCCAAGTGAAAAATAAATAAAAAGGGGATATGAAAAAAAAAAAAAAATGGTTTACAAAATATTGGGTCATATGGCGTGGCTTCCACCCCAACAAGTCAAAATAACGAGATTATATAGGTCAAACGGTCCAATATTTTTATAGGCCACTTTTAGTCTCGTTTTTTTAATTAAATTATTTTAAGGTCCAAGTGGAAAGCAAATGGCTATTTACCCCACCATCACCTAAAATATCTCATTTTAGATATCATGTGTTTTTACTTTTATAAAATTTCGTCATGCTGAAATTAATTCATATTTCATCATACAGAACTATTTTATTCTTTCTCTTTTTTCTCCATAACTGTGCTTATACTCCATATATTTTTGATATTTAAGAAAAAATATGTGTGTTTGTGATGGAGTCAAGTACCCGAAACGTCTTAAAAATGAAAAAAAAAACTTAATTATATAATAAATTATATAAATTACGAAGTTCAAACGACCTTGAGGAATTATCGAAAATTGTTGAAAAGTTCCACATTAAATACAAACTTAATATAATATTTCAATGTATTAAACCACTAGATTTTCGGAATACCTTGACTCAGACTCACCTTGAAAAGAAAAAAAACATAAAATCTTGTCCCTGAATCTCGAGTTCAAAAACCAATATATATATTTTTTTTTCTAAGATTGTAATTTCTCTTTAGTTCTTGCGTCAGTTGAAATTTTCGCATATTGAAATCCTGTCGCAAAATATTGTTTCCTTATGTAGCCAGTTTATTTACTAGGAGGAGTGGGGGAGGCCAGTGAGTTAGGCACTACGCTCCGGAGATCGAGCCTGGCTGTACTAGGTAATCATTTAGTCTGTTACATCAGCCGTGGATCGACTCTGTGACCGGGAAACCCAATTAAATAATCGATTAAACAGCGATTGAGCGTGATCTTAGTCAAATCAACTCCTGGCAGAACCGTTAATCGTGAAACAGTACTCCCTAAAGAACTGAAAATTGTGTTTCATCAATTTATTTAAGTGTTTCTATATTCGAAAATAGAGTTCTGTGCAATGAGGAGTAAACAAAAATATAACAAAAAGTTCGAGAACAAAAATAAAACATTTTTAAAAATTCAATTTTACTCTCATTACTTCTCATTTTATTACATTTTGTGTTTTTTAATTCTTATCCTTATTACTGTTTTACGTGGTATGCTGCAGAGATAAGAGTTTTCAATTCATTTTTTTTTTTTTTTTTTGTTAAATATATGCATATTTATAAGGTTAGCAAGATTTAGTGTTTCTGCTACTAAATAAATTTCAACCCCAGCAAGCCGGATTCGAACTGCCTTACACTGGAGCGAGCTTATAATGCTGTTGGACATAGAGAGAAAAATCAAATGTTAAACTTTGGAACTTTAATTGCATTAGTGGCAAACTAATATTGTTTCCCCTTCATGTCCAGACATTTTTAACTTAATTATCGCATTAATAATACCCTGATGTGAGATAATAGGAGAAGAAATGAAAACCACCTTTTTGTTATATTTAGGTTTGCCGGTATTTATTTTCTAACATAACTTTCTTTCTTTTTTTTTTTTCTTTTTTTTTTTAATGGAATTTACAACTGTATTACATGAGAAATACAACAAGTAAATGTGACATTGGTAACTTGATATGTACAATATGAAGAGAAACTACCCATTGGTAGAACTCAAATTATATTTCTTTTCAGACGCCTCGAAGGGTTATCAGGGATCGAGGAGGAAGCAAGGTTTAAAACGAGAGGGTTCGGATGGTTCTGCAGTTTGTTATGGAAGGACAGGTATCTGGATTGGGCCAAATCGAAAACATATGGAACATTAAGGTCGTTATGGATGATTTTATTTGTGACAAAGTAAGGAGCGTTGACGATTTTACGAAGGATTTTGGATTGTAAAGATTGGATACTAGAGGAATTCGATGGCTTAGTGGAGCCCCAAAGCTCAATTCCGTCCAAATAGGTCTTATTATTGTCATATATATGAGTCGTTTGTAATTGATTGAAAGCTTAGGGCGTTTGTCTAGTAAGTGATGCAGTAGTCGAAAACGTCGGGCAGTTTCTAGTCGTTTCAGTCTGGTATGGGTGTCCCAAGTGAGTCGTTTGTCCAGGTGGAGTCCTAGGTATCAGATTTGTTCTACAGGGATAAGAGGGCTATTGTTGAAGGATACTGTAGGATAGGAAGTCATGGGTTTACGACGAAGAGTGAAAGTAATTTGATGAGATTTATTGGAAATTATTTTAATCCTCCAGTTTTGACACAATTTTTCAAGACTTGTGATGTGTGATTGAAGAGTTTGGAATGCAATAGATGGATCGTTATTAACTGGTAGCATAGGTGGTGATGACAGTGTTGGAACATAATTTTTAAACAGAAAAAATATTTACCCAAGTTAAATTCAAGATAATATAAAAATTACTATTTTACTTTTAATCCATGCATCTAGTCGACTAAGTAGCTAGTAGAGTTTCATAGATTTTTTTATTCATTGATATTTACAACTGTATTATAAAAAAAAATACAACTAGTAAATGTGCACACAGTAATAGTACAATCACATGAAAACGCTTGTTTGAGAAACTACCCATTCGTAGCGCTCTAATAATATATTTACATAAGTAGATCACGAGGCCATCTTCTTTTCAGACGCCTCGGAGGGTAAAAAAGAAAAACATATATAAACAGACAAAATTTGAGCAATATACTGCATTTTCCGAGTAAGTTAAAGCCGATGTCGAAGAAACCTTACCGGCGCCGCTAGTCTCAAGAATGTTACAATCCTTAAATTTATGATGAAGTGCCTTCAACGTAACGAGTAACTTTCTCTACTGACAGGCCCTAACACCCATTAGTTAGGTGCTAAAATTTTCTGCCTGGACTGCCCCAAAAAAGTTACACCGTTGTTGCAATATAAAACTGTGAATTGTATAAGAACTGAGGCAAAAAGCGCTCCTGCGCAACTCCTATTGAATTGCTAATACCGAATACTCCTACTGACATCACAGACCGCTCTGTATTGTTATGGAAAAGTGGGTACCGGATCCACCAGTCTCTGAGTTCTTCTCTAGGGGAAGATAAGGAAACTTCATATCCCTGTGGAACTGGATTCTCCAAACTACGGCCCGCGAAAGTTGCTTAAAAAGAATGGTTCAATTTTTAAAATGGTTTTAAAAATATAAATAAAATATGAGAGGCGGTAACTTAGTGAGTAAGATAATGTGTGCCAATGGTTAAAGGCTCGGGTTAAAGTCTGGCTGTGGCAGATAATGGTATATTCTGATGCAACAGCCATAGATTGACTCTGGGATCACGAGATTCTTATGAGACCCATCCATCGTCTATAAAGTGGGTGATCTTAATTAAATAAATAATTAAGGGAGAAAACCTGCCTTTTGAGCGTGATCCTGTCCCGATCACCTTCCTTCACTACAGTTTGCCTTGAAACAATACTAGTCCGTGGTACAGACCCTTTTTATCAAATTATTAACATCTCCCTGGAATTTCGTGAATAACTTCATCTAATCGTAACATACAACTGTTACAAAATAAACCTAATTAAATGTTATAAAAAAATCTACAACTGTTATAAACTGTTCAGTTATAAAATTCTCGGAATTAGTGCTTTTTCAATCTGAATACTAGGTACTAAAAACTCGTAAATACTCATTTCTTTCCACTTGAATAGTAAGATAAATTAATCACAAAAAAGGCCTACTAAAATATTGGGCTGTTTGACGGGACAGCCACACCCAACATGTCAAAATAACAAGGTTATATTAACCAAGCTGCCCAATATTTTTGTAGGCCACTGTTTTTCTCGATTTTGTGATCAAATTATCTTACAATTCAAGTGAAAAGCAAATGAGTATTTACAAGTTTTTAGTACCTAATTTAATAGAGACAATTGGCCGATCTCCAAACTGAAAACGCCCCAATTGCGAGAATTTGAGTAAATAATAGTTTTAGGTTACGATGAGATGAAGCTATTTACGAAGTTTCAGACGGATGTTAATAATTTCATTAAAAGGGGCTGTACCACAGACTATACTTTCTTACGAAGTACTGAACCCATGACGCTTTCTGTGGTGTAGTGGTACAAGTTTTTTGTTTTATTTATATACGCGTTTAGGTATGTATTAAATATACATTTATAATTTCCTGTTATTAAAATATAAATTGGGATATTTACACACTTGCATATACATTAGTATTGTATAAATATAGCTCTTCTTGAAATATTGAGTTTAGAGGTTCTATTTTATCGGTGTTTTTTGACCTCGGCTATTCCGAGCTGTTTGAGGAGTGGGGATTCGCTACCGCGTTCCTCCATGTATTATTTCCGAGCCTATTATTTGTTTGATATTGGTATTATTGTTTTTTCTTTTTGTATTATTATAATATTAGTATCCGTAAGTTTAGTGTGTTATTACTGAAATTCGAAAGATATAGTGCGTTGTGGAGGAATCATTTGGGTAATATCCAAACAGTTTTTTGTTTCTTTCTTATGAACTCAGTTATTATTTATCACTATATATATTTTTATGTTAACTAGAGTTATATATGTATCCCCTGTCTCTTTATCGGCGGACTTACCCCATTTTATAAATTATACAACTGCTCATTTAATTGTACTACTCATTGTCCAAATTGTATAACTGTAATTTAAATGTTTATGTAGTTCGGATTGTATTATTTTTTATCAACATGAATAAATTGACGAAACCACAGTTTCGGACAAATTTTCAATTCCTCAAAACTGCATCACTATTTCTTCAAAATAGTGTGGATATCACCATCACTATTTTTTTCATTTTTTAATCATTATCTGTCTTATAATATCTGATTGTATTAAAAAATTTTCAGTCTTGATGATGACCCACATGGTTGGGTTGAAACGTTGCCACCAATAAAAATCCTTTAAAATGACTGCGTCCTGACTATTTACCACACATGATATGTAGAACAGTGGGCTAACTTTCAATAATTCAATTAAAATTTATAGTATACATTGCGACTTATTGCCAATTTATATTATTATATAATTATAATTATTCTTAATTGACCATTTGTAACCATAATATATATTCAACTTGTTCAACTCCATATAGACACAATATCAATTTGAGCCTTTCAATTCTAATATTTTCACTGTATGTTTGATTGTGCTCCCTTTTCTATTTCGTAAAATTATCATTATATCACAATATAACATAAATAATATTATATAAACAGTGTTCAATGAGAAATGTCTAGATCGAAAAATAAGTGCTATGGCTTATGTTAAATCAAACTACAGATGAATAAATACCATTTCCTGTACAAATTTTTAGTCTAAATCTTTATTTTGTATTACAAGAGTATTAGGTAACATGAGCTAAACACATATTTAATTAAATGAACAGCTGTGTAATTGGTTCTAATTATAGAGCTAATAGGAGAGCTCAACCTCTTACTCTCCTAATACTGAAATAAAATAAAATATGACATACACTAAACACTTTTTTATGTAATAGAGAGATATAAAGTGCAATTTTAAGCTATTCGGATCCATCGCAAATATTGAAAAAAAAAAATAGAAGCTATTTAAAACTATTGGACCAACGCTTCACACACACACACACATATATATATATATATACATATATATATAACAGCGATAAAGACCCACAACTATAAACTTTTCAGTGAACAATTTTTAGAACTATGTACGTCAACACGATTACTTCAAGACCTTCACGTGCCAACAGTTAACAACCACTTACGGACACAATAACAATAATAATAATGCAAGCTATTGGAGGCAATTAACATTCCTGATAACACACGGATGCGGCTCAAAAAAAATTGGATGAGGGATTTCGTCGCTTAATTATAAACACTAAAATCATACAGTTTATTTTAAATATCAAGAACAATTTATATATTTGCGCATACATGCTCTTGAAATGTGACGATATATTTCTGTATATTAATATTTTCCCAGTCACTTACAGTTTATTTATTAAAATTATAATAATAAAATCTGCCACAATCAAGACCATTTGGTTATTATGGCTCTATGTGTACATTCATACTATTTATATACAAGCTAAAATGTAAATTGAGAACAAATAAAATAAGAAGAAAACATGTAAATAAAAATAATTAAATCTCTCTATTATATAAAAAGTATTTAGTGAATTTCATATTTTATTTTATTTCAACTCCTAACTCTAATTACACAGCTGTTCATTTAATTACATATGTGTTGAACTCTTGTTACCTAATACTCTCCTAATACAAAATAAAGATTTTAGACTAAAAATTTGTACAGGAAGTGGTATTTATTTATCTGGAGGTGGTAGTTTGATTTTATCAAGTTATTTTTCGATATAGACATTTCCCTTGAATACAATATATATTAATTATTATATTATATATCACATTTTTTTGTATTATATTGTGATATAATAATTATTACTATATGAAATAGAAAAGGAAGCACAATATAACGTACAATGAAAATATTTAAAATCAAAGGCTCACATTATTGTTGGGCTTATATGAAGCTTGTGAAGTTGAATATATATTGTTGTAACAAATTAGCAAAACGAGTTATTATGATTATGTATTAATATAAATTAGCAATAATGTATGATATAGATTTTTAAAGAAATAAAAAATTGTCTGAACTGTAGTTTTGTTCAGTTTATTTTATATTGATAAAATAGATACAATCTGAACTACATAATACGTATAAATTAAAATTATACAATTTGAGCAACGAGTAGTACAATTAAATGAACAGTTGTATATTTTGTAAAATGGGGGTTGGTCCGCTGCCTCATGTGTAAGCCAAAGCATGGCTCAAAGAGATCCCAGCTCTTCTCGTAGTAGTTTGTGATGTATAAGTCCATACGTTTTAGTTATGTTTTAGTATCCAGATATGTTTTAATATCGTCTTATAGATTAGTGTTTTGTTTATGTTTTCGATTTCGATTTTTTAGTTTGTATCATTGTCCAAATCATCGATAAGTCCTTGTCTTCAGAGTATGGTATGATGGTTACATGTCTTGACTAGAAGGAAACATGTTAATATTTATTAAATATTCAATATTATACAGGCAGATTGGATGACTAATTGACGATAGGGGCCTATTACGATGAATGGGGAAGGCATTAATATATTGTATTGAATAGCTGCGGGGGTTGAATGGGGGAGTTCCATGGGGGTGGAAGTATATTATCTATCACCCGTCGAAATTCGAGGAACTCTAGCTCCAACGAATTCGAGAAACTCAGATTTACATCATCAATTAAGTAAACTATTAAAGGAAAGAATTGTTTTTTAAAATTATAATACATTTTGTCACAAGTAAAGACATTAGTATGGGTGATATAGGAGTTTATTCACACCATATGTACCAATAGCGGATCCAAGATTTAATTTTGGAGGTGCTTCAGCCCTATAGCTTTTTTGTTTCATGAAGTAACGATAATTACTTTGGCAAAAAAAAAAAAAAAAAAACTAACTACCTATATGAAATGGTGTTTAAGTGATTCCTAAAGTCCTTTTAAATGTAATTACACAATCAATAATACTTTAAGAGATAATATTTTAATATTTTTTTCCATAAAACATGGTTATATTTTACTGAATATTTAATAGTTGACCGTTGCATTATAAAGGAAGGAGATGGTCCGGGGTGGTGGTCACAAATAGGCTAAATAGAGGTAAAACTATTTTATTGAAAGCCAACGTTTCGACCCGACTTTGCAGGTCTTCATCAGGGCTAGAACGAACAAGATACAAAAAGATAGAGAATTGTGGCAATTACATAATATTTAGACATAATTTATAAGACAAGATACAAAAAGATAGAGAATTGTGGCAATTACATAATATTTAGACATAATTTATAAACAATGTGAATAAGCTTATTAGAATTATAAACAGTAAGTACAATAACTCCCCCTATACCTGCAATCCTTACCGCTGCCTTTCCAGTGAAACTCCTAGAGGAACACACCTGTAAGTCTCTAATTTTTTTTTTTTTCTCCTGTAGATTTTGTAGAATTATACTCACATTTTCATTTGTTATATATTACACTACAACAATTGTTAGCATCTATTTACTTTATTTTAGGATCTTGTTACTCAGCTTACTTAGTCCATATTTTATTGTACTTACTGTTTATAATTCTAATAAGCTTATTCACATTGTTTATAAATTATGTCTAAATATTATGTAATTGCCACAATTCTCTATCTTTTTGTATCTTGTCCGTTCTAGCCCTGATGAAGACCTGCAAAGTCGGGTCGAAACGTTGGCTTTCAATAAAATAGTTTTACCACTATTTAGCCTTTTTATGACCGCAACCCCGGACCATCTCCTTCCTTTGGTTATATTTTACCATTCTTGGGGGGTGACTTCAGCCCCAAACTCCCTCCCATTTAGATCCGTAGTAGTATTCCGACCATATTTTGTGTGGCCAAAAGACTTTCATTATTTTTAAAATATTTTTCAACAATGAAAAAAACATTGTTCACTCGTACAACGCCCCATTTTTATTAACCGTAAACTATCAGATGTTAAATTGACAAAGAAAAACAAAAGAAGAAAGAACTTTAGTTTATATTTAATTTAAATCTTGCTTTAATTTTGGGACACTCTATATTTAGAGAAAGCACTGTTTCTTCGTCAACGGTTGTGCAAGGAGTTGATTATACCTATATCACGCTCAACCTCCAGGTTTTCCCCCTTAATCAATTGTTTAATTAAGGGTGCTCATTTTATAGAGGCTGAGTGTGCCCTAGTAAGATCTCTCGACCCCAGGGTCGTCCCACGGCCAATGAAATAGAATAAATAATATTTCTGCCACGAGCCGGGATTCGAACCTGGGACCTTTAGCATTTGAAATTGAGTACCTTACCACTGAGCTACTCCACTCCCTTAAATAAGATAAAGAACAAGTAATTAAATTAAAATACTGAAATAATATATGAGAAGGAGTTAAGCATGGGGGGGGGGTGCGGTCAAATAAGTAATATATTTTAATTTAGTATTTGACCGCACTCCCCGATTAACTCCTTCTCATATTACATCAACGGTCAACCATCTCTACATCATTAAAATAATATATGTTTCTTTATTCTGTAGTTTGGAGATCGATACTCCCCCCCCCCTTTCCTCTCTAGGTTCTGCAGCGAGGATAAAAAATATAATATTTTGTTCAAGATATCTCTCAAGAAATGGAATCGGAAACCATCTGCTGCAGAGTTCAATATTTGCCAGGTAGAGTCGAGCCCGACTGAATCAGGTCACGTGTCCCCTCTCACCTAGTTTCACTCCCGTCCGATTCAGTCTTACTTTTCCTTCAACTCGGACTGAGGATCGATGGGTGTTAACTATAGATGGACTGAGAGAGTATTCTTAAAGGAGATATCACTATTTAAACAACAATAGATAACCGACTGATAAGGATTTTGTTTTGTTTTTTATCTAAATAACTCTTTGTTGTTTTCTTAGCAACCTAGTTTGCCATAGTGTTGTCATTAAGAAATTCTTATCCATGCTCTTTGAAAATTCGTACGGCTATTGTAAGTTCACTGTTATTAATTTATTTTTTTTTACTTAGTAAAATTATATCAGAGTTATTGAATAATCTCGAATCATATATATTTTTAAAAAAAAAATTCTTTTTTTTTCTGTTAATGAGTTGAACTGAAAACAATATGTTTTTAGTTCATGTAAATATATTTTTAGAAATATTCATATTTATACAGATTTTAGAAATTAATCTTTAGACAATAAATAAAGAAAAAATGAACGTTTTAAAGAATCCAATACGCCTATATCAATTGAAACATATTTAAACGACTGGATCACATTTCACTGAAAAAAGTCAAATAAATAAATATTAAAAAAATTATTAGAATTTTATATATTTATTTCTCTTAGTAACCAATATATAAAAAGAAAAAATATTAAAAGAAACATTATGCGGCTGTTATTATAATTATATTAAGAAATGAGGTTTTCAGATTAATATGCTCTCGTAAATATTCAGAAATACAAAACAAAAACTTGAAATGAATCTTCAAACATTAAATAAGGTAAAATAGCATTTTAGAGAATCCAATATGTCGATAGCAATTAAAACATATTTGAAAAAAAATATTACGACTGAGTGACATTTCATTGAAAAAAGTCAATAAATAAATATTAAAAAAGTTATTAGAATTTTATATATTTATTTCTCTTAGAAACCAATATATAAAAAAAAATATTAAAAGAAACATTATGCGGCTGTTATTATAATTATATTAAGAAATGAGGTTTTCAGATTAATATGCTCTCGAAAATATTCAGAAATACAAATCAAAAACTTGAAATGAATCTTCAAACATTAAATAAGGTAAAATAGCATTTTAGATTATTCAATATGCCGATAGCAATTAAAACATATTTGAAAAAAAATATTATGACTGAGTCACATTTCACTGAAAAAAGTCAATAAATAAATATTAAAAAAGTTATTAGAATTTTATATATTTATTTCTCTTAGAAACCAATATATAAAAAAAAATATTAAAAGAAACATTATGCGGCTGTTATTATAATTATATTAAGAAATGAGGTTTTCAGATTAATATGCTCTCGTAAATATTCAGAAATACAAATCAAAAACTTGAAATTAATCTTCAAACATTAAATAAGGTAAAATAGCATTTTAGATTATTCAATATGCCGATAGCAATTAAAACATATTTGAAAAAAAAATATTACGACTGGGTCACATTTCACTGAAAAAAGAGAAATAAATAAATATTAAAAAAGTTATTAGAATAGAAGTTATTTTATATATTTATTTCTCTTAGAAAGCAATGTATAAAAAAATAATAATTACAAAATTATTAAAAGAAACGTTATGGGGCTGTTATTATAATTATATTACGAAATCCAGTTTTGAGCTTTTCAGATTAATCATGGTCTCGTAAATATTCAGAAATACAAAACAAAAACTTGAAATTAATCTTCAAACATTAAATAAGGTAAAATAGCATTTTAGAGAATTCAATATGCCGATAGCAATTGAAACTCATGTGGAAAAAAATATTATGACTAGGTCACATTTCACTGAAAAAAGTCAAATAAATAAATATTAAAAAAGTTATTAGAATTTTATATATTTATTTCTCTTAGTAACCAATATATTGAAAACTATTAAAAGGGACATTATGGGCCTGTTGTTATAATTATGTTACTAAAAACGGTTTTGAGTTTTTCATATTAATGTTGGTCTCACAAATATTCAGATATACAAACCAAAAAATTTGGACCTGCACTTTCTGAGACAGTAATGTATATATAAAATACGTGAATTATTATTTTTTTAGTAAAACACTTTCAGAATTATAATTAAAGCCCCATGGTACGTTACTAACATTACTTTAGTTACCGTAATCTTCATATTCTAACAGTTAACGAGGAATACTAAAACTTCATGATTGTTTACGCGGACGTTGTAATATATTCATTCAAGGGTTGGGCACAAAAAACATGCCCGTCCTTAGAAGGTTCAAAAGAAGCTGGATTGAAGATCTCGCTCAAAAATAAATACTAAAATCAAAATAAGAACTAATACTGCTGGGCACTCCTCTGCCTCTCGCTTATCAATGTCTTATTAATTTATTTTCCGGCGGTATAATCACTGATTGCCAGTATTTCTAACACGTGTAAATAAAAAAATAAAGTTTAAAAAAAATTATCTTGTTTTATACATACCATAAAAATTTAAAGGAAAATCTAATTCGTAAAATAAGAAACATTAAATTTATTTCATCTTATAAATAATAATGCTTTTGCAGTGTGATTTTCTATATTAATCTTGTAAGTGGAAGTTAAGGACATGATTTCATAGATGTCAATGAAACTTCTATTAGCATGATTAGGTTGAAAAATGTTGCAACTGTGTAGAATAGAATAGAAAATTAACTTTATTCTGGGACGAGGTCCCTTAAGAATAACAATTATTAACAAAAAATAAAAACCTCATCTGGTCAAAAATTACATTAATCAATATATATATATATAATGTAAATGTGATGTTCGTTAGTGAACGTCCTCTCCAGGATTAGCGTGAATGTGAACAGATCTCCGATATATATATATATATATATATATATATATATATATATATATATACAATATCTTCGTGCTATAAACTATAATACAACTATAAGGAATATGTTCAAAATTTCATGACGTTCCTTCCTAAGCGCAGAAAAAAATTATATAATTTAAATTATTTCTTATACATTTTCGAGAGGGATAGTTCAGTGGTAGTGTACTGAGCTTCCAATGCTAAAGGTTCCTGGTTCGAATCCCAGCTAATGGCAGAAAATTATTTATTCTGTTTCATTGGCCGTGGGGTGACTCTGGGTAGGTAGGTCCCTCCTTGACCACACCCAGCCTCTATGAAGTGGGTACTCCTAATTAAAATAATTGATTAAGGAGGAAAATCTGGCGGTGGAGCGTGATCTTGGTCAAATCACCTCAATGCACAACCGTAGACCAAGAAACACTGCATTCATGCATTTTCGTCGTTCTCCATCGTTGAAGTCTCTTGTTACTATATTATAGTAATAAAGCCCAATAGCGTACGGACCCGTTTCTTCCGCCATGAAGAAATTCTCTGCGGTTCCTCCGTCCGTTACTTCGGTGACTAACGGACCTACCCAACCTCCACGATCTACTCTTCATCAGGAAGATCCTCACTCTTTTTAGATCCCTTAGAACAGGTGTAACGTTTACAAAACCGCAGCTCGGCCTCGCGAAAAGGAGGTGGGCGGGAATACCCAGAAATCTGGAGCTAAACTAGTTTTCTAAATTTATCATCGCAAACAAACAAATGTATAAATAACCGCATATTCTGAGTACCGTTACTTGTAACAACGTAAAGTCGTTTATTTAACGATTCCAAAACCTAAGTTTTTATTTTAAGAACTAAACTGTCATTACAAATATTTATTTGAAAAGTTATTCTTCACTAATGTTTATGAAATTTGAGAAAATTTACGTCATGCATTAAATATAGTCCTAAAATGATACTTGATTAATATTCATAATGATGAACATAATAAATATTTGTGGAGTTTGATTTTCCGTTGTAGTTAACGGAACCGAAACTAAATTAAAGGTTTTTGAAATTAAATTATTGCGTAGAATATTCGGACCGAAGAAGTATGAGTTAAACGAAGAGGAAGAGTTCAGACGGGTTATACAACGCCGAATTGCGTGAATTGTATCCAGTTAATATAATAAAGATTATTACGATGTGACGAATAAATTGGCCACATAAAATTGCTGAAATAAGTAACAAAAGAATTCTTTAATAGTTAATACAGGTAGGTATCCGAGGGTTAGACCTATTTAATTAGGTACTAAAAACTCGTAAATACCCATTTCCTTTCCACTTGAATCGTAAGATAATTTGAGTACAAAATCCAGAAAAAAACGCGACCTTCAAAAATATTAGATCGTTTGCTGTGAGACTTTCAAAATAACGAGGTTATATAAACCAAACGGCCGAATATTTTCGTAAGCCACATTTTATCTAGATTTTGTGATCAAATTATCTAACGATCTAAGTCGAAAGAAAATGGCTATTTACGAGTTTTTATTACCTAATTAAATATACAATGTTTGCCAATCTCTAGATTGAAAACGTCCCAATTCAAAAGAATGTTCGTAAATATAATATATGTAGGTTACGATGAGATGAAGTCATTCATGAAGTTTTAGGCGGATATTAATAATTTTATAAAAAAGGGTCTGTACCACGGACTATATACAAAAATTTCGACAGTTAAAAACCAAATATAATCTGAAACAACATTCAAAATTAGAAATTTTAAAAGCTTAGAAGTCATTGAATTGAGATGTTCTTCTAAGTAAAGTTAAGCTTTTAAAAAGTATAAAAGTGAAGTCAAGAGAGCCTGAATGAGTCTGGTATAAAAAGGATTACAAAAAAAAAAGTGAAGAATCTTTAAAGGTAATAAAATAAAGGATTACTTCCCCCCCTCTGCCCAAAAAAATAAATAAATAAAATAAAAACAAAGAAAACGAAGATAGAATCAGGTTTAGAAAAACATTCAAACAATTATTTTCAAATCTTTAAGTTTATATTTAGTATGAAAGTGTTTTATAATTCACAGTTATTTTTTTCCACCTGGACAAACGTCTAACTTGGAATCCTCATACCAGACTGAAACGACAAGAAACCGGTGGACGTTTCCGACTACTTCAGTACTTACTAAACAAACGCTCTAACCTTCCAATTAATTATAAAAGACTCATTTACATGACTATAATAAAGCCTATTTGGACTTACGGAGTTGAGCTATGGGGCTCCACCAAACCTTCAAATTCCTCTCGCATCCAATCCTTACAATTCCAAATTCTTCGAAAAATCCTCAATGCTCCTTAGTTTGTTACAAATAAAATCATCCATAGTGACCTTAATGTTCCTTATATATCAGATTTGGCCCAATCCAGATACCTATCCTTCCATAATAAACTTCATAATCATCCCAACCCTCTTGTTTCTAACCTTGCTTCCTATTCAATTCCTGATAACCCTCAGAGGCGTCTGAAAAGAAGATGGCCACGTGATCTAGTAATATAGACATATTATTAGAGTGCTACCATTGGGTAGTTTCTCAACATGTGTTTCATGTCATTATATCCATGTGCGAATTTACTAGATGTATTTTTTTTATACAATTGTAAATATCATTAAGAAATAAAAAAATAAATAAAAAAACTCCTAATTTCACTTTCAGTTATTCATATAATTTTTACGATGGGATGAAGCTATTCACGAAGTTTCACGCATATGTTAATAATTTGACAAAAAACACGTACTATAGCGCCAAGAGAATAAACACGTAAACAAATTTACACACAACTAAAAAAAAAATTAAACAGTGATATTTAATACAATTATTGTTAATACGAATAATAATAATAATAAATGTATTTCATTTACTGAGCGATTTTACAATTTGTGATGTTCGTAAGCGAACCTCCTCTTCGGGATTAGCGTGAATGAGTGATTGGAGAAGCCTCCCAGTGAAGTCACTCCTAACGTGACTTAATGCAGCAGATCCCTGCTCCAGAGGCGTTTGAGTCTACTTGGCACTAAACGATCTAGGATTTAATTTTGGGGGGGAGGGCTTCAGCCCGAAAGCTTTTTTTTTTCATAAAAATAACGATAATTACTTTGGAAGAGAAAGAAAGAAACTAACTATGAAATGGTGTTTAAGTGATTCATTAAGTCCTTTTAAATATAATTACACGAACAATCATACTTTAAGAGAAATTTTAAAAAATTTGTTTCCATAAAACATGGTTATGTTTTACCATTTTGGAGAGGGCTTCTGCCCGAAAGCTCCCCCCCTCCCGTAGATCCTCCCGTGCTCCTGTCGGTTATGAATGTCTGTACAAGTGGATTAGGATGTAATGAAAATGTTTGTGATATTTTTTTACTTACGTCAGATACTTATGATGTTTGGATGTCTTTATGAAATGATTTATTGGTTATGTAGAAGGGACAATGAGTCACGGGGGCGGATTTACGGGGGGAGGGGGGCTTTCGGGCTGAAGCCCCCCCAAAATGGAAAAATATAACTATGTTTTATGGGAAAAAAAATTTAAAAAATACCTCTTAAAGTATTATTATTAGTTACAGTATTAGTGTAATTACATTTAAAAGTACTTAAGGAATAACTTATAGGTATAGGTAGTTAGTTTCTTTCTGTTTTTCCAAAGTAATTATAGTTATTTTTATGAAAAAAAAGGTTTCCGGCTGAAGCCCTCCCCCAAAATTAAATCCTGGATCCGGTAGTGCAATGAGCGATATTCAGGAGAAATTTAGATTGGAAGATTTTAATAGTATGTAAGTGTGTTTTTTTGTATGAGCTGTACACCTGAGAGACGTACGTCCATATTAATCTGAGTAGCATGGTGCATATAATAATTTTTAGTAGTGACAATCGATGGTTCAATCCCTTTTTTAATTTAGTCACGTATGATTTCCAGGTCAGTCGTCTATCCATTGTGAGTCCAAAATATTTTTTATCTGTATGATTTGGTAAAAAGATATAAATTGTCAGTTTAGTCGTTAATACGAATAAGAGGGGAATTTACATTTAATATATCTTAATTCCTTATTTCCGAAATATAAAAATATACATTATTTCGTTATAATTGTAAGGTTTGTTCAATTACTAAACGAATTTTCGCTGGCATGAAGGAGTATCTCATGCATGATTTATAAGCCCGCTATTGTTCCAACTGATGATCGGCTGACTCATACCGTCTCCAGGTGGTTTTCTGTTTACCTTGTTCTAGGTGCATCTCCATATTTACCTATCATTGTTACCTGGATTTCAAGGTTGACTTCATGATGATCACCTTAGTTCAATACTAAGTAATCATTAATTAATTATTTCACTTTTCGCTTTAAATATGTTTTTAATAACATTGAATATGCACTGGCTGTTTTAACTTACAAAAATATGTGTTAAATATTATTTAAAAAAATTAATCTTAGCGTACATAATAATTTTATTAAAACTTTGCCCCTGAAACACATTAAGAATTATTCAATGAACCATAAACTGAAACTCAATTGGATGAAACTCGATTCCTTGCGCTTCAACAGCCACTTTATCTTCTCAAATATTAACATGTCATACTTTCTAATTGATTATGATGTATTTCTTCGAAAGATACAACAAATTACTTCATAGTAAACTAGATTAAATTTAAATTAAATACAAGTAAATCTTGTCTATTTTAAAACCATTTAAAGTGGACTTTGAAGTAGTTAAACTACGCTAAGTTTGGTTTTTCATAAAATCGAGAAATCTTCGCGATTTATTTTTTTTTATAACCTCCCAACTAGACTGAAAGGTTCACAATGTTTTATTATTTCAAAACAAGTATACATCTAAAGTAACATTATCTTCCTAGTAGCAAAGAAATAAAACGTGATTCCTGTTATTGGCCTAAACATTTTTTATTCCATCATTAGTAATTTAAAACAAAAAAAATAGCATTAATTCAGTAACACTTTAAAAAATAAAAACCCAAACAAAGGATAAAACCTTGGTAGTAGAACATATACAAAAAATATCGAGAGACCATATCTTTGTCTGACTTTAACGATTTTTTATATGGCCAAAAAAGTGTATACTTTTTGAGTTATTGGGAAATCTAATTTTACCACACTTCTTAAATTTTTTTCCAGCCTCTTTTCGTCGAAGTATGTTACATAGATAAATTTAAAGAACTTCGAAAAGAAGACTTTAGTCAAGTTTCAGTGAAATCGATACATTTGTTTAAGCTCTATAGCAACAAAGGTTTTTCGGCCGCCATCTTGAAAGGAAAGGGCGGACAGTAATGTCGATGAAGGATAATACTCGGGTGACCTGTAACTTTAAATCCAAATTTTAAAAAAAAACTGGTCCAGTAGTTTCAGAGAAAATGCGCGGACGGCGGTCGGACAAAAAATGTTTATTCGATTTTCGAATTCTACGTATCTTGACACGCAAAACATGAAATATTGAGGGGGTTTAAGTTTTTGAATTTTTTGTTCGATTAAAATGGTTCAATATTGAAAACTATAAACCAAAAGTCTATTAATGATAGTGTTTAAAATAGAAAATATCGATATTTCTTCACCTCTTACCTACATTCTTCGCTGTTCATTAATTTTTGGGTTCCTAAAGTTAATAATGTTCTCACTTTTAATAAATCTCTCTGAACTGTAAACTAACCTCGATGTTTCGACGTAGGATCGATTTATTAAATAGTATAATATTTCATCCGTTCGATGTGTATGTTTTGTCAGTCCTGTTCGTCTATGTGTAGCCATCATAAGGCTGGCAAAGTGCCCACGTTTATTTTAGTTTCGAGCTATTCTCGAAGCATCGTCAAATAATTGCGTATCATTTTTAACTGGTTTTTAAATTTATCCGTTAGATTCGTTTTTAGTATATTTTTTTTTTATAGAGTCTTGGGTCAATGGCAAATGAAAAAAAAATTATATATTTTAATATAAACATCTTGAAATCTATTTTAAATGTATTCTAAATGCAGATGAGGATTTTAAAAATCAATTTTAAATTTTATAAGAACATAAGAAATAGTGTTGCCCAAAAACGGTCTTGTCCTTGCACTTTGCAAGACCTCCTATTGGTTGCAGGAACAAGACCAAGATTGGTAAAAAAAAATCAATTTTTCGAATAAAAATTTAGGCAAAATAGTTTCTAATACTTGGCAATTTTAGTTATTATATGTAAAGAATTGGTGTAACCAATTTACTTTTGCATTTAATCTTCTAATTTTTCATTCAGACTTACTTAGGTTTCTGCTAACTAAAAAATTACAGTAATATTTCTCTAGTAATAAGCTAATAGGTAATTGCAAGACTGTTACGAGAGTCTTACGCAAGACCAAGACTAAGTTTTGCAAGACCAAGACTCATCTCGGTCTCGCATTTGGGGACAACACTAATAAGAGAGGTCAATTTGATAATAATTATATATAATATGACGTGACTAGACAATTGGAAATCCGTGGTGGATTTATTTTTCGGAGTCCCCATAAATAAAAAAAAAAAAAAAAAAAAAAAATATATATATATATATATATATATATATATATATATAAACTGTCATTATATAGAAAGACTTATTTTAGGTTCAATGGCACAAAATACTGCAAAAGTATGTCAGGAATGTTATGAAACAATTTCGAACTGAATATGCTTACAAATTATCTGTTAGGAGTTATGTAACGAATTTTTAAGCAAATTGATCGACCTATTTTTAATTTTAATGGCTCAAATTACTCTTTGATATACGATGAATATGTTTAAACAATATGAAGTGAAAACATTGCTTATTTTTCATAAACATTCTCAGTTCTTAAGATGGTTTCACATCATATTATGTGAACACACAGACTATGTTTCTCTCGCTACGATAAATAAAATTATTAAGAAATTTCTACTTTTGTACTAAATTCTAATTTTGTTTGATTGAATAAAATGTGTGCAATAAGTATAGAAAATAAGTTATACAAAAACATCAACGTGTGCAAACAGCTGACTGAATAATAAACTAAAAGAACAGTTGAATTCATGATTATTTTAACGAAGGGAACTTATTTATTTATAATTGAAGAAAAGATTGAGGTGTTCCGTAAACAAAATGTAAATATAATTAAATTATATTTATTTTTATTTTTACTGACGTTTCGGCCCAAAGTTCAGGCCTTCATCTGGGCTAAAAAAAAAACGAGATTACAATGGGTATGAGAAATTTTAAACATTAAAAACGCTGGCATTATTTCACGATGGTTTATTATTTCCAAACAATCATAAAGAACATCTAAAGTAACATTACCTTCCTAGAGACAAAGAAAAATAAATACAATTTTTTTCATCATTAGTAATTTGCCAAAGAAATAGCATTTCTTCAGTAACATATTCAAAAATCAAAAACCAAAGATACAACCTTTACAGCAGAACTTAAAAAACATCTAAAAACCATATCTTTGCTCCAAATTGTCCAATTTTCACGGGTTTTTTTCTTCTTTTTTTTTTTAGAAAATTTCGTAAACTTTTAAATAATCATAAACCCATAAATACAATATGAACAAAGAAGTAAATACATCTTGAGTTATTCGGAATATAATTTTATCACCCCTCGTAACTTTTTTTTCTAGCTTCTTTAAGTATGTTATATAGATAAATTTAAGAGGCATCGAGAAGAAGATCTCAATATTTTCCCTTACTATATATTACATATATATAATATACATATATATGTAAATGAAAGTAAAAATCTCTAAGTTACAGGTACAATAGGTTGAAATGTTGAGGCCTGTAAAGTCGGTCTTTTGCAATTCTTTCAGGTTTGAAGGTTTCGAGCACCTGCGTCTGTGTACACTTAACACCTGTTTCCCGTCGTTGAGATTTAACTTGTCAGGCTATATTATCTTATCTTATGTTTTTCCTTATTGTTTATTATATTTAAGAATTTTAAACATCAATATACATCCATACTTACATGAATACATTATAAATATATATATATATATATATATATATATATATATATATATATATATATATATATATATATATATATATTATATATATATATATATATATATATATATATATATATATATATTATTTTAAGTGCGACGAGTTGTACTGGTTTCAATCAGATGCTAAAAATAAAGTCAAGATTTTATTCTGACAAGAAATATATATTAACTGTTCGAGACTGTGATGGAAATTTTCTTGGTTATGAATGGGTTGCTTTCTGAATACACATGTAATATCTTATTAGAGAAGTCAAATATATATTTGTGAGTAATCTTACAAGGTCGTGTTCACCTGTCTCATTTCTTTATGTAGGTTAAGGATTTTTTTTAAACGTGCTTGTATTTAATATTAGTAACTGAAGTATAAGCATTATAATTGAAATGGAAGTATATTGTGAGTGTAGCATTTGTCCCAATTTCAAATTAAGGATATACAATGCTATGATAAAGTCAGTTCCGATATATATTAATATATGGCCATTATTAATATTAATAACGAGTTGAACACTAGCGATGACCATTTGTAGTCGATATTATTGAAATATTGATATTTTTCTGCCTATTTTCCATATTTTACAATCGTTAGTATCTAATTCGATTTCTTTGGGAAATTATCATTCATTCATCTGTAGTTAGCTACCTCTTCGTTTAAAAATGTCAAGAACTTATATCAGTTTTTTAATTATGTAAAAGTCTGTTGACAACAAAATATGATTGTCTTTTAGTGGTACAATATACGCTATCAAAATTCTATACGTTTTTTTTATGAATAATTAAATAATTGACTGTATAGAAAAAAAAGTCGTAAATGACTAAATTTCCTGACTCTCCACTAGTACTTAAACTGTAGCTCGCATTAATGTTTTGGAAATTTCTTAAATTATTCCTTACCGGTACATTTACCTTTATATACATTCTTCATCAAATAACCTTTACTTTTCGTCGTAAACCTATGACTTTCTGCCCTTATTCCTTATCCCTGTTGAACAAATCGGATACCTAGGACTCCACCTTGACAAACCACTCACTTGGAAACCCATACCAGACTGAAACGACTAGAAACCGCCCGACGTTTCCGACTACTCCAGCACTTACTAGACAAACGCTCTAAACTGCCAACTATTTACAAAAGACTCATATATATTACTATAATAAGGACTATTTGGACTTACGGGATCGTGCTTTGGGGCTCCACTAAACCATCAAATTCCTCTCGTATCCAATCCTTATAATCCAAAATCCTTCGGAAAATCCTCAATGCTCCTTACTTTGTCACAAATAAAATCATCCATAAAGAATGTTCCATATGTTTCCAATTTAGCTCAATCCAGATACCTGTCCTCATTGTTCTCCAACCGCTTTCACTTGTTCCTCTTCTATTCCTGATAACTCTCCGAGGCGTCTGAAAAGAAGATGGCCTCGGGACCTTCTAATATAGAAATATAATTGAAGTGCTACCAATGGGTAGTTTCTCTTCATGTTGTACATGTCATGTTACTTGTTCATATTTACTTGTTGTATTTATTAGTTAATACAGTTGTAAATTTCTTTAATAAAAATAAAAAACAAGTTAAAAAAAAATTTCTTAGATCTTTATTTTTCATCTATATTTTACATATTGCCAAAAAATCAATATTACATTGTTCTAACCCCTCGTACAAGGATGCCGAACCCCTGAGATAGGGGTCCTGTGTTGGACTATTTGCCATCAGCGGGAATCGATCCTGCCCCTTGACACCCCACACCCTCACAGTCGCAGTGGACCCGCCATTGTCCTCAGTAATGACTGTTCCATGTCATCATTAGTTATCCCTCGCATCGGGAGGTGGCGATGTGCAAGCTAGTCTCTTAGCTAGGGGGGGAGGGTGGTTAGTCAGTTGAGAAAATAACCGGTATCTTCAATGTAACCGGTGGAAAAATTATGAAGTTTGGTCATCTCATTATAATCTGAAATCAGAAATCTAGAATCATATCAATATGTATCATTCAATAGAGTTTGATTTGAAGAATAATTATCATTTCTAAAATAATATTTCTTAGCCCGGAGTGGCGGTCATAAATAGGCTAAATATTGATAAAACTATTTTTATTAAAAGCCAACGTTTCGGACCGACTTTACAGGTCTTCTTCAGGGAGGTGTGTTCAGCTAGAAGTTTCACTTAGAACTCAAGTGAAACTAATATTTCAGTTCTAACTGAAACTCCTAGCTGAACACACCTCCCTGAAGAAGACTTGCAAAGTCGGGTCGAAACCTTGGTTTTTAATAAAATAGTTTTGCCAGTATTTAATCTATTTATGACCGCCACCCCGGACCATCTCCTTCCTTTATAATGTAACGGTTAACTATTAAATATTCAATATTTCTTAGCAATAAAAGAATGTTGTATTATATGATAAGTTATATTAGTTTGACTGCGTATAATATTCACATATAGCTCATAACCTAAATACTTATTATAGATTCGACTTTCTTTTTTCTTTTTTTTCAACAGAAACAGATTTTACTGTTAAGAAAAATTTACATTTATTTTTTCTGTATTTTTTATTTTTTCTAAAAGGGTTTATTTATATGTTAACATTGTACATAGTTTTAAGTATCTTAGTATGGTTTCAAGAGCTTTTTTATATATTTTTTTTATTTTATTTTGTATATAGTATGTATAACCAATATTTTTTTTTCTTTTTTTAATGATCTATCTTTATCTTAACTTTTTATGTTTGTTTTTATCTGGCCAGATATAAAATTTTAATTTCTGTACTTTTTTGTTATTCTGATAGGGACTTCGTCCCAGAATAATATTATTTTTCTATTCTATTCTATTCTATTCTATAAAAAATTTAACTGCAGAAAAAAATAAAACAAAATAACACATCTTTTGCATGTAGGTTTGCAGAAGATTAATAATTTAGGTTTAAAATAATAATCGTAAGTAAAGTTGAGAAAAATGTATGTAAAAAAAAAAACAAAAAAAATCTTGTGGTTATGTTTATGATTATGTATACTTACATTAATAATTTCTTAAAACAACTATAGAGAATGTTAAGAAATGGAAAAATTTTATATATACATACATAAGTTACTCATTCATTTTTTCGAGAAAACGGAGTGTGTTTTCTAATATACAGTGTTCCGTTCAAAGTTCATAAACAATCGCCCAATTCCCACCAGAAAAGTAGGAAATTTAAGATTTGTGTTATTTTTTTAAGGGGCTCACATTTTTATTTTTATTTATTTAGACATAAAATAATCTGTCTCGTAGACAATAATTATAGTGTTAAATGAACACATTCATATCATATATACAGAAAAAATAAAATTAACAGAGGTAAAATAATAACTAAATAATAATCAAAAAAACTATGTACAATAAGAAATAAAATAACCTAAAGACAAGTAAATTAAAAACACAGCCATACCTATATACAATATATACAATCAGGCAGGGAACCCCAAGCCAGGCATCTTCCTCCAATTATATAAGGAAATGCAGGACTCAAAGAGATCCCTGCTCTACTCTTTCAACCGCGTCACTGGTGCTAAAGCCAGTTTGAGCGAGAGCGCTTTCGTTTTTTGTTAAATTGGATGCGATAACTAAAACAACATTTGATTTAAGTAACTAAACATTGCTCCATAGTCAACTGGACAAAATATTCTTCAACGAAAGTACAATTCGCCATTATTAAAACCATTTAAAGAGGACCATTTAAATTGGCCAGACAAACTAAGTTCCGTTAAAAAAAAAAGTCATACACCACTTTTAGAAGAGCTTCCTCATTTAATAAACTTTAATTTTTAAGTCCATGTTAATTAAGTTGAGGTTAATCAAGAAAAATTGTTGATAAGAACTTTTATAGATCTTGATGTCTACTATCAATCTGTTCAATATTTTCCTCTACTTACGGGACATCCTGTGTATATATATATATATATATATACAAGCTCTATTTTTTAAAAATAGGTTAAACATTTTTAAATAATTGTTATTAAAGACATATGGAAGTAATGTTGTGTACCGATTGAGCTATTTGTAGTTCTAGCTTTGAATAAGATCCCATGGTTGACTTATAAAAAGAAAATACCGGGATCGAAATGTCAATAAACAGAAGAAATGAACATTCAATAGTTTATTGAATAATAATTAAATGACCTTATTCCCAATAAATAGTTAAGTTTAAATTTAATAGTCAAAGGTCGATTAAGGAAAAGTTGTAAATATATATATATAGAGAGAGAGAATATATAGTATATATATATATATATATATACTGTGTATTATATATTTGCTAGTAGTGGGTCTAGGATTAAATTTTCTAAGAACTTCTGTTTTCTTCTATCTTTTTTTTTTTTGCAACAAAAATAATAAAGTTTTTCTCATCCAGCCAGGATTCATATTTTTTTCGATAATTCTCCTGATTATTTGTTTTAAAATATCATATTTTAAAGACAATAATTTCTCATTGACGTATTAACAAAGATATTTTCTTTTTTATATAAACGATATCAGGCTAGGCACAGATTGTAAAATATTTTTTACTCATCCTTGAACCCATTACAAAGACAAATAACATTACAAAAACATTTTATGCTCTAATTTTGTGTTGTCCTGATAAAATTATATATATTTTTAATTTAATCTAATGCAAGATTAAATAATTTTAGATTACTTTTATTTACATAAATTGGTTATGATATACAGATAGTTGACTGTAAGCATTAATTTCAGTAGAAGTTAGTCGAGGATACGGTAAAAAAATACTATTACATAATAAATTGGTTTGGAATTATCAAAACTAAACGAAACCCGAAAGTTGTTTGTTTCATTTGGAAGTTGTTTTGCTTCAGCGAATTTGGAAAGGTCAGAGCGATGACCCTGTTTTTGGCGTCACTCCTTTGTTCGATTCTATGTATAAGTTATATTTATAACTCAAACAGACAATCGACTATGTATATATATGTTTATGTTAGATATATATATATATATATATATATATATATATTTATAATCACAATTAGTATTTTATTTATCTCTCTTGAGTACCTGGGTGTTTTTTAATTTTTTTTTTCTTATTCTGATTTTTTATCTAGCTTTCAAAGTAAGTATTAGTTAGAATTGGAACTAACCAAAATTCTATTGTTTTTCTTTTTGCCTTAATATAGATCAACGACAATACTTCCTAATATTAATTGAACAATGTGTTAACCTCTACAACTCATGAACGTCACACAAATAAATTTGTTTAATAATTATATATAAATCAATAAATTTGAGCGTATTTAATCATATCGTACAAATTGAAAATAATAACCATTATAATTGATGGCTTGAATGTATTGCAGTAGTTTCAAGATTTTTCGCAGTTGTGGATTGATGGTTCACTCTAGTGAATAATTGAAGGGTAGAAATGGTTGGGATGATCAGTCAAAAAAAAAAAGAAAAGAAAAGTAAATATAAATAATTATATTTATTTATTTTTATTACTTTTTTATAAATTTATTTATTTTTTTACTGTTCACCCCAACCATTCTCTTTTTCAATATAATTTTTCATATTTAAATTTTAGTGGGACCAACTGCTATTAAACACACATACATACATAGTTACATTAATTTTGAAAAGGACCCATTTATGATGGCCAAGTTGATATAGATAACGATCACAAAAACCGTCATTGAATTTATGTGGTCCGACAGCAGGTCCAATTTCCCTGCCTGGAACAGATTTAGAGAGGGAGAGAGGAGGGATCGATCCTTCGTACCTGTACCTTCCTATCGGGCTCTTCGGGATGGCTGCGTCTCCAGGAAGTAGAGGATACGGAGGATGTCGAGAGAGTTAGTGAAAAGGAAAGGATGCCAGGATCTGGTCTGTATACACTCAGCCTCTATAAAGCGGGTTCCCTTAATTAATAATAATTTATTAATGAGGAAAGCCTGGTGGTTGAGACAGTACCCCATTGACTAAGAAAGTACTTTCCCTAAATAGTACTGAACCTTCAAGGGTATACAAGTAGAGGTTATATATATATATATATATATATATATATATATATATATATATATATACATAAATGAGTTAGATAATGATTTTAACTAAAGGACTGTCATTAGAAACTTGAATAACGTTTTTTCTGAAACGTTGAACATCTTTGATAAGTTTAATAAATTTATCTGACTTGCTTCTTAACTTGGTCTGTTTCATCACCTGTTTTTATAATAACCTTCCATTGACGTGCATTTTCAATTTTTTTTACTTTCATTTACGTATATATATAATATAGAATTTCATAAAAAAAACTTAAAAAAATCGATAAAATCGGACAATTAGGAAGAAAGATTTGGTCTCTAGTTTTTTTCCCTGAAGAGGCGAAAATTTGGATAAATTTAAAATATACTTTTTAATTGTTTAATCTAAAAAAAACTTTTTTCTACAGATATTTAATAAAGTATCTTTCCTAAGAACATCTTTCATAAGAAAGAAGTACCTTAATTTATACCTTTATTCTCAGTTCTATATTTCAACATTGCAATCACCACCTCCGGAATCAACTTACTCATTGTCTGCATAGATAACTTTTTCAACTAAAAATATCACTAAAATGACATCATTTAAAAATATTGAAATTGGAGTTAGTCATTCTGTGGTTTATAAAAGCAGATGGAGTGACTATATTTTTATTGCCTACCGTCGATATATTAAATAGACATTTTGTAATTATAATGGCCTTAATGTCTTATTATCTGTAAGCTTTGGCTCCGTTTAAAATGCACTTCAAAAAATTGTATAATAGCCCAGCATTGCCAGAAAATAATTTCTATTTAAAGTAGAGCGGTAAGTGAAAGTTGTGTATTGCGTGCACCAGATTTTTTATTTATCTATTGTATTATTATTTCTTTTTTTTCTTATTATTAGTATTTATTTTGGCTAGTCAGCTGTATGATTACAAAGTTCCTCAGCTGTGTTATCTCAACTTTTTTTCCAGTATGCAATTGTACCTCATGGAGTGATGTCGGATTTATTTTTTTTTAACTGGATTTTATAGAGATACGATGCTGTAAGGTTAGAATTTTCCAGTTATAAACCAATATTTATTACTTGTGTATGTGTATATGTATATACTTGTGTATGTAAATATGTATACACTGTATATATATAATACAAAATATAATATAGTAGTACATAGCGGCTAGAGGTGGATGAAGGCTGGCAGTGGGGAGACTGGGTCAGGGCCAGCGTGAGGACTTGGCTCAGCTAAAGTCGACTCGTCCTAGCCTCCTTCCTAACAATCGATATTGTAGTTTGTAATCGATATTACTGTAAGCTTTATTGGTCCTATCATTATCGATATTAAAAACAAAACAAAAAAAATAATAACAATAAAAATCTTTCATACTCATAAAATTAAATCCTGGATTCACTACTGATAATAATTTTATGGTTTATATTATCTTTATAGATGATATAAATGGTGTCTTGAAAGTAGAGGGAAATATTAGTATAGGAATTTTAAGAGATCTCAAGAGCTTCATAATTGTTTATATAAATATCGGTCCGAATTTCGGCAGAAAAATAGGAAATTCAAGATTTGTGTTGTTTTTTTTTATCTAGATCATGCTTTTTGTTGAATAGGAATCGATAAATAAATATTTAATTTAAGTAATCAACAATTGCTAACTAGACAAAATTTTCTTCATATGAAAGTGGAGTTTGTTACTGTGAAAACTATTTAAAGAGGGTTTTTAAAGCGGCAAGATTTTATTTTATTAATTGAAATAATGGAAAGTTTTGAATTTCTATTTGATGGGGTAGCCGCTGGGTTTGTTAACTTATTAGTCGATGAATCGATTATTCCCCCTCGTGTACTTAGCGCACCCCCGCGGGACCGGGGGAGGGTCGGCCAGGTACAGAGTTGGGGGAGATAGAGTCGATATGTGGCAGGTATCGATGTTGGATTATCGATAGTGTTTTTATTATTCTTTTAAATTGATAATCTTTTCACAATAGTCTAAGGTACAGGCCACATTTTATTGTATTATTAACACCCATCTAAAACTTCGCTAGTGACATCACCTTATCGTAAAATAAAACTTTTTTTATTTTCGAAAATTCTCGGAAATTAAACTTTTCAATCTGATAGCTCAATTTGTTAACTCTATATATTTAATGATTTATTAAAAGCTCATCAACATCGATTTGCTTTCCACGTGAATCGCACAGGCTGGGGAGAGGATTTCGAGTTTACTGCCCTCCCCCAAATGGTAAAATATAACCATGTTTTATAAAATAAAAAAAATATCTCTAAAATATTATTGTTCGTCTAATTACATTTGATAGGGCTTAAATAATCATTTAAAAAAAAAAATTCATATAGGTAGTTTCTTTCTTTCTTCAGAAGTAATTATCCTAATGTATATATCCAAAAAAAAATCTTTCAGACTCATGCCCCCAAAAATTAAATCCTGGATCCGTAGTGATGAATCGTAAGATAATTTTATCAAGAAATCCAGAAAAAAAAGATCTAAAAAAATTTTGGGCATATTAACGATGTTAAACCTACATTTTTGTAGGTCAATTATCTGGATTTTATGTCCAAATTATTTTACGATTCAAGTGGAAATCAAACGAGTACTTATAAGTTTTTTAATACCCAGTTAAATAGACAAAGTTTTTACGATGAGATGTAGTTAATTTGATAAAAATGGGTCTATACCCGGGGACTATAATAATTCTAATAAAAGAGTAAGGCAAAGGTCTCCTAACTTTTTGACCTTCCGGTTTGTGATAAAAAAAAATTTATATATCTATGTTTAAAAACGTTGAAATTGTAATTAATGAGGAAGCTACATTGTCCAACTTGTGCAAACATTTCGACGACCTACGTATAACAGAGGTCATTGTCATGTATAATAATAAATATTTAAAGAAATTAGTTTATAATGTATGGCGATGCTTTGTATAATTATAATAATGATAATAAAAGTAAAATTAAGGACTAATTATGTAATAATAATTATAATTCAGTAAATGAGAGGAACAACAATTTAATTTTTTATCATTTTGATTTGATTTATGTTATTTTTTATTATTTATTTACTAATCCGTTCTATGTTATTACATTATATGACTTCACATTGCGTAGTACAGACCCCTTTTCATCAAATAACCGCCTAAAATCTTTTTATTTGCAAAATCTCTGAATTGGGGCGTTTTCAATATGGAGTTCAACAAACTCTATCTATTTAATTAGGTATTAAAAACTCGTAAATACCCATTTGCTTTCCCCTTGGATCGTAAAATAATTTGATTTCAAAATTGAGATAAAAGGTTGTCTACAACAATATGGTAGCATTAGCCGTGACTTTCACCACCAACATGCCAAAATAACTAGGTTATATAGGCCAAACGGAACAATATTTTTGTAGGTCACATTCTCTGTTTTGTAATAACATCTTACGATTAAGTGAAAAGAAATTGTGTATTTAAGAGTTTTTAGTAACTAATTAAATAGACAAAAGTTGCCGATGTCCATATTAAAAACGCCCCAATCCCGAAAATATTCGTAAATAGAATAGTTGTGTTAATTATTTGATAAAAAGAGGTCAATAACACAAACTATAAAGATTGACTGCTTCGCAGCTGTTACTCCACCGATCGCAGATTACACGAACTAAGCTTGTAAAAATTAGTCTAAATCATTTTTCTCAAATAGGTAATACTGGAAAACATCTTACGGATCTCATGTGAATCGTTAAATATAGTTTGTTTCTCACTTGATTCCAAAGATCTTTCGCAAAATCGATCAAGGAACTGAAATAACTAGAATTGAGAAAATAAACTTGTTTGCGGTATAATTTTCCAAACCGCAATTAAAAAATAAAAATAATAATTCGAAAACGAGTTTGGAAAAAAAATATACATGACAAGCATAAAGCGGTTCACGGATACATGAATATTTGGCAGTTGATTGATGTTAATTTACTCGCAGCTGGAAAACATTACTTAACGCACGCGAATATCGATAGCAGACATCCGCGAAGGGAGGGCTGGCACTAGCGATAAGGATATCATCGATGTATCGAAACATGATCGGATTTGTATCGATAATAAATAGCTAGCCCATCCTCCGCCGGTGCCCCCCCCCCTCACTTAGAGAATCGATATTTGGCGGATAACAGGTTTTCGCTTTCCGGCGGGCAAACAATTAGATGACGCAGTCCACCCTTCCCTCACCCTTCGCTATACAGTCTCTCTCTTTTTTTTTTTTTTTTTTCTTTTCGTTTCTGTCGACGAGGGATCCACTAACTGCTTTATCGATCTTGAAATTGAGGGAGGGGGGTCGACAAACGATATTATATTACTCCATATACCTCTTTGTATGGTCATATATCGATGGTCAACCACATATTCGGTGTAGACACGATGCAACTGTAAAATTTAGAAATTTTTTTCAAAGGGTATATATTACCAAATAAAGTTAATAATATTGAGGAAAACATATTTTATTCTTATATTTTATCTCGATGATGTTTCAAGCGATTTCGTCCATTTTAAAGTCGAAAATTATATTTATAATATAAATGACAATTATTATAGAAGAGAAGAATGGTTGGGATGATCCGTTTAGGCCTTCATCAGGGATGGTCAAACGCAGAAGTGTCACAAAACAAACATATTATGGTCAGAAAAAATGCTGTTTATAATATAAGTATTTATTTAAGATAATTATTCACTACAGTGAACCATCTATCCACAACAATTATTATAAACATGTATGTAAAACCATATATCAACACATAAAAATAATAAAATAGAAATTTTAAAATACCACATTAATGAATTATTTATACCTTTACTTTACCAAAATGGTTATATAATCGATCAAAACGCATTTTATATTATTATTACAAAAACTCTTTGAAAGTTAATTTTAAAGAAAGGTATAATTACATGATTCCATGATGTGATATATTAAATTTCTATTTAATTTTTTTTATGTGATAATATATGGTTTTACATATAATAATTGTTATTTACATTATAGATATAATTTTCGACTTGAAAATAAAAACAAATTTGCCCGAAACGTTGTCTAGATGTAGAAATAAAATAAAGGATTTTATAAAATGTATAAGGGTTAAAATATTTTTTTCCTGTACATTGTAATATTTATTCGAAAAAATATTTTATCACATTTAATCAATAGAAAGACGAGATTATCGATATTATATTTTAATAGAAATAAAAATAGAAAATAAAATTTATTCTGGGACGTTGTCCTCTTAGAATAACAATTAAACAGTTAAACAAAAAAGAAAAAAACATATCTGGCCTAAAACTAACTTAATAAAGATTTAAACAATATATACAACAATATGTAATATATAATAATATGTAAACAACTAAAAAATTAAATTAAAATCTTCTCAACTGAACTTATAATTGTACTGGAAAAAATAACATAAAGAAAAGAAAAAATATCTAAGAAAAAATAAGTACGTAAATAAAAAGTATTGACTTGTTATGTTAAAACATAAACAGCTAAAATATACAATATATATACATAGATTTAAGATATATTAATGATAGAAGATGAGCAATGGGATCACAATATTGGATTATCCCGGTATAAACTATATAAAATAAGAATAAATAGATAAATACAATCAGGAAGGGGTATTAAATTAATTTTATGAGAAAACACTTGCAAAAAAAAAAAAGACCTGATTATGATTTCAGGATAACCAATAAAAAAAAAAAACACAAAAAATATAAGTATAGTTTCAGTAAGAATTCTTTGATAAACTAAAGCAGTGTAAACTCACTTGTGGATGATCAGCATAAATAATTGTATAAACTCTAACATTGCTAATCAAAAAAATTTTTCCTCCCAAAAATGAAATCCTGGATTCGTTAGTGCACACTTATATTAAAACGTGTGCCCTTGGTCGTGTTCGAATCTCCTTAGAACACGCACTCACAATGAGTAACCTTGAATTGCGATAGTATTCATTGTCTGTGTAATAAATTCATACGCCATCAGAAAGAAATTTACAAATTCTTATCGTAACTGGTATAATTGTCAATATAAATTTAAATAAATTTACAATTGAAAACTCTGTAATGTCTAAACTAGAACTAATATTGTTCGCTAGCTCACTGCGACTCAGCCTGGCTGCGTGGGTTGGGAAGGCACAATTGGAGCGTCCACTTATTGCACAAGTGCTATGTCCTTCCAATCGAATTATCGATATATACTACATTTTATATCGATAATATAAATTACTATAATAAAAAATATAGTACTATAAATTTTATTATATCGATAAATGAAAATCGATAACAAACAAAAACAATTGTTAATTCACATTCTAGTTCATATTGAAGATAATTTAGATTAATTTTTAATTTAGATAAGAAATATAAATCGCTACCTGTTTCAAATATAGTAATGATAATGGCTTATTAAAAAAAACATGACGTCTTTTTCTACGTTGTAGAGATTTTTTTCATATCACTAAATTTCATCGAATAACTTTTAATTCAAAAGAAAATAGAACAATTTGAATTATTTTTATCCAGAAATGTTGAATATCTAGCTAATATGTTTTTTTTTTAAACTTTGTGTGATCAGCTGTTTTTTAATCTAATCTTTCTCTATAATGAAATCTCAATTATTTTTTTTCCACTTTTGATTTAATTATCTTTTCTTTTTTTATTATTATTTGTATTTTTGTGTTATGTGTGTGTGTTTAGGGTTGATGAATATACGTTATTATTTTTTTTTTTTTTCATCCGTTCGTTCTTACTCATGAGATGATTAATTATAAACTTCCTCTGCTGTCTTAATTTTCTTTTCTATTATTTTTTTGAAGTGAAAACTTCTTTAAGCGAGTTTAGTGAGGAGTGAATTAGATTGAGCCGTCAGATCTCCGATGTGTAACGCTCTTTCGGGTAAAGTCGACTAATTCTATTGTTTTTGCGTGTGAATTAAAATATCTCAGAAACTAAAAATTGGATTAGCATACTGTTACCGAGATAAATGTTCAGCATTCCTCTTTGTAATGAGCTATTATTCGAAATAATATCTTAATGCGACGCTGTGTTAGAGAGGCAATAAGAGAAAAAATAATGTCGAAAAGTAATTGATAACGAGTTTTGTTGAAATGAAGATTAAAATATCTTAGAAAATAAAAATCGGACTTGCTATTTGCAAGCAAGGGAAATGTTTAGCATTTCATCCTCTTTATAGTGATCTATAATTATTTTTACGATAATTATAATAACAGTATCTTTACACGATGCCTTATCAGAGAGACGAAAAAAGAAAAAAATAGTTTCGAAAACCAAATGATCACGAGTTTTATTGAAGATATGGATTAAAATATCTTAGAAAATAAAATTCACACCGTCATTTTCTAAGCAAGGGAAACATTCAGCATTTCTTTTAATTTATCATATATCTAAGATATATGATAAATTAAATAAGAAATAGAGGTATATTAATCGAAAATTAATAATGAGAAGGAGTTAGTTGAGGGTGCGGTCAAATAAATAAAAAAATTAAAATATATAAATAATTTTAATTTTTTCCGACGTTTCGACCCACTTTGCAGGTCGTCTTCAGGGCGTTGGATGTGGCACTGCGGGAGGCAGTTGAAACACTGGCAGTCAATGGTATTAATCAATGGTATTATTAATGGAAAATTAATAACATTCTTTTTTTAAATTAATTATAACAATCTATTTTAATTTATTATTTATATATTACAATTTTTAGAAACGGAAAACGACATTCTTTGAAATAAAAGAATGAATTAAGGACGAATCATATCGCAATGATAAATTTTAAAAATTTTATGGCGCGGTGCATGGTAGGTAGTTTATTCAAAATTACAAATAAATTTTTAAACTAAATGTCTACTTCAACACTTACTAGACAAACGCTCTAACCTTCCAATCAATTATAAAAGACTGATTTACATGACTATAATAAGGACTATTTGGACTTACGGGGTTGAGCTATGGGGCTCCACCAAGCCTTCAAATTCCTCTCGCATACAGTCCTTGCAATCCTAAATCCTTCGTAAAATCCTCATTGCTCCTTACTTTGTTACAAATAAAATTATCCATAATGACCTTAATGTTCCTTGTGTATCAGATTTGGCCCAATACAGATATCTGTCCTTCCATAATAAACTTCATAACCATCTCAACCCTCTTGTCTCTAACCTTGCTTCCTATTCGATTCCTGATAACCCTCCGAGGCGTCTGAAAAGAAGATGGCCACGTGATCTTCTAATATAGACATATTATTAGAGTGCTACCAATGGGTAGTTTCTCAACATGTGTTCCATGTCTTTATACCAATGTGCAAATTTACTAGATGTATTTTTTTGTATACAGTTGTAAATATCATTTAAAATAAAAAAAAAAAAAAAAAAACTAAATGTATTACTTGTGGTTGTTAAATAATATGTGTCTGAGGCTGTATTTGAATGGTAAAAAATAAATTTAAATTAGTTTTGCAGGTTCTTGAAAATGGCTCCTGAAGCCGAAACGTTGAATAAAGCATACAGGAGATAAAAAACTGTATTTTTTTGGTGACCTTTGGCCTAAATTAGATATATGATAAATTATGAGAAAATGGCACCAAACCTGAAGGATGTGACTAGAAAATTAATTATTCAGCATTTCTTTCTTTTTGTAATGAGCTATAAATTGATAATGTTATTATTTTGTGGATATAAAAAAAAAAATACTATATACACTACTATAATTATCTTATATTGTAAATTGTATTACTTTTTGACTACACGCAGCTTCCGTGGCCCTGATTCACCATTTATGGTCTATATATGGTTTTAATCAGCAGCCATTTTTGAATTCAGCGGCTCTAAAATTTACCACGGAGCCTGAAATTTTCTCTTGCAGTAGTGTGGTCTAATAATAGCGAAAGCAACCCAGATGCTAGAGTTGCTAGGAAATATTTTTCATAAATTAAAATGTATTAGATAACTTCGTGACGAGTTACCCCGGAGAAGATACATCGGCGACTTGATACGCTGCGATTGCAAATTACGGCAGGACACTTTCTACTTTCGCCGGCGAAGAGAAGGAAAAAACTTTCCCTAAATGTGGGACAGTCGGTCAGAGGATTAAATAACGCGTCGGACCGGTTGGGGAAGGACGTCGATTTTTTGCTCCAGACCAGTCGATCCTCTCCCTTCCTCCATCTTCCAGGACTCCAGGACACTTCGGATCCTCCAGGACTCGGAGGAATGTACTCCGTAACAGGTGATCACTGGATCGGCTTCAATGGGAACAGTCTTCGTTTTTTACCATATTTTTTTCCCTCTCGCCTTTTCAAAGGATTTTCTCTGCCCGCCGGGTAAGCTTGGAAAAATGTTTTTCATGTGTCTGTAAAAGAAGTCTTTAGAAAAAAAAAAGAATTTTTTTTCCACGATGTTTTTTTATACTCTAGAGAGAAATATTTTATTGGGCATTGTAGCCCGAATCCATACAAGCTATTGAATGCTACCTATATTTTGATATATGCTACAAACTCTTGTATAACAAGCTATAACAACCTAGCAAGAGATTTAAATATGTATTTATTAAAAAAAAAATCCGTACATCACCAAAAAATATGGATTTTTAAAATTTTCCATTGTTGTATCCTATAAAACATTTTATTAAGTTTTATTTTATTTTACTTTTTGTTTTTTAATTTATTTACCACACAGATGTATGGATCAGAAAAGTACGTATATTCGTACCAGGGAGAGTGTCTGTTATCAGCCTTAAAAGTTTAATTTTAAAAGATTGTAGCTTTGGTTTTTTTTTCTGATCCATATATCTGTCAGATAAATAAATTTTAAAAAATTGGCAAATAAGTCCTTTCGGTTTTCCAGATTGAAATAAAACTAAATGTATTATAGACATAAAATTTATTTTAATCTACAATATATATTTTGACAGGTGCATTCGGCTAAGGCATCATCCCCATAAATGCAGGACATTTTTCAATGAACTTCTGCGGCACGCTTACCTTTTTTAAAATAATACAACAAAATATGCCGATAATGAATAATATTTTCTTCCATATTCACAGTGCAATAACAAACACGATACTAAGCTAGTTTCAACAAGAGTTGACAGATATAGCTGTTGATATATTGCAAACAGGATAAAAAATCCAACTTAGAATTATTAATTTATCATATAATAGGTAATTTATCATATCGTACTGACATCAAAATAAACAGAAAAACCGAAAGGACTTATTTGCCAACCCAATAATAACAAGCAACTATAGACCGGCCATAAATAGGCTAAATAGTGATAAAACTATTTCATTTCAAGCCAACGTTTCGACTCGACTTTGCAGGTCTTCTTCAGGGCTAGAACGGACACGATACAAAAATATATTGTGGCAGTTACATAATATTTAGACAGAATTTATAAACAATGTGAATAAGCTTATTAAAATTATAAACAGTAAGTACATTAAAATATGAACAAAGTAAGCTAAGTAACAAGATCCTAAACTGAAGTAAATAGATGGTAACAATTGTTGTAGTGTAATATATAATAAATGCAAATGTGAATATACTTCTACAGATCTACAGAAGAGATTGAAAGAAAAGGAAAAAGGATATAATATGAAATAATAGACATAAAGGAATGTGGAGAAAGAAAACAAAAAATTAAATAAATAAGTAAATGAAATGGAAGAATAAAATTAGAGACTTACAGGTGTGTTCAGCTAGGAGTTTCCCTTAGAAGTGGAAAACCAAAGGTAAGGGCAATGGAGAAAAACCTTACAGAATTACAGTATCAGAGTTACAGGAAATTACAGTATCTAAATTAAAAGATTTGGATGGATACAAGGGAAAAATAATAAACGTCAGCTTTTAATAAAAATAGTTTTACCACTATTTAGCCTATTTATGACCGCCACCTCGGACCATCTCCTTCCTTCATAATGCAACGGTCAACTGTTAAATATTCAAAATAAAAAATACGTTGTTTTCCTGTGTAATTCTTTATTTTTTTCTCTCCTTCTCCCGGCTAACTTATGGTGACCATCCCCTTCTGGTTGTCAAATGAGGACTCTACACAAACTATTTGTTCCTGATTTTATAATATGCTACAGGGACACAATAGACTCGATGGTATGGTCATGATATGCCCTACAGAAGACGACCGAAAAGAAACTGGATGAGAGACCTCTTTTCCTAAATTAAAGAATATAATAAAGGCTAGGAAGAGGTGCTGCTAGGTATTCAAGCCTGATACGCCGTTCGCTTATTGATTTTAAGCACATTTCTTTATTTTCACTTTCGTCAGTGATAGATACTTATTGAAAAATAATTTTTTAAAAATTATTAATTTTTTTATCAATTAAAATAACACAGTCGAACAATAAATAAACAGTATTTAATTTGTAATATAATCTAATATATATATATATATATATATATATATATATATATATATATATATATACAGAACAGTTGAACTCCAGTTATACGATCTCCAATTAACCGAATACCCAATCATACGTATCGATTTTGGGGCAACGAAAATAACTGTAATGGCGCGATTAAGCGTATTACGGGCAAAGTTCTCGTTACACGGAGAATATTATTGAACCAATATCAAATTTCGCCAATATAATGACCCTGTTAGGAGGAATACATTGTAACAATTATATTGACTTCAATCATATTGTATATCAATTTTTTTTATGTTCTTTGGTTCAATATATTTAAATGAGTCCTCATACCAGAATGAAACGACAAGAAACGGTTCGACGTTGTCGACTACTTCAGCACTTACTAGACAAATGCTCTAAGCTTCCAGTTAATTACAAAAGACTCATATATATGACTACAATAAGACATATTTGGACTTCAGGAGTTGAGCTTTGGGACTCCCCTATACCATCAAATTCCTCTCGTATCCAATCTTTACAATCCAAAATCCTTCTTAAAATCCTTAATGTTCCTTATGTTTCCGTATTGGCCCAATCCAGAAACCTATCCTGCTATAATAAACTTCCTTCTCGTTTCTAACCTTGCTTCCTCTTCGATTCCTGATAACCCTCCGAGACGTATGAAAAGAAGATCTCCTTTTGTATATTTTTCAAGTATATTTTCAGAGTGTTACTAGTGGGTAGTTTCTCAACAAGTGATTTCATGCTATTATATTCTTTTGTTCACATTTACTGGATTTATTTTTATTTCTAATACAGTTATAAATGTCATAAACAATAAAAAAAAAAAAATAGTATTCAAATAAAATAATTTTATTTTCCTATGTTTTTCAGTAAACATTTTTATAATATTATAGTCGTATTTTTTTTTTAATTTACGCAAATATAAATACAATGCAAATACTATAAATATTTTCATTATAATAATTTCAATACTTTAAACATTCATTATTATATATTTTTTCAGGTGATGAAACAAATCTTCCAGAATGCGGACTTTTACCATCCATTCTGTAAGTAGGACTTCTCGACATTTATTTAGCTGTGAGTAACTTATTTTCTGTTATTTATATATTTTATTTATTTCGTTCAATTTATTATTTATTATGTAATTATATTCATTCAATGGATTGGAAGTGCAGGACCAGTGGCTTGGCCTGCACGCTCTCCAGACCTGACATCACTGCATTTTTTGGGAGGGGGGGCATTAAACAAAAAGTCTATGCAAGTCCGGTCAATGACCTTAATTCCTTACGAAGAAAGATTATTGAATCTTGTGAAACAATATCACATATCCAGTGCCGTTCTGCCACTGCTGCTGTTGAAGAAAGATGCCGAGCCTGTCCTAATCCTCAAGGAGATCACTTTGAACAACATTTAATATGAATTTAATGTTTACATATAATTAATAAAGTAGTGGGAACAAATAAATAGGGTTTATTTATTTCGTATAACGTATTCATAACAATGAAAATCTTTAGGTGTGAATATATCGACTTTACCGATTTTAACGAAACTTGGCTAAAGTCTTCCCCTTGAAACCCTTCTCATTTATGTGTATAACATACTTTCTCGAAAACAAGCTGAAAAATGTTACGGCGAATTAAATATTCTATTTGCCGATAACTAAAAAAGTACACAATTTTTGATAATACCCATATTTATATGAAAGATTTCTGAATTGCTGACAAAATAAAAAAAAAATCATCGAAATCGGACGGTTCGTTGCAGAGTTATAGTTTTAAACATTTACTGCTTTCTTTTCAGAAAAGGCCATTTCCTTTTGCTTCCTCACTACCGAACGTCGGCAAGCATTTTTTTTTTTTTTTTATTGATTACTCGAAAATTTTATAATTACTACAGTAATTGAAGTTATCCTTTGAAGAATTATATGATTCTCCTTATGTAGGTCAATACTATTATACGTTTTTTAAATTAATTTTTAAATTAATTTTTAAGTTCAACTCAGACTGTTTCTGATGATTATGAATGACGGCGTATTTACTCAGATGATTATGAATGTTAAATTTGAATCATGAGAAAAAAATCATTAGAATTAGTTTCAATTGAAGCCATTTTACAGACAAATTTGTTTCCCAACTTTTTAAAAATGGCAGATGTCCTTTGCTACTAATCTTCTCATATGTTCTTTCTATTTTCTTTCTTTTTCATTTTGCCAGGCTAAGCCACAGCAGCGCGTGGCCGGGTAAAGCTGGTTATTTATATTGCTTACCGTACAAATAATTAAACGTACGGACATCTATTTACTCATAATTACTTCTATATATATGTAGATTAGTGCTTTATTTTAATTAATTAATGTTATTTAACTTTTTATAAAGTGTCAGACAAATCTATGTTATAATGTAGCATTGTCCGTTTCTGTTATTCTTAGGGTACTAAACGTCTCAGAATAAAATTTATTATCTTTCTTTCTTACAAAGTACCAACTTGTAGAGAATTAATTGGGTTCAAGTTCCTTTGATATTTTATACAAAATATAAAATAAAAATTAGGGCACTTTGTTTTTATATAATGAATGAATCGTGTTGGACTGCCTTTATAATTATAATAATAATATTAATAATACAAAATACAATATTAGAATATAGAAGGCCGTAGCTATCACAGACGAGAAGGCACCAACGAAGAAATATAACAGAGGCACTAACAGGTGCCCTCCCAGTGACATCACCGGGGGGCTATTTTTTGTCAGGGGTCCCGCCAGTCTACTCTATCGGGGGGGGAGGCGAGCAGGGGAGAGAGGTTCGTCGCCTTCCAGTCGATACCGCGTAGTTCTAATATACCCCGAGGGATTTCATTATATATATATATATATATATATATATATTTCAAAATTCCACTCACTTGATGTTTTCATCTGAAAATATTTCTGCTTTGGATTGGTATATAGTTTTTAATGAATAAATAGGTAATCTTTTTGTTTGTTTTCAATTATGAATGTTAATATAGAGGACGATAACCCTCAATCCAATGAAATGATTCTAGATTCCAATGTTTACTTGCTATGGAATCAAAATATTTATTCAGTATCATTAGTTCAGTCCTTTTTCTTGCAGCACATTTCTTTGTCTCCGGCTTTTAATTTTTTCAATATTAAGTTTAAAAATGCCTGTTAGTGCTGAGGATGTTGCGCGTGGTGTGGCACTTATTGATGATGGACGTTAGATGTGCAACTAATGCCATCGGAGTTCCATATGAAACTTTACGAGACGCCGCCAGGCGTTTTCGGGAAACTGGTTCTTGCAATAGAAGGCCCGGTTCTGGACGGCCTAGGGTAACAGAACCACGGGATGACCGGTTTTTGACTTTGAGAATTTTACGAAACCGTCACCTTACGAGAACACAGCCATTGGACTATGGACGAATGGAGTCCTGTACTTTTTACAGATGAGTCAAGATTCGCTTTTCGATCTCCAGACGGGCGTAAAAGGGTGTGTAGAAGAAGAAACGAAAGATATGCCGGCTGTAATTTTTCCCACAGATAACCTTTCCAACGTGGTTCCTTAATGGTGTGGACAAGTGGGTGGAATTTTTTGCCTGTCAGTGTATATAAAGGATAAGTAAACAAATACAACTACCCACAATGAAATGTAAATAAGTATAGCGTCTATAATTTTTACTTTCATTTTCACTTTGTCTGAAAATACTTATTTCTGTTAAGACGGTGTTAAGTGAACATTGTGTGATGTGCGCACCATTCCAGATTTTTTTTCTCACTCTGAAACTGTACTAGATTTAAGAAACAAGAAATAAAAGCTTTGCAACAGTCATTTGTACCTAGTTATGCCTATAAATACTGTTACAAAAGTTGAACTTTGATTACATCCTTGGGTATTATTTAGATAATCCTTACCTCTATCAGGTTATTTTCTTTACATGTCAGGATAATAATCCCAATTAGTTTGTATTTTTCTATAATAAAGTTTGTATTGTATATAAAACTTAAGTTGATGAATAGAAATATAGAAGAGAGAGAGATAGCTAAAATAACATGCAAGACCGTAGTATAAAGACTGATTTATTCTTGCCCTCTCTCCTCAATATATATATATAAAACAGCTGATTTTACCCAAACAGCTGATATTAAACCTAACAGCTGTTACTGCGGTCCTTAACTTAATACTTAGAAAAGTATTCCAGTAGAAAAGTAGGAAATTTAAGATTTCTGTCTTTTAAGCGAGTCAAGTTTTTTGTCGAATAGGTAGCGATAACATAAAACATATTTGATTTAAGTAATTAAACATTGCTCCGAAGTAAACTAGACAAAACTTACTTTTAAAAAAAGTAGAATTTGTCATTGTTAAAATCATTTAAAGAGTACTTACTATTGAACGGACAAACTCCGTTTAAAAAAAAAAAGTCATAAATTATTTGTGATTTTTTTCATCACTCTTCAACTGTACTATATTTATCCCACTTTTAGAAAAACTTTCTCGTTTAATAAGCTTCATATTAAGTCCATATTAATTAAGTTGAGATTTATCAGGAAAAAAATTTAGATTCACCTAAAGTTGTATAAAAAAATTATGTGATTTTTTATCCTATCAAATAAAAGTATTTAAGCAAAAATGACTAAAATTAACGGTTGTAAAGCTTTTATTTCTTGTTCATTTTTAATCCGGGGTGTATTATAATAAAAAGAATTATCTAAATACACTTTTTAATGTAAAATTAAAAATTTAAATATAATGATTTTACAAATATTTTTCATGTAAATTAGTTACGCAAATCTGTAGTTAGTTCTCTCAAATCCATGTCATAGGAATTGATATGTTATTGATACCCCGACAAACTTAATGTTTCTTACTAGAATTGACGTTTAAATTAAAGAAACTTACTCCTTACTTCGATTATTTCCATGAAAACGTAAATATTACAGTTAGAAACATTAAATTTGTCATTTATAAATACGAATCAGTTCCTGTGACAGAAATCGGAAACAGAAAAAGGAAAAAAAAAAGCACAGTTACATAAGTAATTTACATGAAAAATGTTTGTAAAATCATCAAATTTAAATTTGTTTTTTATTAATAAAAAGTGTATTTAGGTAATTATTTTTATTATAATACCTCCAGATTATAAATAAACATGAAATAAAAACTTTGCAACGGTTAATTTTAGTCATTTTTGCTTAAAACACTTGCTTGTACATATTTACCTTCATCACTATTACTTTCATTTCTCTTATTTGGCTAAATTATATATTTAATACGTTACTTACATCCTGTCTCTATTACTACTTTGTTTGTTATGTATTCTTTTTTTTGCTTTTCAGCTTCCATTACTAATTTTTTCTTTTTTTTACTCTTGTTTCAAATGGAAAAAGGATGTTTTTTTCTACAACTAAATACTTACTACTCTACACTTTTTACTATATATCTCCATATATTTTCATTCTTCTTTTCTTATATTATTTTGTTACTACTACTATCACTTAATTACTACTGCTAACTACTATCACTACTTTTATTTGACAGGAAAAAAAAATATATCACATAATTTTTTTTTATACAACTTAAGGTGAATCTCAAATTTTTTCCTAATAAACTTCAACTTAATTAATATGGACTTTAAGGTTATTAAACGATGGAGTTATTTAAAAGTGGAGTAACTGCAATATAGTTGGGAAATGATAAAAAAAATCTGGAATAATTTATGATTTATTTTAAAAAAATAAGTTAGTTTAGTTTATCTACCCAAAAGCCCTCAGTAAATGGTTAATGGCAATGACTCTACATTCATTAGTGTTACTTTTATCTAGTTTACAGTTAAGAAATGCTTAATTACTTAAAAAAAAATTCTTTATTTATCGCTTTCTATTCAATAAAAATCACGACACTTAAAAAACAAAAAAAAAAATAGAATGTTTTAGTTTTATGCTGAAAATTTACGCTTTGTAGGTATGAACTTTTTCGTAACAATTCAAGGTCTGCTATGAATATCTCTCTATTAACCGGACAACCTGTATATTCAACATAATTCTATTCACTTCCAAATTGTCGTTATTTAAATAATTAAATATTAGTTCTAGCATTAGATTAATAAATATCGCACAAAAACGTTTGTAGGCCGCATGCGATGCCGCAACTACGTCACAGAGGCTTCCCTCATGTGCTCTATACCCCACTTTATTATCACTTACCTTTTAACTGACTTCATTTTAAATTTCTTCCTATGCTTACTTTGTCATTTTTTTATCATCTTCCTCTTCTACTATCTTCGCCCCTCTCCAGCCGACTACACCCAGGCTGCTAAAATTGTTATCTACATCTTCCTGCCAACGTAGTCAGACTTATTTTATATAGTAGTTCATTTGCCTATTAATTATAAATTTTATACCCTTATATTCCTGTTTTGTTTTATTAATTTTAATTAATTGATATGGGTCACAGTTGGGATAATAAACTTAAGAGACAAAAATACTTTGTAAATTGAGTTTTAGAGTTTGCTATACATTAAAGAAAAAATATATATCTAACTTTATTATATACTTTATTATTATTAAATTAAATTTTATACCGTAAGCAAAGATCAAGGAATAATGTATATATACATTCATAGATGTATGTTGTAAGTAGTGTTAAATAAAGTTTTTGGAGGGTCAGAAAAAAAAAATTTATAAATTAATTAATCATATTAGCAATAACAGTCGAACAGAATTTGATGAAAGCATTTTTAATTAATTAATTAATTAATTAATTAATTAATTTGTGATTCTTTGTTTCAAAATGAACCAAATAACAAGAAAAGGAGAGGACAATAACGATAAATGCAACAATAAAAGATTAATAATAGCTTATTACAAAGAGGATAAAATGCTCAACATTTCCATCGCTTACAGTATGCAGATCCGATTTTTAGCTTTTGAGATATTTTAATCCATATCTTCAATAAAAATCGTCATTATTTGTAAGTGAGTAGTCACTCGCAATAAATTATTGAGCCTTGGGTGGGACCTTTTGCCCCACCCTCCCTATTTACCACACCTAGCTCCAAGTGACTACCACTTATTTCGGTTTCTGAAGAACTCCATGAATGGAAAGAAATTCAAAAAGGAAGAGGACATTGCCCTAAATTTGTTGCAAACAAGCGTAGAAAACCATTTGCTCAAGCTTGGCTATGTTTCCAGGCACAGGTGGATTTACGGGGGGAGGCTTTCGGAATGAAGCCCCCCAAAATGGTAAAATTTAACCACGTTTTACAGAAAAAAACATTAAAAACTATATCTTAAAGTATTCTTGTTCGTGTAATTATATTTAATAGGACTCCAAGAACCATTTAAACACCATTTCATATAGGTAATTAATTTCTTTATTTTTTTTTTCAAATTAATTATCGTTATATGTATATGAAAAAAAAAATCTTTCGGTCTGAAGCCCCCCTCCAAAAATTAATCCTGGATCCGCTAGTGTTTCCAGGTGTTTGGGTCCCTCATTCGCTAACCGAAGTCAACTTGGCAACAATTTCTGTTTATGATTCACCATAGAAACGGGGAAAAAACGACCCATTTTTTGAAAAGGTTTGTGACAGGAAAAGAAAAATGTATATTTTACGATAATGTAATCCGTAGAAAATCTTGGGGACCTAGTATTGAGGCTCAGTGAAGAATGTCCAAACCCGGATTGCATCCCAAAAAAATAATGCTTTCCATATGGTGGGATTTCAAAGGTGTTATATTCTATGAGCTATTGCCATCAGGACAAACAATTGATTCAACTCTATACTGCTCACAATTAACAAAATTGGATTAATCAATGAAAAATAAACATCCAGAACTGACAATTTAGGAAGGGTGTTGTGTTCCACCAAGACAACACGAGGCCCCACGCCTCATTGGTCACTCGCAATAAATTATTGAGCCTTGGAAGGGACCTTTTGCCCTCCTTCCCTATCCACCAGATCTAGCTCCATGTGACTTTTTTCGCTCTCTGCAGAACTCCATGAATGGAAAGAAATTCCAAAAGAATGATGACATCAAAAACCACTTGGATCAGTTTTTTAACATTCCAGACATTCTATGAACATGGCATTATGCAGTTAGAGGAAATATGGGAAAAAATTATTAAATAATGGTCAATATATTGTAGATTAAAATAAATTTTATGTCTGTAATACATTGAGCTTTATTTCACCCTAAAAAACTAGTTTTATTTGTCAACTCTATATTATATTAAACAGTTTTAATATCTATATCCTCCCTCCCCCACCTACTTGCTACTTTTATCGACTTAGTTAAGAACCATTGACAAATCTTGTAGAATTGTAATCTTATGACTGACCCATTTTCATGGGTGAATAAAATGTAAGTTTTATTAACAATGCCTGAATTCATGAATGAACCTAAAAGTATTTATTAATAATGCCTGGATTCATGAATGAACATAAAAGTATTTATTAATAATGCCTGAATTCATCAATGAACCTAAAATTATTTCTTTATGGTAACATTATAGATTGCTGAGGTGGAGGGCAGAGTTTCCTCCAAACGTTTGAATAAATTTGCAATAAAATACTAATTTTGATTAATTTATTTCTGACCAATAGGCATAACGAAATATACTTACTTTATGAGAAGGAGTTAGTCGAAGGTGCGGTCAAATAAATAAAAAATTAAAATATATTAATTATTTTAATTTTTGCCGACGTTTCGACCCACTTTGCAGGTCGTCTTCAGGGCGCAGGATGTGGCACTGCGGGAGGCACATCCTCTCTATATTATATTAAACAGTGGCACATGCCTCCAGCAGTGCCACATCCTACGCCCTGAAGACGACCTGCAAAGTGGGTCGAAACGTCGGCAAAAATTAAAATAATTAATATATTTTAATTTTTTTCTTATTTGACCGCACCCTCGACTAACTCCCTCTCATATTATATCAACGGTCAACCATCTCTACATCATTATGTATACTTACTTTAATTTGATTTCATTAATTGTCTTGATACTTCTATCGTATCGATATTCCTGTTTTGTTTTATTAATTTTAATTAATTGATATGGGTCACAGTTGGGATAATAAACTTAAGAGACAAAAATACTTTGTAAATTGAGTTTTAGAGTTTGCTATACATTAAAGAAAAAATATATATCTAACTTTATTATATACTTTATTATTATTAAAAATGAACTAATAATCAATTTTAAATTATTGTTATTCTAATTACAAGGTGCTGTATAGATAATATATTATCTATTATAACCATATTAAAGATAGGATTACATTTTTTTTTTTATTTTCATTTTGTAAAATTTAAAAAACATTTTTTTGAATAACAATGGATATTCCATCGGTAATATTCCTACAATTTTTATATCTTATCTATTGTTATTCCAGAAAAAAAAATTTTTAATACATTTAATATTAGTAATTATAATAGTGTAAGTTAAATAAACAGTTTTAATAATATTACGATATTTTTTAAAAACAATACAAGATGTATACCACTCTGTTGTTGTTCCCTCACTTCCCTTAGTTACTGGCCATGGCATATCCATCTTGGATATTTCAGAATTAGAAATGTTTTCTTCTCTTAGTTTCCTACTTGGTTCTGATCTGGCCAGTGGTCCAGGATGTACAACATCACATCCTTCTCGATGAGGCACAGTGGCACTGCGTCCAGCAGGATCCTCTGGTCACCTGTAAGAAGATTTAAATTTATCTTTATTTCTTTATAAATTTACATATATATTAACATCGATACATCTATAGGCTGCATTAATGAAACCTCACGTTTACCGAGATGTATCTAGTTACAGTATTTTTCTTTCTTGTTTTTGTTTGCTTATGCACGAATGTTTATGAATAATATTTAAGTCCATTTTAATTAATTTGAGGTTTATTAGGAAAATTTTGAGATTCACCTGAAGTTGTGCAAAGAAATGATGTGATTTCCTTTCTAATCATCTAAAAGTACCCTTGTTGAATGACTATCTAGTCCTGTCATAAATATTGTTACAAGGAAACAATTACAAGGTTGTACAGATTTCAACAGAAAATTAAAAAAATAATTATTAAACCTACTAATATCTCAACATCCTATAGGCCAATTAGCCTACTCCCAATCCTTTCAAAAAATTTTGAAACGAATCCTACCCATTATAGAATCCCAAAATATTCCTTCCCATCAGTTTGGTTTTCGCTCTCAACATTCTACTGTTCAACAAGGACTCCGAGTTGTTGATCGTATTTCCTCAGCCCTAGAAAACAAGGAATACTGTCCGGGTGCAATTTTGGACCTTGCACAGGCATTTGACCGGGTATGGCACTCCGGACTGCTCTTCAAGCTTAAAATCCATTTACCTCAGTCCTTGTACTGAGGAACAGAATTTTCCAATATCTACTCCGTTAAAGCCGGTGTTCCCCAAAGCAGCGTCTTGGGTCTCGTGCTTTACATCCTCTTTACTGCTGACATCCCTGTTCATCCCGACACTTTTCTTGGAACATTCGCTGACGACACCGCAATCTTATCATCCAACTCTGATCCCGAAATAGCATCCTTAAATCTCCAAAGCCACCTCACCTTGATTGAGCACTGGTGTAATAACTGGAGCATTAAAGTTAATGAATCTAAATGCCAACATATTACCTTCACACTCCGACGCAATTCCAGTCCGCCAGTACACTTTAATTCCTTCCAGCTTCCTTACTCAGACACAGTCCGGTATCTTGGCTTTCATTTAGACCGAAGACTAACGTGGAACCCACATACTAGACTCAAAAGACAAGAACTCAACCGACGATACGACCAGCTATACAGACTACTAAACAGAAAATCCAAACTTTCTATTGAAAACAAATTACTTATCTACAAGACAATACTGAAACCTATATGGACATACAGACTTGAACTGTGGAGGACAGCAAAATTTTCTAACATCAAACGCATTCAATCCTTTCAATCTAAAGTCCTTCGAACAATAGTTGATGCTCCGTTCTATGTAACTGACAAAATCCTACACCATGACCTTAATATCTATCCCATTTGTCCTAGACCTTATTCCAATAAAATTCTCCAAATTTCACCAGAACTTTACCTATCGTCTAAATCCCCTTGCACAATCTCTATCCAGCACCACCCATCCTTACAATCCTCCTCGATGGTTGAAGCGGCAGTGGCCCAGAGACCTTCTGTGAATAAGCATTTATTGGAGTTTTGGCAATGGCCCGATCCTCCACTCAAGCCCGAGTGTGTATGATTAGGTTAGTTCTTTTGTTTATATACATTTATTTTTATTATTATTAGTTTCTGTATTATTTATTTTTATTATTGTAAATAGAGTGTGAGTGTGCTCTCTGAACACTATTATAAATGTCCTTGGTGTGACAGAATGTAATATTTCTAAATAAATAAATAATAAAAAAAAAATGATTAGAAAATAAAATGTATATCTATAGAGAGTAAAACAAAAAATAAATCACTCAAAATGTACCCCTTTTGCCGTAAAACTGGCATTTAATCTCCAGAACCTGTCATCAATAGCAGCACGCAGCACTTCTTGATGAATACGCGCTTTACCTGGCCTTGTGAGCTGGAGCGGAATCCTGCTGGAAAAACCCAATGACTTCCAGCAAACAGTATCATTTAGAGGCTTGACAACAGGTTCCAAAATATCATCCTGGTAGTTTTTAGCGGCTGTTTTAACTGCTTCATAAAAATGGAGCTTTGTGGTGCCATCAAACCAAACTCTCCACTGATGATTTCCACTGATTTTCTTCTGAGCTTCTTTGGAGTTGTGTGGGGGCACGCGATCATTTTGGCGATTACATTTTTCTTCAATTGTAAAAATGTTCTCATCGCTAAACAAAATCTTTCGATGAAGACCATTGGTGTAACGGCCAAGGAGCACTTTGCATCTATCCACTAATTCTTCGAAATGCAGCCATCCTAAGGTCACTTTTTATTATGCGAGACATTGATCTGACAGAAACTCCAATTTCTCGAGACATGATTTGTTGTTTTCAAATGAGATTTCTTCCGATTAGAGCAGCCACTGCTCTCACTGCATTTGCCGATCTCACAGTGCGGGGACGGCCAGATCGAGGTCTGTCACATATAGTGCAGTACGCGAACATACGGCTGATACCCAAAGGTTTAAAGTGTTGAAAATCTCTGATCTATATTTTCCAACTGTGTGTAAGGCGATCACAGCTATTCGGTTTTCTTTAACACCCCACTCCTTGTTAACTGAGCGAAAGAAAAATACAAACTAATTGGGATTATTATCCTGATATGTAAAGAAAACAACCTGATAGAGGTAAGAATTATCTCAAAAATACCCAAGGATGTGAACAAAGTTAAACTTTTGTTACAGTATTTATGGCAGAAATAGGTACAATTGACTGTTGCAAAGCTTTCATTTCTTGTTTTTCCATGATCTGAGATGTATTATAATAATCAAAACAAAAAATAATTAATTAAAAATGGTGATTTTTCATGCAAGGTTTTAATTAAATTGTGTTTTTCTCCGAGATTTCTGTAATAGGAACCGATGTGTATTTATAATCGACAAATTTAATGTTTCTAATAAACCAGACATAATTGATATAGACTGAAATTATATTAAACGAGGAAGTTATCTTAAAAGTGGGTCAAATCTAGTACAGTTTCAGAGTGATAGAAAAATCTGGAATCGTGCGCACATCACACAATGTTCACTTAACACCGTCAGACAAAGTCTAAAGCAATGAAAGTAAAAATTATAGACGCTATACTTATTTACATTTCATTAGTGGGTATTTATTTATGAAATATATACGAGTATATATATATATATATATATATATATATATATATATATACATATATATATATATATATACAGATTTTAAAAATTATATAGTTATAATCTGTGCGATTAAATATTATCAACAATAGCATTTATGAAATCCGCATATGTATATCCGTACATATATTATTACAGTAAGGCTCGAAATCGGTTTTGTACCAAATATAAGCTCATGTCGTGCTCAAATATCACGGAATGGAGTACCGTTGGATTCAGAATTTCACGGGAGGTTAGCGAATCGTACTCTTCCAGGTCTTGCAACAATTTTTGTTGTCTTGGTCTTGCAAAAGTGCAATACCAAGAGCAAGACCGATTTTGGGCAACACTAGTATTATGTTGGAGCTCTTTTTTTATATATATTGTATATTATCATGAATAAAGGCTTATTTTTCTATTAATTTACCTTTATTTCCTCTTGTCCAATGTTTCAGCGGGTTCCTTGATTTACGCCTAGAAGATAATTTGCTGAGAACATTTTTGTATTCGTTTAAGTTCTCTTCGGAACATATAGGGATCTTCTCGATGATCATGCTCTTATATACGTCCACAGGAGATATCATCAAAGTGTGTGGGCGAGAACTCTCCCCTTCCTCCGTTTTACTTGTTGCAAATTCTAATGATTCCTCGTCGTCCTCTTTAGACTGTTTCCTTGCATCCGTGCCAAATATCTCACTCCTTCTTGAATGAAGTTTACTAAAGGCTTTAAGCAACTCTTTTGTTATTGTAGCAAAAATTTCCGCTAAAAAATTATCTCTGTCCTCCGCTTGGCATCGGTAGATGAGGCAGAAGAAGAGGACGATGGACGTAGGGGAGTACATCTTGACTGAAGAGTATCCGTTCGTGCTACAGAGAAGGTGACATTGGGAAATGCCATAAATCGTTTTACGGCTTGGAACATTAACTAAACAATAGTTCCAACTTTTAATGACTCGTGAAATGGCTCTACTGTAAATGTAAACTTTCCATCGTTACAAATCATAAAATTCAATATTAAATAAAACATCCGAAAATAAAACTACTCATAAAATACACGCTTCTCTGATATGGGACATTTACACATCGACCAGTACAATCCCTAAATATTTAATGAAAACCGAATAAGCTGCACAGACCGTGGTACAGATCCCTTTTATCAAATTAAACAACATCCTCCTGAAACATTGTAATCAGCTTCATCTCATCGTAATCCACAACTATTTTATTTAGAATAGAAAATAGAATAGAAAAATCATCTTTATTTTGGGACTAGGTCCCTTTAGAATAACAGTATTGTTCATATATATTAACTACAAATCTGGTCAAAAGACTTATTACAATGAATAATGACAAAATACTAGTAATAAATTAAGTATTAATTAAGCTCTTAGGATAAATTAACGAGGACAGTTGGGTAATAGGGGTTCGTTCAGTACTACAATATTGGAGCTAAAATAATTGCATAATAATCACTGAATGAAATTATAAAGGAAAGTAAAATCTATTTTATAGCTAAAGCATTGTAGTGATGGAATATAACAATTTAAAAAAATAATAATAACTGTTAATATGTAGGGAAAGAAATCCTTGAAATTTGAATTACGAAAAATTACGAAAACTCTTGAAATTTGGGCGATTTCAATCTGAAAGTCATTGAAAACACATTTACTTTCGGTTCGTATGATAATTTGATTAAAATATTGTGACTTTTAGAAATATTGGCCTATATAACCTCGTTATTATATTTATTTTCATTTCCAGCTTTCTTTATTTTTTTATAAATGTAGCTTCTCTTGTTTTTTATTTTTGTATCAATTTTTACTCATCAGAAATATTATTATTTTAATTTTAAGCTTCTTTCATTTTTGTATAAATTATTTAGAACTTTGTTCGATTCCTTGCCAATTTTTATCAATTTATCTAGACCAAGAAGAAATTTATATTTTCTTATGTTATAAATTAATTTTAACTGAATATTTATTACGAAACACCGAAAATTTATTTTTGTCATCTCAAAGTTTATTTCATGTTAGCATTGTTATTTATTGAACACGTCCACTGTACTTCATATATTTTTTATGTATTAGGTTAGAAAGAGAGAGGAGAGAATGTGAGGAGTGGGAACATGTATAGGGGGAGAGAAGGAAGAGAAAGGGTACAGAATGATAATAAATGAATGAAAGAAATAATAAAAATTATAAAAAAAAAAAAGGAGAAATAAAAGGAAAAAAAATAAAATAATAATATATATATATATATATATATATAAAATATTGTATACTATGCTCATACATATTGTTAATCCTATATAATTGTATAATAATTTTAAATAATGTCTGTAGTGATTAATAAGTGTGCTGTGTTGTTAGCAACCCAATGTAATTGGGCAGCACCATTTTATTTTATGATAATAAAGTGATTCTCTCTCTATAAACTTGACATTATGCTTAAAAAATGCTATATCCTATCCTCCATCCTCGATCATTTTTTTTTTCCAAAATCCTACTTCCCAACTCTCCAGTCATGAATAATATCCTGAATTCCTGTCACATCAGTGCACAATCCCTTACTGCACACTAGAATGAATTTCAGGAACATTTCCTTGATAATTTTTACCACATCATAGCAATATCCGAAATCTGGTTAAAACGTTTTATCCCTTTTTCCCAGATTTCCCTACCCAATTATTCCTTCCTACTATTGTAATAGTATAAAAAAGAAAAATTGTAGATAGTTACTACTGTAAATATGTATATAAATTATTAGAGCGTTCTTCATTATTTTTATTTCATGTTTATTTTCAATTTTTAACTAAATTAGTAAGTAACTTATAATTTTTCTATTTTATTTTGACTATTTAATTACTCTATATTTTTGTTTATGTATCTCTAAGGCTCCTTAGCCCACATTATTGTATTTTTATATTATTCTAAAAGGACTCGTCCCAGAATAAATAAAGCATTATTATTATTTTGACATTTTCGGGAAGTAGTTCACGCCAAATGGCTCAATATTTCAAAGCCATTTTTTTTCCTCAAGTTTTTGCTTAAATAATCCTACGATTCAAGTGAAAGGCAAGTGGGTATTTACGAGTTTACAGTGTCTTATTATATAGGCATAGTTTGACATTCTCCATTTTGAAAACACCACAATTTCGAGAATTTTCTTAAATAAAATATTTGTACGTTACGATAAAGGGAAGCTATTTATGAAGTTAATAATTTGATAAAAAGGGCTTAGTACCATGGAATACTAATACATGATATGCCGTCACATCCATTCGATTACAGACATTTTTTTTTGGGGGGAGGGCACCGGGACGCGAACTCGTACATTTAAAATCTTCTCAAATCTGTAATGCGGTTGCCAGGCAACTCGCGGTGGTGCTCACGCTTTAGCTCATTCGGCCACCCCGCCTCCTATTTTTGACAATTGACTACAGACAGAAACCGAAACAAATTTGACTGTTTGAAACTTCAAACGCGCGTGAAATTTTCGATTAAGAAGAAAAAAGAATGAACCTCCCACAGGAATACTAAGCCGTAACTTTTTTAGTGAGGAAACAAAATTTAAAAACAGACAAGCATACAATGTACTATTTTAAAAAAATAAATACTATTATAAGATAATACTTTTTTTTTCTACCAGTTTTCTTCAACTTTGCTTATCTTCAAAATAAAATAATACATTTTATAAAAGACAATAGCTCTAAATAAGTACAAACGTATAATTAATGGGAGGTGGGTATGAAATAGGAAAATAAATTATTGCGCGCATCTGTGGCAACGCTGGCTACAATAAAATTTGGAACCATACCCTAAAGCTTATAGCTAACCTGTAAAACTCTTAGTTACATACGCCTGTAGGGATTTCAAAGAAACTTGCCTAAGTCTTCTTCTCGATGTCCTTTAAATTTATCTAAATAACCACACTTCAACGAAAAGAAGCTTGAAAAAAGTTACGATGGTTGGTAAAATTAGATTCCGAACAACTCAAAAAGCATACACTTTTTTGTCGATATGGTTTTAAAAAAGTTTACGGAATTTCCATTAAAAAAAATCGTTAAAATCGGACAATTAAGAGCAAAGGTATAGTCTCTAGATGTTTTTTATGCTCTATTGCAAATCCTTTGTTTTGGATTTTGATATTTGTATGGGTTACTGAAGTAATGCTATTTTTTTAAATATTTTTTTTAGTTAATTACTAATGATGAAAAAAAAATGTTTAGGCAAATAATTGGAATTAACTTTTTATTTCATTTAATTTGTTGCTAGAAAGGTAATGTTATTTTAGATGTATAATTGTTAGGAAATATTAAACCGTTGTGAAATAATTTCCAGCGTTTTTTTATTGCTATAATATAATGTTGGATGCGAATAATTTTTTTTAATTCAGTTTTCTTTGCACTGCATCTTTTCATAACTAGACCGCCCTTGAGTTAATTCTTGACTTCTACGTTTCGGCGTTTTGTTGCTGTCTGTATTTCCTCTGATCATATAGTTTACCTGCGAGCACAGGTTATCCGATGAGTTTCTGTTGCCAGTTCTCTGGTCTCGACGATTTTCCAAGCTTCTGAAAATGAAACCTACTCTTTTCTAAATAAATCAACTCGTTTCTCATGATTCTTTATGCCGCAAACAAACTGATCTCTTAGTGACCTCTCAACATCAGAAAAGTTACAGTGCATACTCTTTTCAAACGGGCTACAAAATCATTTATTGTTTCTGACTCTATCTGATATGTATTGTTGAATTTATGTCTTTGTAATAGTTCCAAAGATTTGGGATTAAGTGCTTAGACATTAAAGAAACAATTTCTTTAAATTAGAGGTCCTTTAGGTTTTTTGGTATTGCTAAATTTCTAATGAGAATGTAGGTTTCTGCACTCACCTTTATAAGCAGTTCTGGTACGTACTTACTTTCTTCATTATCATGTGTAATTGCAGGCGGATCTACGAGAGAGGGGGGCTTTAGCCCGAAAGCTACCCCCTCCCCCAAAATGGTAAAATGTAACCATGTTTTACAGAAAAAAATATTAAAACTATCTCTTACAGTATTCTTGTTCGTGTAATTATATTTAATAGGACTTTAAGAACCACTTAAACACTATTTCATATAGGTAATTAATTTCTTTATTTTTTTCAAATTAATTATCGTTATTTGCATATGAAAAAAAAATCTTTCGGACTAAAGCCCCTCCCCCAAAAGAAAAATTAAATTCTGGATCCGCTAGTGTGTGTAATGAAATTATATTGAAGTTCTAACCTTTCAATATAAGTACATTAGTCATCCTCATGTTACTGGTATCATCCTATAGCTTGCTCCTTCATTCTTTGTTTTAACTTGGGTTACCTTTTCACTAATTTCCTCGTTTTCTTCTTTATTTTCACTTCTCAATTCCTCCACTCAAATTTGTCTTATCTTATCTACAGATTCAGCATCATCAAAAATTACACCTAATTCTTTTATATTTTTTTCATATTTTAGGCAATAAAACTTCCAATTTTCTTCATATTTTTTTATTTATGCTTTTTGTCTCTTACGTTGCGGGACAATTTTCCCATCATCAGAGTAATATTTTTATTTTTACATTATTTTTTTGTTGATGTGGCACCATTTGTCAAAAATTAAATATTTGTCATATTTTTTAAAAAATTATTTGGTGTTACACATATTCACTCATACACTAATCAACAATTACTCTGATGATGGAAAAATTGTCCCGAAACGTAAGAGACAAAAAGCATAAATAAAAAAATATGAAGAAAATTGGAAGTTTTATTGCCTAAAATATGAAAACATTATGAAAAACTATGAAAAAATTATAAACGTAAGCTTCCTAATAAAAAAGAAAAATAAGAAGATAACTAATTCTTTTAGTTTTAAAATGAAATCTTGTTCGTTTAATTCATACACCCACGAAGTACCTTTCTTCATTACTTTTATCCTCGTCGCCAAATGTTAAGTATTTGAATATTGAAACACAAAACTACAATATTAGTAATCAGAACTCTTTCATTCATCATAAAAGATAACACTGTTAAGTTACTACAACTAAATCACTTATTGATATTATCGATATATCACACTTACTATGTATTGCATGTATATGTAAGGGAAAATAAAAAAATATTTACGTGTGAAGAAGAGAACGTTTTTTTTTTTGTTTTTGTTTTTTTTGTCGTCACCACAAGGACAGGAAGTGCGTAGTTGATTGAACACGAGGTATTAGCAAAGCTTATTAACCAATGCTTTCTAGATCGTGACCCAGTAAGTGTAGCATGGACCTCGACCGCCGTTCCCGCCGGCGGGAGATAAATCCTCGTGTCGTCAATGTAGTTTTTTATTTTTATTTCTATTTGTCCTCTCGTGCTGATATCGCAGCTGTCGGCGCCAGAGAACGCTCATTGGAAATTTTTTTATTTAGACATAATATTCTGCCACGGGGACAATAATTATATTGATAAATGAACACATTCACACCGTATATACAAAAAAAAAAATTAACAAAAGTAAAATAATAACTAAATAATAATAAATAGAAACTATATACAATAAAAAAATAAAATAACCTAAATATAAGTAAATTAAAAACATAAAAATACAGTCATACCTATATACAATATATACAATCAGGCGGGGAACCCAAATCCCTGCGCTACTCTCTCAATCGCCTCACCGGTGCTAAAGCCGGTGGAGTTTGAGCTAGAGCGCTTTAGCCACATACACTCATGTCTTGAGTGGAGTATCTGACCATTGCCAGAACTCCAAGATAAATACTATAAAAGATCTCTGGGCCACTGCCGCTTCAACCTTCGAGGAGGGTTGTAGGGATGAATGGAACTAGATAGGGATTGGGCTAGGGGATTTGGATGATTGATAAGGTTCTGATGGAATTTTGAAAATTTTTCAGGGATAAGGTCAAGGACAGTGGAAATTAAATAACAAAAATTCTTGCTTTTGGTTTATTATTTGTGTTTGTTATTTTCGAGAGTGTTTAAAAAAGTTCCTGAATGGATGAATGATTAATGATTGATATGCAAACACGTGACACGCTGCTTCTTATCTTTACGTCGTATTTGGTGAGTTTTTTTGTTAAGGATTATACGTATTTGACGTATTCACTATTTATATCACGTATATATTTATATTTCATCATATAAAACTACATGTGTGTTTTATCTCTTAACTACTAAATAATTATGGATGCATACTTAATTTAACAATTATATCAAAATCACGGCTAACAAAGTCTTTAGAAGGTTTGATATCGTCAGTAATTGTTAATTTCCGGATTTCTGCCTTTTTAGATTCATGCAGTATATATATATATATATAGATATATATATATATATATAGGGTTACAATGCAATTGAAAATAAGAAGTTAGTTTATATACAGTAGAGTAAAACTTTCCCCATATTTTACTATATATACTCAAACCCAAGTACCAAAAACAAAGACTGATACGCGCATCACACAACTTTCACTTACCACTCTACCTTGAATAGAAATTGTTTTCTGGCAATGTTGGGCTGTTACAAAGTTTTTGAACTACATTTTTAACGGAGCTAAACCTTAAACCTTACAGCTAACCTGTTAAAACTCATTTAGACGATTAAAATAACGCAAATCTTATTTATTGGATTGGAAAATAAGTCCTTTCGGTTTTACTGTTTATTTTTATGTCACTATGATACACTTCTTATCTAATGAATTAATACCTAAGGTGGATTGTTTATGTCAACAATTATATCTGTTAACTCTTGTTGAAACTAGCTTAGTATTGTGTTTGAGTGCACTTTAAATATGGAGGAAAATATCATTCATTATCGATATATTTTGTTGTATTATTTTAAAAAAGATAGGCGTGCTCATAGAAAAAATTGCGGTGTTTATGGGGAATGATGCCTTAACCGACTGCATCTGTCAAAATTGATATGCCAAATTTTATTCAGGAAATTTCGAAATCAATGATGCTCAACGGTCTGATCGGCTACATGAAATTGAAACGAGCGATGTTAAGGCCATTTTTGATCAAAATCCTATCCAATTACTGCGAATGATTCGTTAGTAACATCGAATTTGGAGAGTCCTAAAGAGTTATAAATGATCGGAAGGGTGTTGTGTTCCACAAAGACAACGCTCACACCTCATTGGTCACTCGCAATAAATTATTGAGCCTTGGATGGGACCTTTTGCCCCACTCTCTCTATTCACCAGACCTAGCTCCAAGTGACTTATTTCATCAAAAACCACTTGGATCAGTTTTTTAACAATAACTCCAGACATTCTATGAACATGGTATTATGCAGTTAGTGGAAATATAGGAAAAAGTCATATTAAACAATTGTCAAAATATTGTAGATTGCAATAAAATTCATATCTATAATACATTGAGCTTTATTTCACCCTGAAAAACCGAAATGACTAATTTGTCAACCCAACATTATATTACATAGCACTTTTAATATTTATATCCTCCCTCCCCCACCTATAATCCTAATCGCTACTTTAATCGACTTAGTTAAAGTCACCATTCTTGTTGAATTGTAATTTAGTGACTAACCTATTTTTTTGGGTGAATAAAATGTAAGTTTTATTAATAATGTCTGGATTCATAAATGAACCTAAAAGTATTTATTAAATGCCTAAATTCATGAATGAACCTAAAAGTTTTTATTAATAATGCCTGGATTCATGAATGAACCTAAAAGTATTTATTAATAATGCCTGAATTCATGAATGAACCTAAAATTATTTATTTATGGTAACATTTTAGATTGCTGAGGTGGAGGGCTGAGTTTCCTCCAAACGTTTGAATAAATTTGCAATAAAATACTAATTTTTGATTAATTTATTTTTGACCAATAGGCATAATGACATATACTTACTTTAATTTGATTTCATTAATTGTCTCGATACTTCTATCACGTATCGATATTACTGTTTTGTTTTATTAATTTAAATTAATTTATATGGGTCACAGTTGGGATAATAAACATAAGAGATAAAAATACTTTGTAAATTGAGTTTTAGAGTTTGCTATACATTTAGAAAAAAATATATATCTAACTTTATTATATACTTTATTTTTTATTAAAAATGAAATAATAATCAGTTTTCAATTATTGTTATTCTAATTTCAAGGTGCTGTATAGATAATATATTATCTATTATAACCATCTTAAAGATAGGATTACATTTTTTTTTTTTTATGTTCATATTGTAAAATTTAAAAAATATACTTTTGAATAACGATGGATATTCCATCGATAATATTCCTAAAAATTCTATATCTTATCTATACATTTAATATTAATAATTATAATAGTGTAATTTAAATAAACAGTTTTAAAAATATTACGTTATTTTTTAAAAACAATACAAGATGTATACCACCTTTGCTAGTTACACTCTGCTGTTGTTCCCTCACTTCCCTTAGTTACTGGCTAAAGGTACTATTTCGTTGACGCGGTCCACGACAGCGACCGCTATTCCTCGCTGCCAACCGCTACTGCCGTACCTATTTCGCTGAAACTGCTCACTGGTGTTGTTATAATCTGCCTATAACCTTCCAACATTTTGCTTTATCTTCGAAGATAAAAAAATGGACATTCTTTTTCTGACTACACTTTTTTATTAGAGGAGGAAAAAGAAGAGAAAATGGTGTTCATAAGGAGAAGGAATATCAGTATTTCGATGAGATGATCGTCATCCAAATCATCAAATCCCTTCTTGGACATTGTTTGCTATTGTCTAGATGAACAATAAAAAATTGAGGAACAACCAAAAAAGAACAAAAAGACGAGCAACGCCATACGAACAACAATAGTCCCTCTGATATTAGATATTATTAGTTTGAAAAGTAATAGTAATTAATAAATAATTGATTAGTAATAAATATAATGTATTTGTAATTAAATCACAACAGGCGATGTTTTATAGTTTTATCAATAGTAATCAGTAAATTCCCACTTTAATTAAAAAATACAAATCGATTTTTCAATGAGTGGATTTTAGTATTTACCTGACATTAAAATTTGTTGGAATCTTTAATTTATTTAATATCGTTTGGATTTAGGTATATTTGAATTTCGCTGTAAAATATTGTTGTAGGATAAATAAATGAAGAATCTTGTTACTTCAACCTTAAAAAAATAATTTACTATTGCATTGTTTAAATTTTAAACAATATTTCTTATAATTTTACCAGACTTGAAAGAAACAAAGGAAATAAAACATATCGACGTGACTGTTATCATCAAAACAACGCTCTGATATGAAAACATTACCTACAACCGCTTCAGGAGCGGTCAGATAGGAGCAGCTTAGATATGACGTCATACCTAGACTGCCGAGCAGCGCCAGCGAAATAGGTTCCTTTCTATTCCACTAAAGCAGCGGTCAACCGCGAGCAGTCGCGGTCGTGGACCGCGTCAGCGAAATAGTACCTTAAGGCATATCCATCTTGGATATTTCAGAATTAGAAATGTTTTCTTCTCTTTGTTCCTACTTGGTTCTGATCTGGCCAGTGGTTCAGGATGTACAACATCACATCCTTCTCGATGAGGCACAGCGGCACTGAGTCCAGCAGGATCCTCTGTTCAGCTATAAGAAGATTTAAATTTATCTTTATTTCTTTATAAATTTATATATATATATATATATATATATATATATATATATATATATATATATATATATATATATTAACATCGATACATCTATACACACATACATCTATATACTGTATTCGTTCCGGTTCTTATCGTAAATATTCAATGAGTTCATAATATACCTTAAGAGTTGCACCCTTATCACAATCCGATTTTCCTCAAAAATCTTTGATTTTTTTTTTTTTTTGATGCCTTTTTAGGCACGTTTTGCACTTTTATTGTGGAGACTGAATTAGATCGAACCGTCAATTTTTCGATGTGTAACGTTCGGGTAAAGTCGGCTGAAGTCAACTAATTGAAGTGTTTTTGCATATGGATTAAAATATCTCAAAAACTAAAGGTCCTACCTGCGTATTGTTAGCACGGGAAATATTCATTATTTGAACCTCTTTGTAATGAGCTATTATTCGAAATTGTATCTTAACGAAATGCCCTGTTAGAAAGGCGAAAAGGGAAAAAAATAGTTGGGGTGATCAGTCAAAATAAAATAGTGAAAATAAATAATTATACATTCACGCGTTTTGGCCGAGTTAGGCATTCACGGGCAAGAGAGAACCGGATAACAATAGTTATAAGAAACTATAAAAATTGAATAATAAAGAATTAAAATTTAAAATTTGAAAGGTAAGGACTAATAATTTAAACGGAGAACTAAGAAAAAAATAATATCTGTTACAAAGCACGGACCAATGAAATAAACATAATCAAAATAAGCTGGTTCGGGGTGAATACTGACCCCGTGAAATACTGACTAAGTATAACAGAATAGAAAGTTACTTTAATATCTTCAGTGCTCGAACCACGCCCTGATGATTACCCACATGTTTGGGTTGAAACGTCGGTACTAATAAAAACCTTATAATGACTGAGTCCTGAATATTTATCGCCCATTTTTTAGTTTTATAAATAAAAGATGTATTTAGATAATTATAATTATTATAATAGATACCGGATCATCAAAGAATAAAAAGTAAAAGCCCTGTAATGTAGTCATTTTTGCCGAAAATAGTAATCTTAGGTGACTGAATAGCAAATCACATAATTTCTTTACATAACTAGTTATTTGAGGTAAATCTCAAAATTTTCTCAAATAAACCACAACTTAATTAATATAGGCTGAAATTATATTAAACGAGGAAGTTTACCCAAAAGTGGGTTAAATCTAGTTCAGTTAAAGACTGAAAAAAAAAATCACAAATAATTTATGATTTTTTTTAACGTAACTCAGCTGTGTTTTTCTGCTCAATATTATTTTAAAATAATTTTTATAATGAGAAACTATGGTATCACTTTAAGCAAATTTTGTTTTGTTTACTATGGAGCAATGTTTAGTTATTTTAAAAAAATATTTTTTATGTTATCGGTTCCTATTGAACAAAAAAATTTTTAAATTTTTTACTTTTCTGCTGGAAATTAGGCAATTATATATATATATATATATATATATATATATATATTTTTTTTTTGTAGATATCCGTGTCTATTGTAAACATTTTAAACATTTCCCTCTACTTACGGAACATCCTGTGTAGTATTATATTGTTCATTTTACAATAATTATCTTAAATAATACCTATAATTTTTTTACATAATATAAAGTCCCGAGATTTTTTTTAAATTTTTTTTTTGGAGGTGTTGTCGAGGGGGGGAATCCATCGCTCGAGACTAGAAAGTCTGTAGCTAAGGGGATAAAGATAGCCGTCTTATGTTATAGCTCTCTTATTATATATTTGATATCGTTATGAATAAAGGCTTATTTTTCTATTAATTTACCTGCATGTCCTTTCTTATGTGCAATTTTAATATGAAAAATATTTTTTTTGTATTTGTTAGTTTTATATTTTATTTTATTTTTATTCATCAAAACGCGTTTTTTATTTTGTTTTCTTATCTTGCTCCGGTTCAGGCAAATTTTTTTAATTTTTAGGGCTCCTAAAGCTGTACTCAAATATATAATTCAACAAGTAAAAACAACACTGTTTAGATTAGATAGTTAAAATGTTTAAGCACGGTACTATATCTGAAAATAGTCTCAGTTTGACTCAAGACCAACACCGATTTTGGGCAACACTAGTCTTATGTTGGAGCTCTCCTTTTATATATATATATTGTATATTATCATGAATAATGGCTTATTTTTCTATTAATTTACCTTTATTTCCTCTTGTCCAATGTTTCAGCGGGATCCTTAATTTACGCCTAGAAGATAATTTGCTGAGAACATTTTTGTATTCGTTTAAGTTCTCTTCGGAACATATAGGGATCTTTTCGATGATCATTTTCTTATATACGTCCACAGGAGATATCATCAAAGTGTGTGGACGAGAACTCTCCCCTTCCTCCGTTTTACTTGATGCAAATTCTAATGATTCCTCGTCGTCCTCTTTAGATTGTTTCCTTGCATCCACGTCATCTTCCTCATGCTTTTCTAAAGAAAGTAACTTTTCGGTAATGGCTTCCATCAACACTCTTATCATTTCCTCAAAAACATCCATCTCGTGGTCCCCTTTTTTACATTGGCAGGCGTAGATGAGACAGAAGAAGAGGAAGATGGACGTAGGGGAGTACATCTTGACTGAAGAGTATCCGTTCGTGCTACAGAGAAGGTGACATTGGGAAATGCCATAAATCGTTTTACGGCTTGGAACATTAACTAAACAATAGTTCCAACTTTTAATGACTCGTGAAATGGCTCTACTGTAAATGTAAACTTTCCATCGTTACAATTCATAAAATTCAATATTAAATAAATCATCCGAAAATAAAACTATTCATAAAATATACGCTTCTCTGATATGGGACATTTACACATCGACCAGTACAATCCCTAGATATTTAATGAAAACCGAATAAGCTGCACAGACCGTGGTACAGATCTCTTTTATCAAATTATTAACATCCGTCTGAAACATTGTAATTAACTTCATCTCGGTTCGTATGATAATTTGATTAAAAAATCGTGATTTATAAAAATATTGGGCCGTTTGCCCCATATAATCTCGTTATTTTGACATTTTAGGGAAGTAGTTCACGCCAAATATTTTTAAGGCATTTTTTTTTTCTCAAGTTTGTGCTGAAATAATCTTACAATTCAAGTGAAAGGCAAATGGGTATTCACGAGTTTTCAGTGTCTTATTATCTAGGCATAGTTTGACTGTCTCCATTTTGAAAACACCCCAATTTCGAGAATTTTCTTAAATAAAATATTTGCAGATTATAATAAAGTGTAGCTATTTACGAAGTTTCAGCCGGATGTTAATAATTTGATAAAAAGGGCTCAGTACCATAGACTAGTAGTACATGATATGCCGTCACATCCGTTCGACTGCAGACAGAAACTGAAACAAATTTGACCTTGATGTCGGAAACTTAAAACGCGAGTGAAATTTTCGATTAAGAAGAAAAAAAAATGAACGTCCCACAGGAATACTCCTCCCTACAGTTAAAAAAAAAAAAAAATTATGGAAATGTTTTATAGGCTCGAAACACATGAGGTGAGAAATAATTCTATAAGATGGATCCATGAAAATATAATAACATCAATATTTAACTTTTTGCATGTAAAAGTTGAAAGAAATTTCCTTAAGCATTTCAGGTATTGGTGCATTTATCCTATTTTTTAATTTTTATTTCGGATAAACGATTTCCATTTCAATTAAATCTTTAAGAAGAAATGGAGGCCCGGACGATCCGGACAGCCTTCACGGCAGCCGATCTCCAAGCTGGTAGGGTATCGCCTCCCACACTGCCTCATCCCCTCCCCCAGCTGGGTGCCTATTGACGAGGTTTTGTCCCCGGTGGAACGGGACGAGGTCGTTCAACCATTTTGACGACAGGCGGCCTTTTGTATTTCTTACGGTGGCATAACATCTCGTCATTAGTCAGGGGTTCCTCTATGGAAACTTTTGTTTGTTCCTCTATTTGCTCCAAGTAGAGAGATATTGGAAATATATAGGTGAAATATTTTTCTCAAATCGACAGTTTTTTTTTAGTTTTAGTTTTTATTTTTATTTATTTTTATTTTTTATTTCTTTATTGAATATTACAACAATCTGGCTCTTGGACATTGGTTACAGTAAGGTAGGATGACATTCACACCATATGTACAAAAAAAAATAAATAAATAGAAACAAAATAATAATAAAAAGGATATACAATAGATAATAAAATAAAATAACCTAAAAAATAATAAAATTAAAACTAAGCAAAAAACATGCATACCTACATACAATCAGGCGAGGGAACTCCAGAAGAACCCTGTGGTACTCTCTCAACCGCGTCACTGGTACTAAAGCCTGTGGAGATTGATCGAGAGCACTTTAGCCACATACACTCATGTCTTGAGTGAAGAATCTGGACATTGCCAGAACTCCAATATATACAATCAACAAAAGGTCGCGAGGCCACTGCTGTTTCAAACTTCTTGGAGGATTATAGAGATGGGTGGTGTTGGATACGGATTGTGCAAGAGGATTTGGGTGGTACGTAAGGTTCTGGTGAAATTTGGAGAATTTTTCTGGGATAAGGTCTAGGACGAATGGGATGTTGAGGTCATGATGTAGGGTTTTGTTGGTTACATAGAAAGGACCATCGACTATTGTTCGAAGTACCATTTTACTGTAAAAACGCTGAAAATTATTTCAGAATGGTTTATTATTTCCCAACAATTATACATCTAAAGTAACATTACCTTTCTTTTAATTTTTTTTTTTATTTATTGAATAATAATACAATCAGCCACTGTTGAAGAGCTATTAGTATTGAGGCTAAAAGTTCTCATTCATACAATATATACAGATAATAGAGAAATAACTATAGATATAAGAAACTAAATAAATAATACTGATAAAAGAAAGTGAATAAATGAGAAAAAATAAACAAACAAAATGAAATAAAAACTTCTAAACACATACCTATATACAATATATGCATTCGCCCAGAAATCTCCGAGCCAGGCTTTTTCCCCCACACGTGGAAGGCAAAGCAGGACTCCCAGGAGATCCCAGTGCCACTTTTCCAGCCGCATCACTAGTATTAGAAGCCAGTGGAGGCTGAAAGAGAGCACGAGAGCCACAGACACTCAGGACATGAGTGGAGAAGCTGGCCATTGCCAGACTCCCAAAGCATATTTACAAGAGATCTCGTGGCCACTGCGATTTCAACCGTCGAGGAGGATGGTATGGATGCTCGGAGCTGAAGAGGGATTGGGATGATGAATGAGGTTCTGCTGAAAGTTTGAGAATTTGAATGGGATGATACCAAGGACATATGGTAAGGTCATGGTGTAGGGTCTTGTTTGTGACATAATATGGAGGATTGGCTATTGTTAGAAGGACTTTGGACTGGAATGATTGGGTACGTTTGATATTAGACGATTTATTACCTTTCTAGTGACAAATTAAAAGAAATAAAAAGTTAATTATAATTATTTGCAAAAACATTTTCTTTCTTTCATCATTACTAATTAGTTTTTAAAAAATAGCATTACTTCAGTAACACATTCAAAAATCAAAATCCAAAAGGATTTGCAGTTGAATATAAACAACACCTAAAGGCCATGTCTTTGCTCATAATTGTCCGATTTTAACGATATTTACTTCAATAATACTCCACTTATTCCTGTTGAGCAAATCCGCTACTTAGGACTCCACCTTGACAAACGACTCACTTGGAACCCCCATACCAGACTGAAACGACTAGAAACAGCCCGACGTTTTCGACTACTGCAGCACTTACTAGACAAACGCTCTAAGCTTTCAATCAATTACAAACGACTCATATATATATGACTATAATAAGACCTATTTGGACTTACGGAATTGAGCTTTGGGGCTCCACTAAACCATCGAATTCCTCTCGTATCCAATCCTTACAATCCAAAATCCTTCGTAAAATCCTCAACGCTCCTTACTTTGTCACAAATAAAATCATCCATAAAGACCTTAATGTTCCATATGTTTCCGATCTGGCACAATCCAGATACCTTTCCTTCCATAACAAACTGCAGAACCATCCGAATCCTCTCGTTTCAAACCTTGCTTCCTCCTCGATCCCTGATAACCCTCCGAGGTGTCTGAAAAGAAGATGGCCTAGGGATCTTCTAATATAGAACTTTAATTTGAGTTCTACCAATGGATAGTTTCTCTTCATGTTGTACATGCCATGTTACAAATTTCTCATTTACTTATTGTATTCTCTATGTAATACAGTTGTAAATTCCATTAAAATAAAAAAAAAAAAACGATATTTTTTTGTTTTTTAGGAAGTTTCATAAACATTTAAATAACTATAAAAATTTTTATTCGTTTTTCGAATTCTACGTATCCTGATAATTAGTATATCACTGATAGATTACATTGTGCTACGATATAAATACACGAAGATACATAATTATGAATAATTTTGTTCAGTTTGAGTTTTTCCGTTCTATTTCTCTTTTCAGGATTTTATATAATATGGAAATTATGTCAAGGACCCGGCTGTTCTTGAAATTTTCCGCTCTAATAGCTCCAGATACAAATTGGTTATGCATCTTTTTTTTCTGACTTTAAATAAAGAAATTTGTTCCCTACTGACAGTTCTTTTTATCTTTGGATTTTAGCTGGTTGAGATCATTTATTTCTCTCTTTTTCATCATATAAATCATATACGAGAGGCTCGTCAATAGTACATAATTTAATACAATATATATGAATGAATATATTCACAAAGCGAACCAAGCATAATATAACTTTTGACACTGCCAAAAATAATTATATACTATAGTATTTTTCACAATAATTTAAATTAAGATCAAAGTTCGTTAATTTGAGCTGAATTATAATTCAAGTGATAAAAAACAAATGTACGCTTATGAATGTACGTTTAAATAAAAAAAATTTGGTGAATCCACTCAACATGATTTTTTAAACTTATTTCAGAAAAGTTTTTATATCTTTACATACGTACATCAAGAAACAAAAAAAAAATTAATTAGATTTATATTCCTTAAAATTAATCAAAGAAAAAATTTAAGTACGATTTGTTTGATAAACTAAAGCAATGTAAACCGGCTTAAGGTACATCAGTGTAAAAACAACAATACTCTCTAATATTGCTGATCAAAAACTTTTTGATATAGCTTAGTATTGTCAAACAATAATTTCTGTTAAAATTACAGGAAATAGTGAAACTTGAGTGATGCGGACAACAGATTTTCTTACTTTCACTTAGTCATTGCCCCTTTCTGGCACCAGGATATGAACCCGTAATCTTACATTGGGAATTGAATAGCTATAACTTGGTTAATAGTGTCCAAAATGAACAATTTTTATATAGTTTTGTAGGTATTTTCATATTCAGGAGGCTCTGAAACGTATAGATCCGTCGAGAACCACATTTCGGAAATTTGACCTGTTCGGAATACTTTCCTTACCTAGTATAGGTAGGAAAGTAATAAATTAAAACATGTGTAAAAAATAGAATAAGCTGTATCATCGTCAATACTGGTTCGATAAATTTTTTTGTTTTGTTGGTAATTTAATTACCTTTCAAAAGTTTTATTATAAATTTTACCATAGAATATATACTTAGCGAGTTAGGCCCAAAAACATTTTTCTTTTCTTTATAAAATATTTTCCGGAATTTTTTCGGGAATTTATTTTATGTAGAAAAATTGAAAGGACAATCATTAGAACATTATAAGAAAGTTTCATCAAAATCCTTAGAGCTGTCAGTAGTCAAAAAAAGCAACAAAATCGTTCCACTAGTTCCCGAGGAAATCTTGGCACAGACAGACAGACTAATGGCTAATAACATGTTTTTCGAACTCAAGGGGCTCTGAAACGTATAGATCCGTCGAAAACCGCATAAATTTGTCCCGATCGCAATACTTTCCTTACCTAATATAGGTATAAAAGTAAAAATACAAATAATAATTTAAAAACATTAAACTGCACATAAAAAAATTCAACTATTTTTTAAATATAAATTTTGCGGTCAGCTGTTTGATTATTACCTTCCTTAGCTGTTACCTTAACTTTCTTTGATTATGGGATTGGATGAATTTTCCAATTGTAATCTAACATCGTTTTCCTGCTTCATGGTTAATTTCTACTCGTTTATGTCAAATTATTATTAGTGATAGATACGCGATTGTTTTGAAATTAATTTTGACAATATTGAAAGGATATATCTTCCAGCTGATCCTATTTCGGGCTAATCCTCTTACGAGTCGATTGACAATATTGCAGCCCTACCTGTTTAAGGGTAAGCGAGATCAACTGATGAGATTACGGGAAACTGCTCAGAGCCTGTACGCTAACATTGCAACCACCATCGCCTTAATGAAGCCTTATTAAATGCTATGAAGGTGTTGGAATCCATATATATATATATATATATATATATATATATATATATATATATATATATCGGCCTTAGCTTAGTACGATTTGTCAATGGGACCCCGAGACGTTCTCATGTTTCTTACTACTACGCCACTCTTTCCCTCCTTCAGAAGACAATATTTCCTAGGTACATTCCTTTACCAAATAATCTATAATCATCGTCCGTCCTACGCATTCAATTTCCTTTCAATTCAAGTCATCTATCCACTCCCTCTCCACAAGATCTTGTCCTTCCGACCTTTATACCCCTTTCCGCAAATCGGCCTCATTTCTACACTCCTTTATTGTCCGATCCACCACATTTTGTAATTACATCCCACTTAAAATCCGCTATGCACCATCCTTATCCACATTTAAAACCCTCTTATTTCAATTCCTCCTTACAATTCAAGCATACGCTGGGTAGCCATTTATAATATATATCATATATGTACATAATCTCCCCTATATGTATACTATATTTTTTTTTCTCCAATCAATCAACATTATAGGATTTAGGTTATATAGAACTTTTATAATGTTTACAATACTATTATTGCATTCTTCGAACATACTATTATTACTATAACATCTTTATTATTATTATTTTTTTTTCATTAATACAATGACATGACAACAAAAGTTATTTGTCACTCATTTTTAATTCCATAGCTTATTGTGTATAGCAACTATTTTGCAGTATTAAGATCAATTCTTACTATATCTGTACAGTTATTTAAATACTTCTTTTATCCCTTATGTTTTAGTTGTTTTTTGTTTTTTTTTTTGTTTGTTTTTGTTTATTGTAATATACATTTTGGCCAGGTGTAATGTTAATTTTATGTACAATATTGTTATTCTCAAGGGACGTAGTCCCAGAATAAAGTTGATTCTTCTATTCTATTCTATTCTATATACATGTGATGTAGTTTGAGATCCTTTTACTAGCCAATTAAAATATAAGTTAATTACAGAAGCTATCACCATCAGCCCGTAGGATTCGGTTCGCCCACATCCGCCATCTGCTCATCAGCTGTTCTCTGCGTTCGCTATTTCCCTAACGATCTCTACCGGGTCTTGTTGTTATTTCAAATACAAGTGATGTTTTTTATCCATCCAAGTCAGAAACGAGAAATCCCTTATTTTATAAAGGAGAGCTTTTAATCAAGAGCGTATGAAGAAAAAAAAAATACTAGTCGTATATTAAACCTATATATTATTTCTAAAAGGTTTTTTTTTGCCATAACTTCGTCAATTCTTCATCAAATCCAATGATTGACCACTCATTTTGAAAATATATTCTTCTCCTTCACATACGAAAAATATTCCCATCCCCACGAAATTTCTGGAAAAAAAAGTAATGGAGGAAAAGAAACTTTATTTGCGAATAACTCAAAAAGTATGCAAGATAATTAGATAGATTACTAAATTACCTGCAAAACAAAAAAAAAATCTTAAAAATCGGACAAGTATTAACAAAGATACAGTCCATTGTTTTTGGTATACTTAATAATGTCTCCCTGTTTAAAGATATTGCATTTATTACTAGAATAGTCTACTACATGTTTTTTTCCTGGCTGATATATTAACTTTATTATTTCTTAAAGAAATTTGGTTGTTCTTAGATTTATTTGTTTTTAATAATTTAGAATATCCTGTGATTGGGACATTATTTTGTCTTTATTACTTTTATTATCTTTCCAGTCAGCGTTTAAAAATATCTTAGCAAAACAATTTGTATAAATATTTTGGTCTATTATGTTTAATGGAATATTGTAATCGACTCGAGAAAAAAATATTAATTCCTGCCTTACATAATACATAGGAACTATTTACTTCCATATTGTTTTGCTATTTGTTCAGTAAACAAAATTTTCTGCGAATTTTTCACACGTGCCAGCCAACTAGTTAATAATTAAAACAAATACAACAACCTGTCATTTAGGATGTTAAATAACGCTGAATTGCGTGAACTGTATTCAATTAATATAATTAAGATGAGGGGAATAAAATTGGCATGTAAAATGTGTTAGTAACGAAAGAATTCCTAAAAAAGTTAATATGCGCTGTATAGTCTAGCAAGCGTCCGAGGAATAGACCAAAGCGAAGATGGGAAGATTGCGTCAAGGCTTATCTGACAGAGTGGGCTTTCGACGGATCCCAATGGATGAAAGAATGTGAACATACAATGGTGGTATCGGTATCGAACTTTATCGCTAAGATTTATTATTATTATTATTTTTGAATTTCGCAGTTTCTTGGCTTTTGCCAGGAATATATTCACTTACCCGGACCAAGTTCAAGGGTTAGGCTCAAAAGTTTTTTTTATTTTTTATTTTAATGAAATTTACAACTGTATTATATTAAAAAATACAACAAGTAAACGTAACATTGGTTACAAGACATGTACAACATGAAGAGAAACTATCCATTGGTAGAACTCAAATTAAAGTTCTATATTAGAAGGTCCCGAGGCCATCTTCTTTTCGCCTCGGATTGTTATCAGGGATCGAGGAGGAAGAAAGGTTTGAAACGAGAGGGTTCGGATGGTTCTGCAGTTTGTTATGGAAGGATAGGTATCTGGATTGGGCCAAATCGGAAACATATGGAACATTAAGGTCTTTATGGATGATTTTATTTGTGACAAAGTAAGGAGCGTTGAGGATTTTACGAAGGATTTTGGATTGTAAGGATTGGATACGAGAGGAATTCGATGGTTTAATAGAGCCCCAAAGCTCAATTCCTTAAGTCCAAATAGGTCTTATTATTGTCATATATATGAGTCGTTTGTAATTGATTGAAAGCTTAGAGCGTTTGTCTAGTAAGTGCTGCAGTAGTCGAAAACGTCAGGCGGTTTCTAGTCGTTTCAGTCTGGTATGGGGGTTACTGAAAAGTTAAACTATGTTTAAGAACTTCCTGACGATGTTGGCTGTGCCGAGAACTGCTTTTTACCCTTCTTCCAACACTTCCTCTGGCAGTTTCAAATTTTTGACAGAGCGAATGGTATTGTCTGGGATGAGGCCATTGCTGAAAATTACAATTGGATATATTATTATTATAGTACGTACAAATCATAATTTTATTTACATTATTCTACCATTCACTCAAAGTAAATGTATGTACAACTGGTTTGTAGTACAAGATAAATAAAATACTGATTTAAATCGAAAGCATGGTTTGAATTTAACAAATAACCTCATTTCACTGCTGAAGCCTTCATTATACGTGAATGAGGTTAAATTAATTAGTAAATAGTAATTGCTGTCATTTGTGAAACGTGGCGCTTTCCTGTTTACCATTGGACGATAAGAAAATATCTCGAGAGCCCCCCTCCTTTCGACAAAGACCATTTGATATCTCTCCGGTTTTCCTCCTCTCGGTCCCATCCCTAGTTCATCAATCTCTTATCTCCAAGCAGCCCATTCCTCTGTTATCTGTTATCTTCAGTAAACACTTCACATTCTGTGTCGGCCGACATATAATCTAGTTATACAGGTCAATTATAAACCATTTTTCAAATTATTTTTTATTTTTATTTATTTATTGAATATTTCAACTTTCCTTCAATTGGACATTGGTCAATTCATTAATGTAGTTTTTTTTTTTCTAGAGAGAGAAACACTTTATTTTCATAAAATATAAAATATAAAGGATTGCTTACTCTTCTATCCTTAGGACAATATATGAACTTATAAATAAATATACAGAAGTATTAGTTAATATTAGTAAAATATATATATATATATATATATATATATATATATATATATATATATATATATATATATATACATTTTTATTATTTTATTTATTTTTATTTTTTCCTTTTTCCTTCCTTTCATTGTTCATGCTTTTTTTTTTTATTTAACATTAAGTTTCCATTTCTCTCACTTCTCTCTCTTTATCTCTATTGTTTTCAATTATTCATTAAATAAATAAATAAATAAAAACTCTCGGGCTAGCCATGAACGTGGTGGTGAATGATTCCCAGGGATTCGAGGACTATATTTTCAGCCAACCTCGCTACGTCCTTAATGCCGACATCTAGTTTTCCTCGAGGAAGCTCCTTGTTCTTTTTGGGATAGTTCCGCGAGACCCAAACCAGAGGCCTCTCACGGTGAACTCTCGCTCTCCGAAGGTCTCACGGAATTTATCTTTTAGGAAAGGGATACATTTATCGTACGTGTTCTTCTTTTTCCTTTCCACTTCACCCGCCTGATCGAGGTCATTGCTCTCAAAGCGGACAGTTGGATCCAAGATCAGCGCTGTCCTTCCTGTCTTGGGAACTGCGACGATATCCGCGTATCTCGTAGAGCCTTCACTATCGATGCAATATACTTCGTCAAAGCAGGTGAATTTTTTTTCCTAAGGAGCCTCATCAACTCGAACTTGACCCGGTGGTGACGACGTATTATGAGGAGGAAGTTGTTGGGGCATTTTCCCCGCACACGGGCTGGTGTTTTTTTTAGACTCTCTGCCGCATTTATGGCAATTAATTGATATTAATGACAATTATGATTCAGTTTATCACATTTTTTATTTTATTTATAAAATAAAATAATAAATTGATTTTATTCAGTTATCCAGTTGATATATATCGATATAATTCAGTTGATATATTTTGATATAATTAAGTTGAAAAAAATGTTAGATTAAACACTGGAAGGTTTAAATGTGGAGGCAGCCTTAATAACGTTGGCACATTTCTAGAACTGTTTCAGCTAAAATTGAATAATGTAAAATAGTAAGTTTTATTTATACAAAAACTGTAGGAGATCCCAGCGCCTCGCACTCAGCCGCATTACTGTATGGGAAAGAGCGAAAAATATCTTTGATTTCTTAGTGTATACAACATCAGATAATTTTTTTTTTTTCACAATGCGACTATTTTATCGCGAATATTTTTATAAGAATATCACGATTGAATCATAAAATCCTATGGTATGTTGTTATATATATTTATTATTATCTTTGAATATAAATGGCAATTTAAATAAAGCCAACATTTAGGTATTAATAAAATAGTTACATACCTACTACCTTATGTCCTTGCCAAGCCAGTCGATTTTTCTTAACCTATTTTTTTTTCAAATCAAAAATTTTTTTAAAAATATATATTAGTCCGTGGTACAGACCTCTTTTCATCGAATTATTAACATCCGCCTGAAACTTCGTAAATAGTTTCTTCTCATCGTAACCTACAACTATTTTATTTACGGAAACTCATGGGATTGGGTCGTTTTCAATCTGGAGGGGGGCAAACTTTTAAAAATTAAATTTATTTAATTTGGTAGCGAAAATTCGTAAATACACATTTGCATTCTACTTGGATTTTAAGATAATTTGATCATAAAATCGAGAAAAAAGGTGGACTTCAAAACTATTGAGCCGTTTGGCTTGATCTACACCCCCAAAATTTCAAAAATAACGAAGTTTTATAGGACAATCTGCCCAATATTTTTGAAGCCCACCTTTTCTCTCGATTTTGTGATCAAATTATCTTACGATCCAAGTAGAAAGCAAATGTGTGTTTACGAGTTTTTAGTACATAATTAAATAGACAAAGTTTGCCGACCTCCAGATTGAAAACTACCCAATTCCAAGAGCTTTCGTAAATGGCTTGGACTTCGTGAATGTCTTCATCTTATCGTAACCAACAATTTTTTTCATTTACGAAAATTCCGTAAAAAGAGAATTTTCAATCTGGAGATCGTCAAACTTTGTCTATTTAATTAAGTACAAAAAACTCGCAAATACTCATTTGCTTTCCTCTTGAATCGTAAGATAATTTAAGCACAAACTCCAGAAAAAATGTGGCCTACAAAAATATTTAGCCGTTTGGCTTATACAATTATTTGGACCTTTTGGAGGTGTGGTTGAAATATTTTTGAAGGCCACTTTTTTTCTCGAGTTTGTACTTAAATTATTTTACGATTCAAGTCGAAAGCAAATGTGTATATACGAGTTTTTAGTACCTAATTAAATAGACAAAGTTTGTTGACTTACAGATTGAAAATGCCGCAATTCCAAGCGTTTTCGTAAATAAAATAGTTGTAGGTTACGATGAGACGAAACTATTTATGAAGTTTCAGGCGGATACAAAGGGGTCTGTTCCACGGACTCTATATACAACACAATAAGTCATAATAATGGTTACATACTTATGGCCACATTATCTTACACATGTTACAATAAAAACCTACATAATTTATAAAAATGAATAAATGACATTAGAAACTATATACTGTCTTTAAGTGTATACACAAAATAAAACTAAGCACACATTCCCATATTTTATAAATTATTATTCAATAATCGGTGTGGAAAGTATGTTTCTGCTTGTTTATCAAAATTTGTAATATTACGAAGTTGGGCTTTGTCCGAATCGATTTTAGTTCTCATATTTTATTCATTCATGTAGCTCATTTATTATTATTCTTTTTTTTTTATCTCTAATTATTGGGGCGAGAAGGAAATTATATTCTCCTCTCAACATATTTATTGAGGAGGGAGGTCGCTGAAATGTTTGTGACGTAAACATTTTGTTCTCACTTTTTACTTTAATACAAATTCGCTATCTTCGCCATTGAGGAAGCAAAATATACCTCCTTTCACTAGCGGATCCAGAATTTAATTTTGGGGGGGGCTTCAGGCCGAAACCTTTTTTTTTTCATAAAAATAACGATAATTACTTTGGAAAAACAGAAAGAAACTAACTACCTATATGAAATGGTGTTTAAGTTATTCCTTAAATACTTTTAAATGTAATTACACGAACAATAATACTTTAAGAGGTAGTTTTAAATTTTTTTTTCCATAAAACATGGTTATATTTTTCCATTTTGGGGGGAGGGGGCTTCAGCCCGAAAGCCCCCCCCCCCGTAGATCCGCCCGTGCCTCCTTTGGAAGAGCTCGATGAAAAATATTTTATTTTTCACTTACTACATAGGCTCCAGCAGATCGTGAAGACTGACGGACGAGGAAGAAGGGAGGATGACATCGGGTAATCCGTTTTGGTTGACAATCGGGAAGTGAGGGTTGAGGGTGCATGTTAGATGAGGAGAGGTGCAGTTAGTCAGCCTGGCTATAGAGGCAGTGTAGTAGTTACTATCTAGACCGAAATATATCACTCTCTCTTAAAGCTGAGCCATTCAATAGCCAATTTAGAACAGCTATATTCCTCGGTACATACCTCTTTTCATCAATACTTTCACTTACCTATATATTTAATATATAATGAGGGTAAGTATTGTGATTGTGAAATTTTTTTAGTCTGAGTTTTCAACTGAAATACATGTTTTGAGGTCTCCTGTGTCCAAATAACCAAGTTCCACAAATGGTATGTGTGTGTGTTAACAGTCTATCTAAAAAAAAAAGTCGTACGAAAGTGAAATTGCAAATTTAAGGTTTTTATAAGCTTTCGATGTTACAGTAACATTTTCGTCAAAATCGGCAAGCCGGAAGTAATACTTTTTTACGATTTTCTCAAAAACGGTTTTAATGATTTTGATTAAACTCAGTATATCAGTGTATAATTAAGCAGTTTTTAAAATAATATAGTTTTTATTCTCATTCATGTTCTCTATTAGGGCTTAAATGGATAATTTTCAATATTGGCTTCCTCTAAAGTACTTTTATTTTTATTTGAAATAATTAACATTGAATATTTAATAGTTGACCGTTGCATTATAAAGAAAGGAGATGGTCCGGAGTGGCGGTCATAAATAGGCTGAATAGTGGCAAAAATAATTTATAAAAATCCAACGTTTCGACCCGACTTTGCTGGTCTTCTTCAGGGAGGTGTGTTCAGCTAGGAGTTTCACTTAGAAATGCCTAGAAGTTCTAATTAATAACTCTTTCCGAAAAAGATAGTTTTAATTTTTAAATATAAAAGAGACGAGACTGATAGTAGATAATATGGAAGTAAATCCTATCGATGGTAAAATATCGATGTTTTGATAATATCGACTATCGATGGCCATCTCTACCCTCCAGTACCTCCAACCTGGCTTGAATCATTAAAAAAAAAAATATTTTTTTCTTGGGAAAATCGAAAGACTTCAATTTTTGTAAAATATATGTTACCTGCTAATAAACATATTTTACGAAGTGAAAAAAAATTAAATCTCGTCTAGTTTCTTTAATATTCTATTTCATTTCTTGATCATTTAATTGGTTATTACTTCAGCCTTGAAGTCCCATTCTTCTCATATAGATTCGCATTTGCCAGTCGATGAAGTTTTATCGTACTAAATAATTTTTTATTCAATTCATATCCATCCATTCATAAATTAATATATTCATATTTATTTAACATGAATCACTTAATGACATCAATAACTTGACTTAAGATTGCCGATAATGAATGAATTAATTGGTATAATAATAAACATAACTGATTATTTGACACAATTAAAAAGAATTAATGTTCTAAGAAAGAATGGAAGAGAAGGGGGAAAAGACAATCTCATTATTTTTATAACACCGCTAATTAGTTACTTAAAAAGAATATTTAAATTAATTAATAATCAGGTCTTAAGGCCCCACGAGGTCATCAATGAGTTGAGAAAAACAAGATATTATTATGTTTTCAAGGGGATTTCGTGTATAATTAATTGGACGTACAATAAATAGAATTGTCATAATAGCGGCCATTGATATCGTCCCATTATCAACGAGGACTCGCTGGCAGAACAATGGGCGACCGGGTAGCAAGATTACGCCAATGGTCTATATTTAGATCCCTATCGATCAGTGTTAACTCTCGATGTAATATCGATATCAGTCTGGATAGGGTTACTCATATAATCATACGGGGGCCTGAAGCCCCACTCTCCCCAAAATGGTAAAGTGTAACCATGTTTTATGGAAAAATATATTTTAAAATTATCTCTTAAAGTATTATTGTTCGTGTAATTACATTTAAAAGTACTTTAGGAATCACTTAAACACCATTTGATATAGGTATTTAGTTTCTTTGTTTTTTGTTTTTTTTCAAAGTAATTATCGTTATTTTTATGAAAAAAAAAAGCTTTCGGGCTGAAGCCCTCCCCCAAAATTAAATCCTGGATACGCTAGTGCATATAATCGATATCTGGCATAAAGAGTGACGAGAAATAAAAACTCAACTGGAGATTTTCTTGTACTTATTTTATTTATTTATTTTCTTTTTTTTTTAAGTAAAAGTTCACAATTTTAAATAAATGCTGTAGTTTTTGTCTTGTCTGAGAATTGATGTGTTTAATGACAAAGAGATATTCTTAACTGCAAATTCTAAAATTGTTCAAAAAATACAACAAACAACTAATAAAAGTGTAAAAAAAAATCAATAAAAAAACTAATGCAATTGATAAAAGAAATACGAGAACAGTTAGTTTGATTTTTTTTTTTCATTTTAATGTTTTGAATTTCAAATTATCTTCTTTGTACATATTTATTTCTTCGGTATGATATATAAAGAAAGAAAGTGAATTTAGTCCCCCTAAGAATAACTATAATGAACAATGTAATGACAATTATCTGACATTTGAATACAATTAAAAATAAATTAATTTACGTAGTTGTCTAACCCTGATTTTAAAATAAAGAAAAGATACTGTTATAGATATATGATCTTGAAGTATATATATGAATTTAAAGATACGTACGAGTGAAATCACGTGTTTGTACAAATACGCAATATGGCACATACATCTGCAAGATATCAATAAAATGTACCTGTCATCTCTAAAGTACTAAATAACTTTATTTAGACAATTATTCATATATTGATTACTGAATAGATGGAAAAATTAATTTTGTTTGAATGAGGTCAAGTATGAGGATTTTCGTGTAGAGGTTGGTATAGAATTCCGAAACGATATACGTTTAAAAAATAGATTTTTTCTCTTATGGAAAGTAGGTTTACAACTAACAATAAAATTATGTGTTGTTTAATTTTATTTATATCACTTCGAATTTCGCTCTTTTATTTTTAAACATATTTTCAGTATACCAAAAGAAAGAACAAACAAATTTTGGAACCGCTGGTCATAGATATTCTTCGTATATGATAAATGAAATATTATTATCTATAGTAATACAAAATAATACATCAGAAGTTTTATCACTTAGATAAGTTAATAAATAACCTAAAACTAATTTAGAAGACTTAATAGATCGCGAAGAGTTAGTTTTGAAAGGGACCATTGGCTGAGAGAGACAAGGCCCGCTGTGGCTAAATATAGACCACCAGTTCGAGTGGGGGCGTCTCAGCTCTAACCTCATAGCTGTCGTCTTTGTCTTTTCTACGTGTGTGTGTGTGTATATATATATATATATATATATATATATATATATATATATATATATATATATATATATATATATATATATACATACATAAGTATATATTTATATTATTATAATAGTATATAAATATATACTTAGTAAGAAAGTACTGTTTTCGATACAACAGTAATACAATTTGAGTAAAAATTATCTGTAACTAACAGCTAAGAACTATAACTAAATTAGCCTCCTGCAGTGCTACATCCTACGCCCTGAAGACGACCTGCAAAGAAGGCGAAACTTCGGCAAAAATTAAAATAATTACTATATTTTAATTTAGTATTTATTTGACCGCTAACTCCTACTCATCATATAACTAAATTAACTATAACAGCTACAGATAAGTAGTTTAGAATCAATTATTCGTTTGCCCAAAGATAATCCTTGTACCTAAATTAGTTATTCCCTATGATGCGGCTGAGAGAAATGCGCTGGGATTAGTGTTGCCCAAATGCAAGACCGAGACGAGTCTTGGTCTTGCAAACTCAGTCTTGGTCTTGCGCAAGAGTCTCGCAGTTACTTATTAGCTTATTACAATAGAGATATTTCTGTATTTTTTTAGATAGGAGAAACCTAACTAAGCCCAAATTAGAGGAGTCAAATGCAAAAGTATATTGGTTATACCAATTTTTAACATATAGTAACTAAGATTGTTACTAAAAAAAAACGATTTTTTTTCCATTCCTGGTCTTGTTCTTGCAACAGTTAGGCGGTCTTGGTCTTGGTCTTGGTCTTGCAAAGTGCCAAGATTTTTGGCCGATTTTTGCAAACACTATCTGGGATCTCTTAGAGCCTTGCTTTATCTTCCGCCCGTGGGGGAAATAATTTTAAGTTTCCTCGGCTGACGGTAAATATCATAAATAAGTATGAATGTGTTTTTATATTTTATTTAATTTTGTCTCGAGTTTCATTTCTTTTGTTTTATTAAGTTTTCCTTTCTTTTGTTATAAGTTTTCTGATGTTTTTGTTATTGTATATATGGTATGAGTCTAACACAGCTCTGATACTCAATGCCCTTAATTGAGGCAAAATGTATTATTTTTCAATAAAATAATATTTTAAAAAAATAATGATATAGAGATGGTTGACCGTGGTATAATATGGGAAGCAGTTGGTGCGGTCAAATAAATACTAAATTTTAAAAAATAGTATTTTTAATTATTACGCCGACGTTTTGACCCACCTTGCAGGTCTTCATCAGGGCTGTGGCATGTGGCACTGCAGAAGGCAGTTGATAGACGTCAGATAGACTGATAGTCAACTGCCTCTTGCAGTGTTACATGCCACAGCCCTGATGAAGACCTGCAAGGTTGGTCGAAACGTCGGCATAATAATTAAAAATACTATTTTTTAAAATTTAGTATTTAATTGACTGCGTCCCCTGACCAATTCCTTCCCACAATAAAAAAAAAAATAGTTATTAGCAGGCGACTATTTTTTTAGCTATGAAATATGAGTTATCTCTGTAGCTAACAACTGCTTAGTTTTATCTATATTTGCAGCTAAAAAATAGTAGATAACATTCTTACAAAAACAAAAAATAAATTTAAAAAAACACGTGAGCAACACTGTTCCGTCTCTGATGTCGTATTTTACTATATTTTTTGTTTGAAAACGGTGAAAACTTGAATAGAATTTTAAACTAAATTTTAACTACAGAAAATTTTAATCTTATTTTTATATCAAAGCAGAGATGGCAGAAAATATTAAGAGGTGGTACCCAAAGATTAAAAAAAAAAATGCAATGTAAAATAACAAAAAATAAATTCAGGGATGGTGGAGAAAAGTGGAGACCTCTAACACCCAATCAATTTACTTATTAATTTGCTACATAAAGGAATGAGATGGCCATAAAATAGTGGTAAAAGTATTTTATTAAATGCCAACGTTTCGACCCGACTTTGCAGGTCTTCTTCAGGGCTAGAACGGACAAGATACAAAAAGATAGAGAATTGTGGAAGTTATATATTTAGACAAAAAATTATAAACAATGTGAATAATTTTAATAAGGTTATTCACATTGTTTATAATTTTTTGTCTAAACATTATGTAACTTCCACAATTCTCTATATTTTGTATCTTGTCCGTTCTAGCCCTGAAGAAGACCTGCAAAGTCGGTCGAAACGTTGGCTTTTAATAAAATAGTTTTGTCACTATTCAGTCTATTCATGACCGCCATTCAGAACCATCTCCTTCCATTATAATGCAATGGTCAACTATTAAATATTCAATTAATTTGCTACACTAAAGTTATTAAGAGAAGCTCTGTCGATGCGTAAAACCTTAAAAACAAAAAAAAAATGGCAAAGTGGGGGCAAATAGTAATTTAATGAATGATGTTGGAATAGGATCCATCTAAGATGCTCAAAGATTGTTTGAGGTTACAAGTCACTATTGGATCGTTTTACGTTTTAATCGTACCAAGTAAATCTTGATGCTGAATCGAATTGATGTTAAACAACTCTCCTGTTTTGGATAATGAAGGGACACTATATAATCAGGCATTCACTGAATCAAGCTCTATCCATTAAAATTATTAATAACTTACTAGGCGATAAATTTTTCGTTATCTAGAACTCAAAGTTATCTTATCTGCTTCGATTCATCCATTATCGACTATTGCGCTCCCTAAGATAGAGAGATCGATATTTGCGACACCTCTCGAAGACGCGGGGGCGACGATGAAGACAGAGATGCAATCAGGAAGGGGAGAGGGTTCGCTGTTTAGGATCTCCCTCGAGAGGGGTGTTACCATTGTGTCCTCGCTGGGGGAGATGATAGAGTATAGACCCTTCCAAGGGGGGGGGGAGGGTTTGCTACGTAATGAGGGGTAGTTTGTAATTGTTTGCGGGGGGGGGACTTTAGGGCTGATTGTGCCCTACCAGGTTAGCTAATGTTTGACCAAGTTGTTGGCTTTTAGTCTTGGATATAGTCACTGTCATATTTACTATAGTTCTTTAACATCGTCATTACGAATTTTTCACGTGAATCTGTTAAGTCTGTGTGGTATTATAAGTATTTAAATCAATCGATCCTCAAGAATCGAATCATAATTTGACTCGATGTTCTCAAATGTACAGTTTTCTAGATAAATTGAGATAAATCGTGATTCTTGCCGAATGCTTTGTAGGTGCTGCGGTTGCTATGGGATACTTATCACATGTCTATGTTTTAAAAATCACTTTATATCCCACAGGTGAGGAACAGTGCTTGTGTCCTCTGTGACGAAGTTGCTCTATATTTATTAATCTAGTCCTAGTTAATATTTAATTATTTAAGTAATAACAATTTGGAAATTAATAGAATTAAGTTGAATATATGTACGTGGGCGTGTGTATCAAGTGATAAATAAAAATAGCAACGATAAAATAAAAATCTCGTGTGTCCACTCACACGACTTTCCTACCTATTTCAGAAAAGTTTTTATATCTTTAAATATGTCCATTAAGAAACAAAAAACATTTATTTTCCTAAAAATGGATCAAAGAAAAGATTTGAGTACAATTTATTTGGTAAACTAAAGCAACGTAAACCGGCTAAAGATAGATCAGTGTACAAATTTCAATATCCTCTAATATTACTGATAAAAAACTTTTTGTCATATTCTAATTTTGTCAAACAATAATTTCTGTTAAAAGTAGAAGAAATACTGAAGCTTGTGTGATGCAGGCTACATATTTTCTTATTTTCACTTATTTTTCTTTTTTCTCTCTCATTCATCCCTTTCTGACACCAGGATATGAATCCGTAATCTTACATAGGAAATTGAATAGCTGTAACTTCGTTAATAGTTGTCCGAAATGAACGATTTTTAAAATAGTTTTGCCAATCTTAATCTTAGCACAGACAAGTAGACACACAGAGCAATGGCTAAAAATGTGTTTTTCGGACTCAGGGAGTTGTGAAACGTATAGATACGTCTAAAACAGCATTTCGGAAATTTGACCCGGTCTCAATACTTTTCTTACCTAGTATAGGTAGGGAAGTAAAAATAAATATTGTGGCATCTTTAGACTATTTTTTTTCAGTGACATTTTCTGGTATTGAATTTATTGAATTAATATTATTTGTAAACATTAAATAAAAAATATCAATTTATTATTGAACCTGTTGTTATTATATTCCGTCAGCCAATTAATCAACTGACCGTCAGAAGAAAAAAACACCGTGTTTTTATTTATTTTTTTAATTTTTATTATTATTAATTTATAGTCGTTTAGCTATTAAATAACGTCAGTTAATGCCTAATATACAGACTACAAATTCTGATTATTATTTGTCAACATAATTTTGAGGTGCGTTTAGACATTTCACAAACTATGGGAAACACAGATATTTAAATGTTTTTTTCGCTATGCTAGTATTTGTTTCATCTTTTTGTTTTTTTCATCTGCTGTCGGTTACAAGATAAGTAAGAAAAATGTTTGATTTAGCAATAATGTCGCTGTTACTTAAGTCAGATAATTGTGTTTTCCATAGTTTGTGAAATGTCTAAACGCACCTATAAAATAACAGAATAATTATTAAATATATAATTTTTAAACGTTTGTAATAATATTTTAATAAAAGATAGTTGTAGGTGTTCGTTCTCCCGATGCGAGAATTTATTTGTAGTACGCTTCTGAGTAATTCATTATAAACCCGAGCCTTTAAAGATTAGATAATCGATTATCTCGGATCTGATATACAATCGCTATTTGCTTACTATCGATTCATTGATATAAATGAGTGCCTCGCGGTGTAGCCGTTGCGAAACCCGATCCTGCCGAGATCGATGGGGGGCTAAAGGTCATTGAAACATCGATAAGGAGGAGTAGAATCGATAGTAAGTCGAGATCGAGCGTTGAACGAGTGCCAGAGCTCGCTACGTGTTCGCTTCGCCGCTTGTTGACCTCTCAAGGACATCTACGTCCTATCTACGTCTGTATTCACGTTGTGTGCTCCGAAGCCGATAATATTATAGTTTGTCTGCAATTGTTTAAATAATTGTTGCTTCATTTCATATATATTTTTTATAAAAATAAAAGTAAATAATAAATAATATTTTATAAAAAAATTATATTAGAAAAATAACTTTAGCATTCGTAACATATTTTATTGAATACTTGTGGTTCTATATTATCATATACGTTAATATGGAATCAAAATAAAAAACATATACATGTTATTGTAAACATCTTTATATTTCTAGCTTTACTAAACCAGGCGTTTACCGGGCACTCATTTATATCAATGAATCGATAGTAAATAAAAAGCGATTATATATCAGATCCGAGATAATCGATAAGTATTGCTCGGCTAAATTGAAAAGAATAAGAAATAGAAAGCACACGTTTTCCATATGTTTAATTTTGTATTGTGTATTTTTTATCAAGTAAAAGTTCGTTTATTAAAAATTTCGGAATGTTCTTTACAATTTTGAAATTTTTGCTGTTGCATTATAATACGCGAATTGTTATATATACTATTATAAAATGCCACGTAAAACTATGATTTTTTTTTTTTTTTAATCTGTTAGATATAAAACTCTGTTGATAATATTTTACAATACCATTTAAATATTTCATATTTACAATTATTAAATGTGACATTGCTTTCGGAATTCAGCTATATGTGAAATACGTGTACTTCGGGTCATTTATTCAATGCTCCAAAACTTTAAAAATAGCAATGTTTTTTTGTTTTTTAATTGTCTAACATATTTATAGATGTAGATTACAATCTATCACAATTAAGGACATTTATAATGGTTTTCAAAGAGCACGTTTACATTAAATAATACAGAAAAATAATAATTCTAAAAATAAATGTATCTAAACTAAATTAAGCTAAACTGAAAAAATAGAAACTAAACTAAAGAAAATAACTACCCAAATACACACATTTAGTGAATTAGATTGAGCCGTCAGATTTCCGTTGTGTAACGCTAACGATAAAGTTGGCTGGAGTCGACTAATTGGAGTGTTTTTGCATATAGATTAAAATATCTTAAAAATGGTACTGCATATTGTTAGTGAGGGAAATGTTCATAATTTCATCCTCTTTCTAACGAGATATTATTCAAAATTGTATGTTAACACAACACCGTGTTAGGGAGGCGAAAAGGAAAAAATAATGTCGAAAAATAAATGAAAACGAGTTTTATTGAAGATATAAATTAAAATATCTCAGAAGCTAATAATCAGAATTGCATATTGTTAACGAGAGGAATGTTCCGCATTTCACTCTCTTTGTAATTTATATTTCATATTATTAATATCTTCTTGTTGGTGTTTGAACTTCTATCACATACCTTAGTTTTTTTATGCTTAATAATTTCACTATGGAATTTATCAATTTCTTTTTCTGTGTTAGATCACACAAAATATTTTAAAATCCTGATTTCACTGAAAATCGATTCCTTTGCAAATGTAGTAGCTTATTAGGTATAATGGAAATTCCTTTCAGGATATAAATATCTGGGGTATTTTGATTATTGTAGATTTTATTTTTCTCCAGTCTTCAATTTTTTTAAATATTTAAAGTAAAATCCTCGAAAAATTTCAAACCGCGAGATAGATTTCTTTAATATTTGTTTTAGGTCAAAAATGTTGATATTCAAATTTTAATGCGGATAATTAAACTATCGGATAAAGTTATCTCTATATCAAAATCCCTACTTGATAAGTATGTGTTGAATTTTCTTTGTTTAAAATACGATTTACATTTTAATTCTAAATCATCGAATTCCTATCGTATCCAATCCCTACAATCCAAAACCAACGCTCCTTACTTTCTCACAAATAAAATCATCCATAACGGCCTTAATGTTCCATATGTTTCCGATCTGCTCTTCCATAATAAACCTCATAACCATCCGAATACTCTCGTCTCTAACCTTTCTTCCTCTTCGATTACTGACAATCCTACGAGTCGTCTGAAAAGAAGATGGTCGCATAATCTCATTTTGTAGACATATTATTAGAGTGCTACCATTGGGTAGTTTCTCAGCAAGCGTTTTCATGTGATTATATTTCTGTGTACACATTTGTTTGATGTATTTATATTAATACAGTTGTAAATATCTTAAATAAAATTTAAAAAAACGAACATTTACAACATTTCAATTTTCTATCTAACTATTCTATTCACAATATGTTAATTTTACTATTTATTTCCAATTCTTATATAACTTCATATTTTTCGGTTTTTACACTTTATTCTATAAGCTGCACAGCTTATTATCATTTATCTCTTAGCTCTTACTATTGTCATTATTCTAACAACTGAATTTTACTTTAATTTTTTTTACCTACACTACTTATGTTTCTCATACCTTGTTATCTGGTTCTTTTCTTAGCCCTGATGATGGCCTGAACTTCAGCTCGAAACGTCGGCTAATGTCAAAATAAATAGTATCATTTATTTTTGCATTCTTATTTGACTGATCACTCCAACTATTCTTTTCTTCATTATTCACGACAGTCAACCATTTACCAATTATAAAAAAAAACATTTTAATTAATTGTTGATGTAGGATGTCCTGTCACTGATTGATAATTTACAGATGTTTGGGAGACTTAAGTATTTGTTTTGGAGTATTGTGCCTTTGCTATATTAACATACAGGTACTGGTTTGTGGTATTTTTTTCTAATCCCTGAGAGCTACTTGGAGATTGCCGGCGTTCATAAATATTAACTCCTTAAATAATATAAAAGCTGGGATTCGAATCCACAGTATTCAGATCCATGCAATCTTGGAAACCCGTCTCATCGTAGTCGGTCATCATGTTTTTTGCTATACTAAATTACTACTTGTTGAAAAACTAGTATAATTAATAATATAATTAATATTTAAAATATTTATAACGATAATAAAATATAATATGATATAATAAACATAAGACTAATATTGTTGCCATTTAAAGAGCGATTTATTATTTGAAGTAGGTTACCCATAGCCTTGACATGCAATCTGCGTCCTCGTTGTCAAGGATCGTTACAACATATATCTATCTGCAATGAATGATTTTATTATATCATACTGTCTAAGATTTACAAATTATTTTGTTTATATTTAATTAAATTCAATACAATGTTTTATATTGCTCGTTATTATTAAGTCGATGGTATTTTTTATTTTATTATGAGATAGAAAAAAAAATTAAGAAAAATTTATTTAGTGAATAATTGAAAACAATAGAGATAAAGAGAGAGAGAAGTGAGAAAAAGAGAAACTTAATGTTAAATAAAAAAAAATAAAAAAAGCATGAACAATGAGAAGAAGAAAAAAGGGGAAAAAAATTATAAAAATAAATAAAATAATAAAAATGTATATATATATATCTATTTTACTAATATTAACTAATACTTCTGTATATAGAAACCCAATACAATTGGGCAGCAATCCTTTATATTTTATGAAAATAAAGTGTTTCTCTCTCATTGAAATTTACAACTGTATTACATGACAACATTAAGACAAACTATCCATTGGAAGCACTCCAATAGTTAGTTCTATATTAGAAGGTTCCGAGACCATCTTCTTTTCAGACGCCTAAGAGGGTTATGAAGAATAGAAGAGGAAGCAGTTGAAACGAGAGGGTTCGGATGGTTCAGAAGTTTATTATAGAAGGATTTGTATCTGGATTGAGCTTAATCGGAAACATATGCATTAGGGAGCATTAAGGATTTTACGAAGGATTTTCGATTTGAAGGATTGGATACAAAAGGAATTCGATGGTTTAGTGGAGCCCAAAGCTCGATACCGTAAGTTTAGATAGGTCATATTGCACTAATATATATGAGTCATTTGTAATTAATTGGAAGGTTAGAGCGTTTGTCTAGAAAGTGCTGAAGTAGTCGGAAACGTCGAGCGGTTTCTATTCGTTTTAGTCTGGTATGAGGATTCCGAGTGATTCGTTTGTCCATGTGGAGTCCTAGGTATCGGATTCGTTCAACAGAGATAAGCGGGATTTTATTAAAGGATACTGTAGGACAGGAAGTCATAAGTTTACGACGAAGAGTAAAGGTCTGGACCACCGTGTATAAGGTACCAGGTTCGAATCCCGGCTCATGGCAAAAATATTATTTATTCTGTTTCATTCCTCCTTGGGCATCCTCTATAAAGTTGGTACTGTTAATTAAAATGTCTTGATGGAAGTTAGTCGTCTGATCTACATATCTAATACAATCAGAGATATAATAGTATACGACTTTTTAATTTTTTGTATTTTGCCAACGTTTCAACCCAAACATGTGGTCATCTTCAGGGCTGAAGAATGACCCACATGTTTGGATTGAAACGTTGGCAAAAATAAAAAATATTAAAAAAGACTGCGTCCTGAATATTCATTACCCATGTTAATTAAAATGATTGATTAAGGAAGAAAACCTGGCGGTTGAGCGTGATCTGAGTCAAATCTCCTCCTTACACAACCGTTGGCCAAGAAAACAGTACTTCATTACCTTATATTATATTGTACCCAAAAGACACTTCATGGGTTGTAGTAGTACCGATTTATTTATTTATTTATTTTACTGTGCCGTCTTCAGTTCATTATTACTAGACTCCATTGATTACTTTACTCTAGTAGTTTGGATCTAGAAGTACTAACTACTAAGCCCAGCTCCTGCTATACTACACTGCTGCTAGCCTACTCTACTGCTAGACCACCCTACTGCTAGACCACCCTACTGCTAGACCACCCTACTGCTAGACCACCCTACTGCTAGACCACCCTACTGCTAGACCACTCTACTGCTAGACTTCCATACTGCTAGACCACACTACTGCTAGAAGACTGCTAGACCAGGGACAGCGTTGCGAGCTCCGCCTCGGATCGATCCCCCACCCCCCTGACCCACATCCCCCCGCGCCCTCTTTCTTTCCCTTCCTTTATTGTTCCCCTTCTCCTGTTGCTGTTGTCCCAGTTAACATCGCTGGCAGTTCTATCAACACGATTATCCCTGAATTTTACCCAATTATACATTCTTAATTAAATTATGGTATATCAGACCCTATACGGTTAGTCAGGAATGACACAACAGATGTCGGGGTGGCCGATCACAGTAAAGAAGAAACTAAACGGTTCGAATCCACCCTTGGCTGGTTATAATTCATTTCTTGGCGAATACACGGAATTAATCTCGGCTATCCCACTCTGGTTTGAATATGTTCAGGTATACCTCTAGAGTCGGAGTCTCCGAACTGCAGAACGAAGGTTTCTTTGACTGAATGGAAAATATTAAATTTATTAAATCACTCGAATAGGAGGTAACTACAGCATTCATTGCATGAGTCCTTCTTCTCTTAGAAAGCTCATTTCACAACCGAAATGTCATTTATAGAACTTTTCTTTTTTTTTAATTGAGTATTAATACAGTCTGCCACACTGAAGGGCATTGGTACTAGGGCTATAGCATTCATTCGCAAAATATGTAAATACGCAAGGAAAATATAATATAAATATAAATAACCAAAGTAAACAGTTAAAAAAAAAAAAGTATATTTATAGTACTAGTTTTTTTTTTTTTTATTACAAGCCATGAGCCCGCTAGACTTAGTTAAGGTCTCATTGCGGCTCTGGAAACTTGAATAATGGAGTAAATGGAGGTCTCAATTATGTGGTCCGCAGGCCAAAAACGTTGCTCTAGAACAACCCTCCTGTAAGCCAGAAATGGGGTATAAAAAAAAATGTCACATAAAAAAAAGGAAAGACACAACCGAAGATTACGAGTTCAACTATCGGTGCCGGTTCAAATCCGCGAGGTAAAATTTCCTATTCTGACAAAACATCTTCTTCTTCTTTCTCCTTGTTCCTTTCAGCGTGGAGGTACCTCAGTCCAGCCTTCATGGTATTCAGCCCGCCTCGTTTTTGCTGCTTGGAGATGTGGTCTGTCCACGTTATAGCCCTGCGGCCCAAAAATCGACCTCATCGCAGGCGAAGGTTTCATTGTAAATTAGAAAAGTGTTCGTTATTCTGTGTAAAATGAACTTAGTCTGACGTTTCAGAACTGCTGTTTTAAAAAATGAGTTGGTTGACCGTGGTTTTATACCTTACCATGTAACCAAATTATAAAGTTTATGTACTCGTTCGATGCAAAATTTAACGTTTCTTACTCAATCTCCGCTGGCTTTTAATACCAGTGAAATGGTTGAGGGAAGAAGCGCAGGGATCTCCTGAAGCCTTGCTTTCCCTCCACATGTGGGGGATAAGTATGGTTCGGAGTTCCCATGGCCGACTGTAAATAGTATAAATAGGTATGCCTGCATCTAAGATGTTTATTTTCATTACTTTTTTTTTTTTAAGATAATTTTAATTCTATTTTATTCATTTATTTTCATTCTATTATTTATATTTTCTTCCTTCACTATGATATTTTATTTTGTTCTTTTATAGCTTTATATTATTTGAAATTAGCTTTTTTTTTTTTTTTAATTTGTAAATATGGTGTGAATGTGCTTTCGGAACTCTATTATAAATGTCCTTTATTGAGACAGATTGTAATATTTATCAATAAACAAATAATCAAATCTAAAAAAAAAAATGAACGTTCTTTAATTTATTAAGACATACATTTTTTCGCTTTGAAGCATCTTTTTGGAATAGTATGTAAAAAAAATGTCGAAAAAATCTGAATTTTTTGGCTGTAAAAAATTTTCCCTTGGTGGCCCGCGTTAGCAATTTTGTTTTTTACGTGTCTAAACCCATATATACAAGTTAAAAAAAAAAACTTTCATATTTTTCGAAATGGATTCCGATCGATCTCAAATTACTGCCAATATGTTAAATCAGTCCATTTTTAAGCAGGCTCTCGACGGCAGACAAGGTTCTTTTACTCAGAATTTGAGTTGTCCATTAGTGTACCGTCCCCGCATTACTAGAACAATTGACTTTCGGGGTTTCCATCACTAATGCAAAAAGGGTTTTTTTAAATAGAGATTATATCTGTATAACTGAATATTTTTTTCAATTTTAAAGTGCTAAATAGAAAAAGGAGACCCTATAGATTCTAAATGTCCAATGGGCAAATTTATAACTATAATAATTACGGCGGCGTAAGCCAAAAAAGATCCTTACCCTGTATATATATATATATATATATATATATATATATATATATATATATATTTATTTATTTTTTATTATTATTTCTTAATAATATTTACAACTGTATTAAAGAAATACATTTAGTAAATTTGAACATATGGATATAATGACGTGAAAACAGTTGTTGTGTAACTACCCAATGGTAGCACTCTAATGATATGTCTACATTAGGAGATCACGGGGCCATCTTCTTTTCAGACGCCTCGGAGGTATCAGGATTGAAGAGGAAGCAAGGTTAGAAACGAGAGGGTTGGGATGATTCTGAAGTTCATTATGGAAGGATAGGTATCTGGATTGGGCCAAATCTGTAACATAAGGAACATTAAGGTCATTATGGATGATTTTATTTGTAACAAAGTAAGGAGCATTGAGGATTTTACGAAGGATTTTGGATTGTAAGGATTGGTTACGAGACAAATTGGATGGTTTATTAGAGCCACATAGCTCAACTCCGTAAGTCCAAATAGGCCTTATTATAGTCGTAGATATGAGTCTTTTGTAATTAATTGGAAGTTTAGAGCGTTTGTCTAGTAAGTAATCTGAAACGTGGACTGGTTTCTTGTAGTTTAAGTCTGGTATGAGGAATATATATTTAAATACTATCATTTCACTTTTTGATTCAACACTTAATCCTAGTAAAAGGGATGGCTTTGACCTTAAACCAGGTTCATCTTAATCTAGGTTTATCTTGCAGAACGTGGTTTAAGATCTGACTCGTACTTTCTGGCAACTAGAGGAGAAATTCCTCGGGACCCCGCGTCCCGTTATCCCGCTCCAGAACTGGTACCGTATCCTTCTCGGGCAACTGTACATGGCAGGGTATGGTGGGTATAACTGGAACTATTTATAATCGATATCTTTCTGAATTATCGATTTTATAGTTCGACATCGAGTATAGTATTAGATTAAGTTGATTTTTTTAAAATTATGTTATTAAGATATGATATTATGCATTGTCATACGCTTTTTCATTTTTTTCTCTTTGGAAATCTCCACTAAACTAAGAAATTTAGTTTTCTTCCGTTTGGTCAAACTCTTTGAACCAACAGTCGTCACTGAAGTTAACATTTTCTGTTAACTAGCTCAAGTTAAAAGTTAACCATTGTTAAAGTTTGGGTGTAGTTGTTGCAAATTTTTAAACCGAGTTAGTGTGACGTCATCTTATTTGTGACTCAGAACGATGATTATAACGCAACTTGCCGTCTGTAATACAAACTCTTTTTATCAAATTATTAACATCCGCCTAAAAGTTCGTAATCGTAACCTACAAATATTTTATTTGCGAAAATTTTCGGAATTAGGGTGTTTTCAATCTGGAGACGGTCATACTTTAGTCTATTTAATTTGGTACTTAAAACTCATGAATGGTAAGATAATATGACCAAAAAGCCGAGAGAAAAAAAAGGTGGCCTACTAAAATATCGTTTGATCTTCCCCTCTAAAATATCAAAATAACGAGGTTATACTGGCCAGAAGGCCCAATATTTTGGTGGATTACCTTTTTTTTATATTGTGATCATATTATCTTACGATTCAAGTAAAAAACAAATGGGTATTTATGGTTTTTTAGTACCTGATTAAATAGACAAAGTTTGCCGATGTCCAGATTGAATATGCCCAAATTTAGACAATTTTCTTCAATTAAATATTTTTAAGTTACGATGTTATGAGGTTATTTACAATGTTTTAAGTGAATGTTAATAATTTGGTAAAAAGGATTATTATCACGGACTATAAGAGATGAGTTGTTGCCTTGATTGGAAAGCGAAATCTTTTTTCTTTTTTTTTTGGAAATGTCGGGTTGTCAAAGATTCGTACTATTTCTTGATAGCCTGCAATAAACTTATAGAAACTCACTTTTCTTACGTTTCGACAAACTCCTTTAGTGGAGGTCCTTAAGCAGGCCACACTAGGAAGTGAAAACAGCAACAAGGCGAGATTAATAATATGAAATATTAATTATAAATAATAGCTCATTATAAAGAGGATGAAATGCTGAACAATTATCTCGCTTACAGTATGCAGGTCCGACTTTTAGTTTCTCAGATAGTTTAATCCATATCCTCGATAAAATTTGTTATCGTTTGGTTTTCGACACTATTTTTTCCTTTTCGTCTCTCCAACTTGACGTTGCGTTAAGGTACAATTTTGAATAATTACTCATTACAAAGGGAACGAAATGATGAACATTTCACTCGCTAACATTAGGCAGGTCCGATTTTTAGTTTTTGAGATATATTAGTCCATATGTAAAATCACTTCAGTTAGTCTAATTTACTAGAGATCTAACGGCTCAATCTAATTCACTCTCCAGAAAAAAAAAAAACGCAAAGCGCTCCTAAAGAAATTTTCATTTAAAAAAAGATGAAATAATTTTTAAATTGCCTATTGACTTTTTTGAAAATATTTTTAACATTCGCCCGGTATAGTTTAAATAACGGGCAGATCTACAGGGGACTGAAGTCCAGGTTTGGGGCTGAAGTCCCCCCCAAAATGGTAAAATATAACCATGTTTTATGGAAAAAAAACATTAAAATATTATCTCTTAAAGTATTATTCTTCGTGTAATTACATTTAAAAGGACTTTAGAAATCGCTTATACACCATTTCATATAGGTATTTAGTTTCTTTCTTTTTTTCCAAAGTAACTATCGTTATTTTTATGAAAATAAACAAAAAGCTTTCGGGTTGCTAAATTAAATCCTAGATCCGCTAGTGGTCTAAATATGCATACTATTTACCATGATCTTACGTATAAATATTTTATTCTACCTATATGATGTTATTTAGAACAAATCGATATATCGAACGAACCTGTATGTCGTGGTTGCTATCGATGTTGAGTACTATCGATAGTGGACTATTAGGGCTATAGAGGAGACTCCTAGACGCAGAGGTTACTGACTCCTCCGGGGTCAACGGCAGACCTGCCACGCCTGCCCGACATACAGGGGCTCCTCGTCCGTGTCCTATCTTCGCTCTAGAACTAGTTGGAGGGTAGAGGTCTCTGGTCGATGTGCTCTCTCTAGAGGGGACGTCTCAACGTAACGGGCGATACGAGGTTTACCTGAGAGGTCCAGGTACCGAAACAATATTTTTGAAAACACTCTTAGAGTACTCCAGAACACCTTTTTACCATAGCCCTGGCGCCAGGGCCCAAAATTCGATCTGATCGCAGGCAAAGGTTTGACTATAAATTACGAAAGTGTATGTTATTCTGAGTAAAAAAAAACTTGTCTGCCGTCTCAGAGCCGCTGCTTTCAAAAATGGCGGCTGATTTAAAGAATATTAGGCCAGTAATTTGAGGATCAAACATTGCGAAAAATGTGAGAAAAGTATTTATTTTTTTAACTTTTATATATGAGTTTAGACATGTAAAGAAAAAAATTGCTAACGTGGGCCACCAAGTGAAAACTTTTTACAGCCAAAAAGGTCAGATTGTTTCGATATTTTTGGGTTTTTCACCTATAAGTCCTAAACGATGCATCAAAGCGAAAAATGCATTCTTTAATAAATTAAAGAACGTTAAATTTTGCGTCGAACGAGTACATAAACTTTAAAATTTCGTTGCGCGGTAAGGTATGAAACTACGGTAAACCAGCGCTGATTTTTACCAAATTTGTCAAAATGGGACAAATCAAGTTCTCCAAGAGGAAAAACCCTTAGAATCAAAGTTGTAGAGCATCAAAAATTGCGTCTATTACTGCCCGCCTCAGCCATGGCCCAAAAATCGACTTGATAGCAGGTATCGATTGAATGTAAATTACGAAGTGTATGTTATTCTAAATAAAAAGAACCTTTTCTTCCATCGCAGAGCCGCTGTTTTAAAAAATTGCGACTGACCTAAATAATATCAGTCATTGAGAATCGAAGCGGGTAAAATTTGGGAAACATTTTATTTTTTTTAACTTCTATATATTGGTTTAGATGTGTAAAAAAGAAAATTGCGAACGCGAGCCACTAAGATAAAACTATTTACAGCCAGATTTTTTGCAACATTTTTTGTTTTTTCACCTATATCTCCTAAACGCTGCACCGAACCGAAAAACGTAGCATATAAGAAATTAAAGAACTTTAAATTGTACGTCGAACAAGTACCTAAACTTAATAATTTGGCTACTTATGACTTATTTAATTTGCTTCCAAATTCTGTATTTTTTATTTTTTTTTATTATAATTTTTTTTTTTTAATTTCTAAGTTACATTTCTTTAGTTTTAAAGTTTTTACCCTTGTTATATAGATATATATTTTTATTTATTTATTTTATTTTTTATTGCATTGTATATATAGTATGAATGGGCCTCACTCAGCTTGAGTACTCAGTCCCCTTAAATGTGGCAAAATGTATTATTTCTCAATAAAAAGATTTAAAAAATAAAAATAATTTGGTTAAGTAGTGTGGTAGAAAACCACGGTCAACCAACGCTAATTTTTATCAATTCCATCAAAAACTGATACACATTACTATAAATGGTAGCTTTCAAGAGAGTTCTCTGAGAGAACAAACTCACAGAATAAAAGTTGTATACCATCCAACTTCGCGTTCACTGAATACTAACAGTTTTAATATGGCTGAATGAAATTGGTAGTGAAACTATATTTAAGTATTTCTTAAATTAGAGCTGTGTTATTACTTCGCGATTTATTTTAAAATAACATTAATCGAATTAGAGCTTATCATGAAAGATCAGAGGATTAAAATATTTTATTAAAAATAATATCCTAAAACATGGGGCGTGGTAGAGAACTCGTTAATAATCTGATTGGATTTTTTTCTCTGAGATTCGTCAGTACTAGTAAAATATCTGATTCCACCTGTTGATTTTAATTTCGGCTAAAGTCATCATGAAATGCTTATAAGGATTTATAATCGTAAATTTTTTTTTTAACATTCACTTACCTATATATGTAATATATAGTAAGGGTAAGTATTGCGATCGAGTTTTCAGCGGAGATACACGTTTTGAGGTTCCCTGAGTCCACATAACCAAGTCCCGCAAAATAGTGTGTGTGTGTTTGTATGTATGTGAATAGCCTGGCTCAAAAACAAAAATCCATAGGAAACTTAAATTGTGTATTTGAGGTTCTTATAATCCTTGGATGTTCAGCAACATTTTCGTCAAAATCGGCAAATCGGAATTGGTACATTATATAATCGATTTACCACATTTTTACAATTTTCTCGAAAATAGCTCTAACGATTTTGATTAAACTCAGTATATCAGTGTATTATTAAACAATTTTTAATATAATGTAGGTTTTATTTCATTGATTTTCTCTAACAGAGATTAAATGGCTAATTTTCATTATTAGCTTTCTCTAAAATACCTTTATTTTTTTTTATTTGAAATAATTAATCATCTCACATTATCTTTGATACAAAAAATAGTTAAATATAAAATATGAAACAATTGATAATTAACTAAAGCATAAATAAGATATCGTAACGGATAATAGTTGTTATGGAAGAACCGAAGGTACACGAAAACACGACCGAGCTCACCCGAAAGAGTTCATATACATGTGGGGTTTTCATAAATGCTATCGTTGGTATTGTTTAATATTTAATTGTATAGGATACAGTGATATAAAAATTAAAATTTGTCTATATAAAGGTATTTAAACAAATAAAAATACCCACACTGAATTTAAATAAATACTTTCACTTCCCTTTCTCTGAAAATACTTATTTCTGCTAAGAAGAGAATGGTAAGTGAAAATCATATGCTGCTCTCATCATATTTTGCTTCCTCACTACCGAAGGTAGGGAAGCATTGTGTTCGTGCGAGAGATTAAAAAATTTTTTTGCTCAGAATCGAAAATTTTCACTCGCGTTTTACGTTTCAGACATCAAGGATCAAATTTGGTTCGGTAGTCTGTCTGTCTGTCTGTAGTCAAATCGATGTGACGGGCATATCACCTAGTACCGTTCATCCAAAAAAAAAATCGTCAAAATCGGACAATTAGGAGCAAAGATATGGTCCCTAGTTTTTTTTAGATGTGCTATTGCAAAAGGTTTATCTTTTTTTTTTATTTCTGAATGTGTTACTGAAGTAATGCTATTTTTTTTAGCATATTACTAATGATTAAAAAAAATTTTAGTCCAATAATTAGAATCACCTTTTATTTATTTTTCTTTATAACTAGGAATTTAATGTTACTTTATATGTATAATTGTTTGGAAATAATATATCAAAGAGAAATAATTTGCAGTGGTTTTTTTCAAATTAATTATCGTTTATATATATATATATATAAATCTTTCGTGCTGAAGCCCCTCCTCCAAAATTAAATCTTGATTCGGTAATGTATATACTATTATTAGAGCATAAGTTCGTATGTAATAATTTTCAACTTTAATTCTATGTGTATTAAAGGTGATATTTTGTAGTCTGCAACTGATATAAGTAGTCTGCTACTATGGAAAAATAGCAGATGAAAATAAAATATGAAATTATTCTAATAAAGCATAAAGAAATATTGAGTTTTTATGCACTCTTGTAAAACAATAAATAAATTTATACATAAGACCTTTTGAACTAACAGTATTGAAATTCATGTTCAGTATGCATGTTTATTTATTTATTTATTTTTTTATTAAGCATAATCAAGTATGGAATATTCAAATACGACCCACTGTTGTTGAATGTTGAAGGGTAACTGTAATCGGCTATTCCGATTCTGCTTCTCTCAGAGATTTTATTCTCATACGAAAAATTGTATACCTTGTAATATACAACGGAAACGGTGAGGAAGCTATACTGGCCTTACTTGGCAGACGTTTTTTTTCTGATGGCTAAAAAGAAAATTAACTGTTAAATACATATTATTAATAATAGAAGAATATAGGACTTCTTTTATTTTAATGGACACACTATAGATGTGTTCCTTTCTCCCGCCTGCTGGATATCTATGCCAGGATCTATCTATACCATCCACAAGGATATCTATACCATCATCTATAAGGATATGTGTGCCGGATTCTTGGGCGTCCTTTCTACAGGCAGGAGTTGCCACGTCACTTCCACTGGCTCCAGACACTCTCTCGCACCGTCACTTTTGAAGTTTCCCTTGCAACTTTCTCCGGTCTCCGGCGACCACATCATCTTCACAAGCCAGTCTTAGGAGTCTTCGCTGGCTTGTTCCATTTCAATCACAAAACATTTCAAGATTATTTACTGTATTTTTAAGTATATTTTTTGAACATCCATGACAACAAACATAAAAAAAAAACTAACGAATAAATATTTATCTGACCAAAGTTTAGAACTCCATATTCTCTAACCTTTAAAATTATTTTAAATCTTTCTACAAAATTATATAATTAATAAAAGTAATTTGAAAATAATATCTCATTTTCAATTATTTTTATAATATTGCACACTATAAGCAATTAAAACGTTCTAACCTTTTTTAGATACATAGTATATTTTACCAACGTTTTAAAATTTTATTATTGATAATTTAATTTTAAAAAATATATGCTACGAATTATCACCAAGAAATATTAATACTCCCTACAAATCACCTATATAGGTTGTAGTGGTATAGGATTATATATTAATTGAATTATATATTCTAAAGAGGTGAGGGGAGCTCAATGAGTACGACACTGTACCCCTATGTTCAACTCCGGCTGTGGCAGATAAGTATTCATTCTGTTATATCAGCTCGAACCTTGGAACGAGACACCTTCCTGAGCCTCACACACAGCCTCTATAAAGAGGATAATTGTAATTAAATAATTAACTTCAAAATTTTCAGTCAATTAACATGATTATTGTGGAGTGGGGTAGCTCAGTGGGTAGGGCACTGACTTCTAAAGCCTAGGCTCCCTGGTTCTAATCCAGCTGATGTCAGGTAAATATTTATTCTGTTATATCAGCTCGACCCTTGGATCGAGATACCGTCCTTAGGTACACACAGACTATAAAGAGGGTAATCGAAATTAAATTATTAAGATCAGAATTTACCGTTAATAATCATGTTTATTGGGAACCTGGGTAGTTCGGTGAATAGGGCACTGATCTCCAAAGCTTATGGTCCCTGTTTCCAATCCAGTTGATGTCAGGTAATTATTTACTCCTGTTTTACCAGACGGGGGTAGGAAGACTTTTCTGGGGCACATTCAGCCACTAGGCACATTCATAAAGTAGGTACTGTTGATTAAATAATTAATTAGGGGGAACCCGGTGTTTGAGCGTGAATTGGTCCCGATCACCTCCTCTGCACAACCGTTGCCTAAGAGACAATACTTTCCCTAAATAGTACTGGACCCAAGACTCTTCATGGGTTGTAGTGGTGCAGGTTTTTTTTCTTCTATTAATTAACGAATAATTCACAAAAATAAATAAATAACTATACCCTCTAAGCAGGGGTGCCCATCCCCCCCCCAAGATCGATGGCGCATAAACTTAACTCCTCTCACAAAAAAAATGTATTGCTCTTTTCTTCTTAAAAACAGAGCCTACCAAAGTAGAATTTTAAAAATGTTAAATTATTCAGGGATCTGGTTCATGTTTTTGTCCTTCTTTTCTGGTTTGAGATTTTGAAGTCCCAAAATTTGTAATCCCGTCGAAATGAGCCCCCCTCAAAAATTCGAAACCTCATCAAACTATGCTGTTAAAGTTTTTCATGCAGCCATGCTTCAATTAAACGCTGTCTCAGTAGTTGTAGAATAATGATCTATCTTATAGACAGAATGATAAACGCTTCAGAAGGTAGTTAATATATTTTTATCGTTCATTTTTTTTTAATTTTATGACGGTAGAACATAACGAGTTGTGATTAATCGATATATCAAAAAGTGTTTTATGGTCGATTAATATTCTTACAAGTCGAGGAAATGAAATAAGTGTAAAATGTGCATTGTCTTGAATGAATGGGATGATTATTGTATTTTATCTCTTTCGACTGCATTCATTACGTCATCATCATCAAGTGTTCCTTTATATTTTTTAATACACAAATGATAAATAAATAATGTAATCATCTCATAAACAAGATATATATACTCTTTATTGGCCTACAAAGAGCAGTGACATTTTTATTTTGATAACGCCTTCATGTTTTGTTTATCACGTGTTGATAATTAAGAAATATTCTCGCTAATCATCTTGAAGAATTCGCTTTTTTTTTTTTCAAACATGATAGTGGTGTTGACTCAGTAATCGTTACACTTAATTGTTTGTTCATGAATTGGTTTTCTTTAAACAAATTTTCAAGATACTTGAGGTATTTAATAAGATAAAAATTAATTCCACAGAAGTATTATTATTCAGAATGCGAATGATACATTCATCGTATCATCCTAAACTTTATTATTATCTTGTTAATTATTTTTTATTATATACAAATAAAAAAATACTATATAAGGAATAGTGTTGCCCAGAATCAGTCTTGGTCTTGTACTTTGCAAGACCAACACCAGTGCCACCTTACTGTTGCAAGACCAAGACCAGGACTGGTAAAAAAAAAATCAATTTTTTAAATAATAATTAAGGCAAGCTAGTTACTAATACTTGACAATTTTAGTTACTATATGTTAATAATTGGTATAACCAATATACTTTTACATTTAACTCCTCTAATTTTTCATTCAGGCTTAGTTAGGTTTCTCCTATCTAAAAAAGTACTTACTTTGCAATATCTCTATAGTAATAAGCTAATAAGTAACTGCAAGACTGTTACGAGACTCTTGCGCAAGACCAAGACTAAGTTTGCAAGACCAAGACTCGTCTCGGTCTCGCATTTGGGCAACACTAGTAAGAGAGTACAGTACTGTTTCTTGGTCAATGGCATTGCAGAGAAGTGATTTGACCAAGATCACGCTCAACCACCAATTTTTTCCTCGTAATTTGTTGTTTTAGTAATACACACTCTTTATTAGTAATAACAATTTTATTGAGGCTGGATGTGCCCTAGGAGGTTTTACCAACCCAAGGGTCAATTTATGGCCGATGAATCAGAATAAATAATTACTTTCCATCAGCAATTCTTGAACCCCATACCTTTAGTTTGGCTAGTCAGTGCCCTACCCACTGAGCTATCCTGCTCCCCACTTCTTGTTAAATTATTGTTATTATTCTTGTCAAGTATAATAATAATTAATACACTATTCATATCTTCAGGCTTATGACGTAGCAACCAAACTGAAAAATCTGGAATCTGCAATTGTTTCTTAGAAAAAGTGTATTTATTGATTTTCCGCAGCAAAATATGAAATTTTTCTTTTATAACTAAAACATCTGATGAGGTGCGCGAGTCACACAACTTGCAATTACCACCTTCTTCTTAACAGAAATAAGTATTTTCAGACAAAGGAGAAGTGAAAGTAAACATTATAAACTCTATATTGATTTTTATTTGTTGATGTACCCTTATATATACAAATTTTAATATTTATATCTCTGTAATATATACAATTAAATATAAAATAATTATGGAAGCCTGTTCTAATCTTCGGTCCAGCTCTTAACTTCTTATCTTCTTTTATATTAGAAATCAATGTGAAATGGTTAATAGTTTTAAATAAAAAAAAATAAAGGTACTTTAGAAGAAGCTAATATCGGAAATAAGCCATTTAAGCCCTGTTAGAAAACATCAATAAGAATAAAACCTACATAATATTAAAAACTGCTTAATTTTACACTGATATAATGAATTTAATTAAAATTGTTAGAGCCTTTTTTGAGAAAATAGTAAAAATGATATAAAGTGCCACTTCAGGTTAACCGATTTAGATGAAAAAGTTTGAGTAACATCTCAAACCTTAAATATCCAATTTCACTTTCATACGACTTTTCGTTTTTGAGCTAGTCCAATCATATACAGACATACACACAGTCCATTTTGCGGGACTTGGTTATTTGGGCTCAAGAGACCTCAAAAGATGTATTTCTGTTGAAAATTCAGCTTAGAAAATTTTCACGATCGCAATACTTACCCTTACTATATATTACATATATAGGTAAGTGAAAGTAACAAGAAAAAAAAAAATTTACGATTATAAATCCTTATAAGTATTTTATGATGACTTTAGCCGAAATTAAAATCAACAGGTGGCAGAGGATATTTTACTAGTACTGACAACTCTCTGACCGACATTTTATCACTCCACTCCATTTTAACTGATCGAAAGAAAAATAGAAACTGATTGGTATTATTATCCTATCATGCACTAGCGGGTCCAGGATTTAAGTTTGGGGAGGGCTTCAGCCCGAGAGCTTTTTTTTTCATATATATAACGATAATTACTTTGGAAAAAAAGAAACTAACTACCTATATGAAATGGTGTTTAAGTGATTCCTGAAGCCCTTTTAAATGTAATTATACGAACAATAATACTTTAAGAGATAATTTTTTAATATATTTTTCCATAAAAAATGGTTATATTTTACCATTTTGGGGGGGATGGCTTCAGCCCGAAAGCCCTCCCCCCCGTAAATCCGCCCGTGCATTCATGTAAGGAAAACAACCTGATAGTGGTAAGGATTATCTAAATAATATCCATAGGTGTAAACAAAGTTCAACTTTTGCAACACTATGGCAGAACTAGTTTTATATATATATATACATATATATAAATGTTGTTACATATATAAATGTATATACATATATATAAATGTATGTTGACTATTATATATATATATATATATAATAGTCAACAATCATCGTCCTTCCTACGCCTACAACCTTCTCCAATTCAAGTCATCAGTCCACTCCCTCTCCACAAGATCTCGACCTTCCGACCTTTACATTCCTTCTCACAGATCTGCCTCGTTCCAAAACTCCTTTATTGCACGTTCTGTTAGTTTCTGGAATTCCCTTCCTATCAAAATTCGACATTCTTCATCCTTATCTACATTCAAAACCCTCCTATTCCAATTCCTGTCCCAAAAACAGTCAGGCACCAGCTAATCTTTTATGTAAAATTACATATTATCTATAAGACCATATTCACATATAGCTCATGACCTGAATACTTATTATAGATTCGACTTTATTTTTCTCTTTTTTTTTTTTTTTTCAACAGAAACAGATTTTACTGTTAAGAAGAATATACATTTATTTTTTCTGTATTTTTTATTTTTTCTAAAAGGGTTTATTTATATTTTAACATTGTACATAGTTTTAAGTATCTTAGTATGGTTTCAAGAGTTTTTTATATAGATTTTTTTATTTTATTTTGTATATAGTATGTATAACCAATATTTTTTTCTTTTCTTTTCTTTAATGACCTATCATTATCTTAATTTGTTATGTTTGTTTTTATCTGGCCAGATGTAAAATTTTAATTTCTGTACTTTTTTGTTATTCTGAAGGGACTTCGTCCCAGAATAAAATTATTTTTCTATTCTATTCTATATATATATATATATATATATATATATATATATATATATAATATATATTTATACATATTATATATATAATATAAGTTTTACATATAATACGAACATTTTCTAGGACGGTTTTCAATGAATCAGAGCGCTGACTGGCGAGGTCTCAGAAGCTATTTATAGCTTCACCCTCAAACAAAAAAACCATCTTCATTTTGTAGATTTTCTTTTTGTTTTGGACATTATTCAACAATCTCGTTAGAACAAAATATAGGTATAATATTCTTATTATATAATAGATGACATTATACATTCTGTTACGATATTCCTTGAGATGAACATTATAGGAATATAGACTATTGTGAATAGGAAATCTATTGCGCTATAAGGGCGACCATTGCTTCCAAGACACAGCTGAATAAATATTTCGCTGACGGGACGTGTGGATTGCATTTCCTGTAATTCTTCTCCTTATGTTTGTATGTCAATGCAAAACTTTCGATTGCAGTTTAGATAATGTTTATATTACTTAAATATTGGACCGTTTGGTCTACATTAACCTCGTTATTTTGACATGTTGGGGGCTACGCCAAAAAAAAATATTTTTGTAAGTTACATTTATTCTCGATTTCGTGATCAAATTATCTTACAATTCAAGTGGAAAGCAAATGGTTGTTTAGTACCTAATTAAGACATTTTTTTATCGAATTATTAACAACCGTCTGAAATTTCATAAATAGCTTCAGCCCGATTAATCGATTGGAGTGATCTACACCCACAAAATAACGAGGTATTATAGGCTAAACGGCGCAATATTTTTGTACATGTTTTTTAGATTTTGTGATAAAATTATCTTATGATACAAGTGGAAAGCAAATGTGTATATACGAGTTTTTAATAACTAATTAAATAAACAAAATTTGACGATCTTCAGGTCGAAAACACCCCAATTCCTAGAGTTGTCGTAAATAAAATAGTTGTAGGTTACGATGGGATGAAGCTATTTACGAATTTTCAGGCATTTGTTAAAAAGGGGTCTGTACCACGGACTATTAATAAATAAAGCCAATAATAAAAATAATCAGAGCTTCACTTAAGAGAGATAGAGAGCGTGTATGAGGAGGAGGGGAATTGATTGCTCTCCCTTCCCCAAGTAGAAATTACGACAACGAAGGGGGGGGGGAGAGAAAGATGAATCGAGGTCATGGTCGATTCTCTGCAGCCTCGATACATCGATTATTACATCCATTCTCATCAACCCTCTCGATAACCTGATATCTCCTTTGTCATGTCTCCGGTGGAACATCCCAGCGTGGATTGTTTCTAGAGGTTACCTGTTGTTACCTTTGCTATTTGGGTCATTGCTTGCTCAATCCTCAGTATTATACAACTATTGCGTTAAAATGATTCGGGTATCTCTTGTCAGACGTATCGGTAATAGTTCCCCATAAATAAAATATTTACTGGTATAGCCATTTAAAGATGAGAAAGAGGTAAAAAAAAAAAAAAAAAATTAAGGCGTGTCCTTTGGACCAAACGATAGATGTGAAAAAAAAACATCAACAAGGCGATATTAATAATATGAAATATAAATTATAAATAATATCCCATTTTAAACAGGATGAAATGCTGAAGATTTCCCTAGCATCCCTGAACGTTTTATTGTCGGAAATATTTTGATCCATATCTTCAATAAAACTCTTTATTATTTGGTTTTCGTAACTATTTTTTCTCTTTTTGCTTATCTAACAAGCCGTCCGCGTCGAGATATAATTTTGAATAATATTTTATTACGAATACGATGAAATGACGAAAATTTCCCTCGCTTACAATATGCAGGTCCGATTTTTAGTTTTTGTGATATTTTAATCCATATACAAAAACACTTCAATTGGTTGAATCTAGCTGGCTTTACCCAAGCATTGTATGTCGGAGATCTGAGATAGCGGCTGAATCTAATTTACTCTCCACAAAAAAATTCAAAACGCCCCTAAAGAATTTTTCACTTAAAAAATACAGTAGAACACTAGGGTAATGTTCAGAACAATATATCTTTGCACAAAATCATCTAATTTCAACGATTTTGTTTTTGTACGTTAGGAATTTTTTTTTAAGCTTCAAGAAGAGTACACAACAGCATCAACATACTTTTTCAGTTATTCGGAAATCTAATTTTACCACTCCTCGTAACGTTTTTTTCAGCTTCTTTTTGCTAAAGTATGTAATATAGACTAATTTAAATGGCTTCGAAGGATGAGACTTAAGCCAAGTTTCTTTGAAATCGGTAGACCGTCAATTGGGTACAAGTATTTCGGCCACCATCTTGACAGAAAAAGTACTTTTCGGTACAACGCACTACATTCTATATGAAATAGCCAAGATGAGTATATAATCATATATAATTCCTAACGCTTTCCGAAGACGATTTAATTTCAACTAGGTTTAATTTTAATTTTTAAACTACAATATTAAAATATCGATAGTTGATAATATCGAAGTAGATACTATAGAGGTCATCCCTCTACAATCTATAGCGACATAGGTTTTTCGGCCGCCATCTTGAAAGGAAAGGGCGGATGGTAATGGCGAGTTCCGAGGATCATCCTCGGTTGCCCTTTTACATTGATATTGAATCCCAAAACAATAGGTTGAGTAGACCCGGAGAAAGCCGATGCCGTTTGTGTATTCTTCGAAATTAGTTACGTGAAAGAAGTTCTATGGTCCATTTTTTTTTTTATGGTCGGAAATAATTGTGAGTACATAACTTAGTTTTAATTCTGGTGATAAGAGGATTGCCTATTTACGTTTTTCTAGTCTACAACAGATTCTACGATATGATAATATATTTTACAATAGTTAAATTTTGGTTTATTATTTTAAATAATCAACCATTGTGATCGACCAAAAAATTCAAAAACTCAACCCTCTAAAAATTTGAGGTTTCACGTTTCAGGACGAATAGAATTCGAAAAACAAATAAAAATTTTTTGTCCGTCCGCCGTCTGCGCAATTTCTCCGAAACTACGGGACCGATTTTTTTTCAAATTTTGATATAAAATCAGAGGTCACCCGAGGATGATCCTCCTTCATTGACATTACTCTCCGCCTTTAACTTTCAAAATGGCGGCCGAAAAACCTACGTTGCTATAGACTGTAGCTCCTAAACGGATGTACAGATTTCAATGAAACTTCATTGAACGTAATTGTCTTGACGCCCTTTAAATTTATCTATATAACATAATTCAACCAAAAGAAGCTGGAAAAAAGTTACGAGGGATGGTAAAATTAAATTCCGAATAACTCGAAAAGTTTTTACTTTTTGTTGATATATTATTAGTTTTTTAAAAGTTTACGAAATTTCCTTAAAAAAAAGAAAAGTTAATAATCGGACAATTAGGAGCAAAGATATGGCCTCCGTTTTTATTTATGTTCTACTCCAAATGTTATATCCTTGGTTTGGTTTTTAAATGTTGAATGTGTTACTGAACTAATGCTGTCTTTTTTTTAGCATATTACTAATGATTAATGAAAAACAGTTTAGACCAATAATTGAAATCACCTTTTGTTTTTTTTTCTTTGTAACTCGGAAGGTAATGTTACTTTAGATGTATAATTGTTCGGAAATATTAAACCATTGTTAAATAATTTGCAGCGTTTACTTAAGAAACATTTAGCATTATTTGAAAATAGAAAGAAATGATTGGAATTGAAATTACGTTTTCACTATTCGAAAGTTTTAACCAATGGAGTAACAATATCTTCTGGCTTTCTACTTTCCGTTTTTGCCAATGCAATACTCGATTAATCGAAGGAGGCAGAGCTAATGCCTACTAATGATATCGATGGCAATAATCGATGCTAATTCTACCAAGCGGGAAATTAGGCGAGTTAATATGAGAGCAATTGCAGTTTCTAAAACTGCTTGACCTGTTTCTAAAATCTGGGGTTTCTAATGCACCTGTTTTTTAAATATTTGGAATATATTCAAAGAAAGTGAATGTAAGCGACGATATGTAAACAGGTGAAGTTATAGAGGGTTGTTGTCACATAGTAAAGAAATATTGAAGAATTTTTATTTATTACATGTCCTTGAGTCCTAAAGATGACCAATCAGTTATATGTAATAAAAGTATATATATATATATATAAACTGAGATTTCTGAAGTTTCATAATCGTATACCCGGAATTCTAAAACCGATAGAAAAAGCTACCCTCCACCGAAGATATAGAGCGAAGTCGAAGAAAATTAGACAAAAACAAAAGAAAAATAGAACAAAAATGCAGTGATGTTAAATTTTTCTTGTTTATATATATTGTATATTTTAGTAGCCGAGGAATTTATACACAGTGCCTTCTTTATCGACGACATGAGGGGTAGATACCAGGGGTTTCCCCATATCGATATCCTTCCCGTTTGTCCTCTTTGGAATTTCTTAACGGAACTTCCTTCGTCTATAAACCTCCTCAATTCGGCTCATTTTTAATTTGTATAAAATTTGTTATTTATGATTTTAATTGAATTATTTAAGCTATGCTTGAAAATATGGGAGAGATGAGAGATCGATTGATTTTATTTGTCTTGGTCTAATGCATATGTTCATTAATGAAAATAATAATACAAAAATATAATTTAATTGAAAGTGAATTTGGCCATCACCCTAAATTTTTTTATTAATACGAATTAATTGTTTTTAAATTGGATTTCTGATACCCACCTTAGAGTTCTTGAGTCTCCTAAATCTTTTATAAATAGATGTTTGAATGCCTAAAAATAGCACATAAAGTTACCAGGAAAACTTCAACGAATGTTGAACAACATTAAAAGACTTAAAAATATAAATTTAAATATTTTCCATTGATACAATGCCAATTAGAGTCCAGTAGAACCCTGAACAGACCTTGAAAAGTTTGTCCTAATTTTGGATCAAACTTTTTACAAGTCCAAAGGCGTATACATTTTTCACGGAAATAGCCAATTCTGATTGAAGTTCCGTTGTTTCCGCAAATAATGCTATCGACAATTATAAAGGCATTTTAAGCAATGTAGCAATCCAAATTTAGTACAAAAAATTTATTACAGGAATCAACATTTCTGTTGAGAGTTTCGATAGCTCCCCGAAATGTTCATCAACAATTAGTCAAATGAAGCATAGTCCTAATTAATGTTAAACAAATTACAAAGTTACACAAATTATGAATTTAGCTTTCTGTGTTTTATGTTCTATATTAAGGAGTTCAAACAACTATTTATAAAATTTATAGAAAGCTCTATAACTCCTGAGAGATCTATGAGAATTTTAATGTTAATTTCTAAATTTTGCCTTTTTGCGGGAAACAATTTTTTTTTGTGGTTCAATTTTTAATCAAATTCCTCAAACGGACACGGTACTTTACCTTGGACTCACCTTTGACAGAAGGATGACATGGGGCCCACATGTTAAAATGAAGCTTATGACACTTAACAAACGACTCAAACTACTTTACTCTCTTTTTGCCAAATCTTCAAAACTAAAACTAAAACAGAAACTGAATACATATACATACTTACTTAAGCCCATATGGACATACTCATCACGAATATACGGCATCGCTAAAAAGACCCACCTACAAAAACTTCAAACGTTCCAATCAAAATTATTGCGACTCATAACAAAAGTACCTTGGTACGTGACTAACAAAACTCTACATACTGACCTCCACTTTCCAACAGTTGACCAACATATAACGTCCCTTTATCAACGATTTTATACAAAGTTAAATGGACATAATAACAGACTTATAAGAGACATGGCCACAGCTGACATACCTCAGAACATGAGCAGGAGACTAAAAAGGCGTTGGATGAGGGATCTCCTTCCTTAGACAACCTAAGTTTTCTAACCTAAGACAACCTTAGACGATACGGCCAGCTATACAGACTACTAAACAGAAAATCCAAACTTTCTATTGAAAACAAATTACTTATCTACAAGACAATACTGAAACCTATATGGACATACGGACTTGAACTGTGGGGGACAGCAAAAGCTTCTAACATCAAACGTATTCAATCCTTTCAATCTAAAGTCCTTCGAACAATAGTTGATGCTCCGTTCTATGTAAATAACAAAATCCTACACCATGACCTTAATATTCCATTTGTCCTAGACCTTATTCCAGAAAAATTCTCCAAATTTCACCAGAACCTTACCTATCATCCAAATCCCCTTGCCCAATCTCTATCCACCACCACCCATCCTTACAATCCTCCTCGAAGGTTGAAGCGGCAGTGGCCCAGAGACCTTTTGTAAATAAGCATCTATTGGAGTTTTGGCAATGGCCAGATCCTCCACTCAAGCCCGAGTGTGTATGGTTAGGTTAGTTCTTTTGTTTATATACATTTATTTTATTGTATTTATTTTTATTTTATTTTATTGTATTTATTTTTATTTTATTTTATTGTATTTATTATTATTAAGTTTCTGTATTATTTTTTTTTATTGTAAATAGAGTGTGAGTGTGCTTTCTCTGAACACTATTATAAATGTCCTTAATGCGACAGAATGTAATATTTCTAAATAAACAAATATAAAAAAAAAAAAAGACAACCTAAGTAATTGGAACAAGTTAGGGAAGAGGTACTGCTGAGTACTTTCCTTTCCCATGCCTGTCATGTCATTATATCATTATCGCCATCACATTTGCTGATTGTCAACTTATTGTCGACAGGCGCAAATATATATTCTATAGACAAAAAAAAAAATTTTAAAAGTCAATCCGTCTTTTTATTTGCAGTTCTGATAGCCCTCTAAAGAGTTGTAACAATTATAGATATGAACCTTAGTTAGCTAAAATTGATATTAAAAGAGTTATATAAGTATTCAAATCGTGATCGTGAGCCGCTCTTAACTTTATGTACTAGTTTCATCCGCTAAAAGAACACCAAGATTCTTTTTTAAGAGTAAATCAGATTGAGCCGTCAGATGTGTAACGCTCGTAAAAAGCCCGCTGAAGTCGACTAATTGTAGTTTTTTTCCATAGTTAAAATATCTCAATAACTCAATAATAATAAAAATCGGACTTGCATTTTGTATGCGAGGGAAATGTTCATCATTTCATTCTCTTTGTAATGAGCTATTATTCGAAATTGTATCTTAACACGACGCCGTGTTAGAGACGATAAAAGGGATAAAATACTGTCGAAAACGAAACAATAACGTGTTTTATTGAAGATATGGATTAAAATATCTCAAATCGGACCTGCGTACTGTAAGCGAGGGAAATGTTAAGCATTTCATCCTCTTTGTAATGAGCTATTTTTTATAATTTATATTTCATATTGTTAATCTCGCCTTGTTGATGTTTTAACTTATATCGTGTGGTATAAAGCACACAACTTGGATTTTTTTTATAAAATTTAGGATGGGGTCTAACTTCACAGAGGTAATAATATTCTAAACGAGCTGGAACACTAAACATCTAGTTTCAAGTAGATTTTTTTTTTTTTTATATTTATTTAGACATATAATATTCTGTCACAGGGACAATAATTATATTGATAAATGAACACATTCACACCGTATATACAAAAAAATAAATAAAATTAACAAAAGTAAAATAATAACTAAATAATAATAAATAAAAACTATATACAATAAAAAAAATAAAATAACCTAAATACAAGTAAATTAAAAACATAAAAATACAGTCATACCTATATACAATCAGGCGGGGAACCCAAATCCCTGCGCTACTCTCTCAACCGCCTCACCGGTGCTAAAGCCGGTGGAGTTTGAGCGAGAGCGCTTTAGCCACATACACTCATGTCTTGAGTGGAGAATCTGGCCATTGCCAGAACTCCAAAATAAATACTATAAAAGATCTCTGGGCCACTGCCGCTTCAACCTTCGAGGAGGGTTGTAGGGATGAGTGGAACTAGATAGGGATTGGGCTAGGGGATTTGGATGATTGATAAGGTTCTGATGGAATTTTGAAAATTTTTCAGGGATAAGGTCAAGGACAAATGGGATATTAAGGTCATGATGTAGGGTTTTGTTGGTTACATAGAACGGAGCATCGACTATTGTTCGGAGGACTTTGGATTGAAAGGATTGGATGCGTTTGATGTTAGAGAATTTTGCTGTCCCCCAAAGTTCAAGTCCGTAGGTCCAAATAGGTTTCAGGATTGTCTTGTAGATCAGTAATTTGTTGTCAATTGAAAGTTAAGATTTTTTGGTCAGTAGTCTGTATAATTGGCCGTATCGTCGGTTATGTTCTTGTCTAGTAGAATTAAGCACACTTTGATTCCAAAGATGATTTTTAAACCTAAAATAATTTAACTTAATCCAATCTATAAAAAAATTGTAGTTAAGTTTTTAAACATATATTTGAAATTTATTTTTTACTCCAACAAATATATATATATACTTTTTTCCGGAAAAGGTTTTGAAGCAGGAAGAACGTGTAAGGAGGTCACATAAAGAATCATTAGGTATTCTTGTCAGAGACTCCTTGAGGGACTGGGACCTATCGATATATCGACTGGTCCTGCACAAACATCGATATTGTGCAGTGAAATCGATAGCCTGAGGGCTTGTGATTCGTCTCTCGTAGTTCGTTGAACCGCCGACTCACAGCCGCCCGACCCACTTTACATCGTGTTATAATTCTTTAGCGTCTTTTCTTCTAAAGCATATTTCAAAGACAATTTTAAAACATTTCTTTAATATTATTTTTAACATATATGTTTCATCGCATTTAGTGTTTATAGGAGCCTCCGAAAAAACAGTGTTATTAATTAAGAATACAAATATATCTGGACTAAACTGTTTCTTTAATCATTAGTAATATGCTAAAAAAAAAATAGCATTAGTTCAGTAACACATTCAAAATTTAAAAACCAAACCAAGGATATAACATTTGGAGTAGAACATCTAAAAAAAAACCGGAGACCATATCTTTGCTCCTAATTGTCCGATTTTAACGATTTTTTTTTTTTTAGGGAATTTTGTAAACTTTAAAAAAACTAATACAATATCAACGAAAAAGTATAAACTTTTTCAGTTATTTGGAATTTAATTTTACCATCTCTCGTAACTTTTTTTCTAGCTTCTTTTCGTTGAAGTATGTTATATAGATAAATTTAAAGGGCGTCGAGAAAATGACTTTAGCGAAGTTTCATTGAAATCTTTACATTCGTTTAGGAGCTGCAGTCTATAGCAACGCACGTTTTTAGGCCGCCATTTTGAAAGTTAAAGCCGGAGAGTAACATCGATGAAGGAGGATCATCCTCGAATGACCTCTGATTTTATATCAAAATTTGAAAAAAAATCGGTCCAGTATTTTCGGAGAAAATGCTCGGACGGCGTACGGCGGATGGGCAAAAAAATTTTTATTCGTTTTTCGAATTCTACGAGTCCTAAAATTTGATTCGTAACTTTTTGTTAATAATAAACTATTGTACTATAATTTGCAACGGTTTTTATCATAATTGAAACAATTTAATCTCTTTTCATTTTTTTAAATAAAAAATTAAGGGGAAAATAATTAGGAAAGGTAATTCATCAGTGAGTGTTACCTACCAGCTTTTATTAAAAAATAATTGACCGTTGCATTATAAAGGAAGGAGATGGTCCGGGGTGGCGGTCATAAATAGGCTAAATAGTGGCAAAAATATTTTATTAAAAGCCAAAGTTTCGACCCGATTTTGCAGGTCTTCTTCAGGGAGGTGTGCTCAGCTAGGAGTTTCAATTAAAACTGAAGACCTGCAAAGTAGGGTCGAAACGTTGGCTTTTAATAAAATAGTTTTGCCACTACTTAGCCTATTTATGACCACCACCCCGGACCATCTCCTTCCTTTATTAAAAAATAATCATAAGTTTTCAAAATGATTATCATATGCCATTATACCCAATTTTGATAAATATCCAATTGGAGTTACTCTAATTTCAGTTGATTTTATAAAGTTTAAATGCCAGTAAAAATATATCGTAAATATACCTGAAGATGAGTTAACAGGTGAGAACCCTGGTGTCAGGTAAGATTACCTTTGTCACCTGACATATTTCGGAGGCCGCAGGTGACCTGGTGCCATGCAGCATGCCACGCCACCTGCCCCCGGCCACAGTGGAAATCCCCTCGCCCTCCCCCTACTCCGCGTTACAGGGATTTATCTGGGTCATTCTATAGTACAATGGTTTAGCTGACTCCCCGGTAAGCGAACAGTCCATTCTGCTGTCTTCGTAACTTTCTACTCCTTCATTAACGAGTAATTATAAATATTTTCTTTCAAATGAAATTGTCTTGAGATGAAGAATTTTAATCAATTGAAATGTTTTTATTTTATTTTCGTCAATTATATTTCCATGATGTATTAGCAGCATAAATAGCGAAAATGTCGGTGTTATCAATATAGAAGGGAATATGCTTAAACATGTACAGAAGCTTACGTATCTAGGATCTACGATTATCAGAAAAAAATGAAATTGAAGAGGTGATTAAGGTTACACTGAAGGCAGGAAATGCTTATTATTTTTCTGTGACAAAAGTACTTGGCTCGTGTCAAAAATTAGAAACTATAAAACTATTATGCTATCTTCTCAATGAATGCGAAACGTGGCCGCTTACATTAAGGGATGGACAACGTCTTAAGATTTTTGAAAAAAAAGTATTGCGCAGAATATTCCGAAGAAGGATGAGTTCACCTGAGAGTTTAGACGGTTATACAACGCCGAATTTCGTGAACTGTATCCGTGTAACTTAATTGAGGTGATTAAATGGGCGTGAAAAAGTAATCGACTTGGAAACAAAAGAATTCCTAAAAGGTTAATATTTGCTTTGCCGACCAGTAAACCTTCCATGGGTGGACCGAGGCGAAGGTGGGATGATTGCGTTAAGGCCAATCTGACGGGACCGGGATTGGACAACGAACTGTAGAGGGAGGTGTGTAATAAGCGATTGGTGATGTCGGTACCGAACCTTCTGTTTATTATTATTATTATTACATTTTCTTGATATATTAAGGTCCCGAACGTCCTCTGAATGAATTATGCGACAGTGTATATGTATGAATTGTACCACTTTTTTCCTTTAAATCTCTTTTTCACTTTTTCTGGTCTCAAATCGTAATAAATTTAATCCAGTTTAAAAATGTATGCAATGTTTTTTGTTGTAACACGTACTTCTTTGTGGAAAAACAAAAAAAAGTAGCGAAAAAAGTAAAGCAGTTTTTGGTATATTCAAAAACTATCCTTGGGAAGGGGAGAGAGTTACGTCTCATTCCAGAAAAAAAAATCTACCTTCTCTTGATGCATCATAGACTCCCCTTTTCATGTCAAGGTTGTTGGGCTAGATAGGGTAAAAGTTTAGATATTTATAGCATTTCCAAGCCAATTGTAACCTTTTGCAGGTTACAATTGGATTTACAACAGGTTTAGAATATATATATATTCTAAACAAACGTATATTTGACTCTCTAGAAAATGCAGGAAAAGGCCTAAATATTCGAGACAGATGACCAACTTAAAATGTATAAAAACTTAACCCAAGAAAATCCGATAATTAGAAGAGTATATTGACGAATACTTAATAGAGTCGAGATGTTTAATGGCGGCCTTTTAAAGTAAATAAAGCGAAGGTCGTTACCCGTTCGCTAACGAGAGTCAGCGGATATGACTGTATCGATTACTGCAGGCCTCTCCCCTGCCTCGCTGCTTCCTATATCTCGCTCTTTCACTACCGCCCTCTATTCCTGACTTTACTAAACTAATTTAACAGCGTATCTTTACGATCAATTATAATAACTGAAACCATTCCGTCCTGGTTTGATAGAGTATATAAATTCCTTTAATTGTCAATCTTGTTTTTGAACAGAATCGGATATTTGTATCTCTGTTGATGTTTAATGACATAGTAAAGATATCCATCATGCATTGATTATTGCTAATCACTTTTGTTCCTATTTTAATTTTATTCTCTGTTTAATGAGGAAGATAAAGTCTTCGATAGGGACCCTCCGATATCGAGCACCATCAGTAGGAACCGAAATGAGCAGGGACTAAGATCACTAATTGCTTCAGTTGGCTGTCATTAATGTAAATAGAAAATAACATGTACACTTATTTCTATATCTTTTAAATTAATCGATTAAATGTTATATAAGTATAGAAGCTCTGTACCGTACTCTCCTCAATAGTTGAGAAGATAAGAAGTGTATAAGTACAAGAGTTAAAGGAACACAAATGGCGGTCGTTCTGGACAGGAAGTGGATTGTGTTGCCGCTCCTCGTTCATTGATGCTCCTTCATTTCCTGTCCTTGTTAGTCGAAGGCTGCCATTGATATTACATTAGTTGCAACAAGGGAAATCTTCAAATAGAGGGCAGCACCTGTCAGTAGAATTAGAGAGTTATGTTAATATCCAATATAAAGGGTGTCTCACTTCTTAATGACCAAACTTTGGGTGAGGGTTCCAGACACAGGCGGATTTACGAAGGGGCTTTCGGGCTGAAGCCCCCCCCCCTCGCCCACAAAATGTTAAAATGTAACCATGTTTTATGGAAAAAAACATTAAAGAATTATGTCTTAAAGTATTATTGCTCGTTTAATTACATTTAATAGGACTGCAAGAATCACTTAAACACCATTTCATATAGGTAGTTAGTATCTTTCTGTTTTTTCAATGTAATTATCGTTATATATATGAAAAAAAAGCTTAATATATATGAAAACATTAACAAGGCGAGATTAATAATATGAAATATAAATTATAAATAATAGCTCCTTATAAAGAGGATGAAATGCTCATCATTTCTCTCACTTACAGTATGCAGGTCCGGTTTTTAGTTTCTGGCATATTTTACCCATACCTTCAATAAAACTCGTTATCTTTTGGTTTTCGAAACTATTTTTTTCCTTTTCTCCTCTCTAACACGGCTTTAAGATAAAATTTTGAATAATAGCTCATCACAAAGAGGATGGAATGCTGAACATTTCCCTTACTAATAATATGTCGTTATGTCGTTAAGAACCCTCTGTATACATAAGGAAATATATATTACTCTATTATTTAAGAAAAATAATCGATTAATAATATCCATTATAGCTATAGTTATATCGGAGAGTGGACAACGCGTAAGGAATCGCTGGGCGTTTAGTATTTTGGTCCCGTTAGGGCCGTTATTCTGTGAGAACTGTTCTAGCCAAAGCTCGCATCGTTCGTAGCCTTCTCAACTTCCTCTGTAATACATACACACATATATATTACAGATAAATAACAGATATTTATATAGTATTTGTATATAAATAAATAGTAATATGAGAGTGATTTCTAATTCAATTCGTTTAATAAAAAATAGCTTCGAAACGTTTATTGAGAGCATAATTCATTAATTTTTCTCTTACTTTTTCTGTCCATTAACTTCATGTTTTTAAAATTAATATTTTATCACAAAATTTAATATTATTTTCTAAATCATATTAATTATGAAACTAGTAGGCCCGTGCGAAAAATTGCACAGCATATTGTTTTCAAATGTCAATTTAATAAGAAAAGAAAATAATGCAATGTATCAAAAGATAAAGAAATAAATTGTTACTTTATCGATAAATATAATCGAAAAAGAAAACAAAACTTAATTTAAATCATCACTAATGTTTGGAAACAACATGTTTACAAATTTCAAGAAGCTGTATCTTTGCTAAACATTGTCCGATTTCGAATTATTCTTTTCCTTTTGTAGGGAATTTAGTCATCTTTTATATAATTGTGGACATAACCAAGGGAAATGTGTGTATTTTTTTAGTTATTCGCAAATAAAGTTTGTTTTCTTTCATAACTTGTTTGTCTGAATTTTCGAGGTGATTGGACTATTTTGCCTGCTTCAAGGAGAAGGAAGCCTTCAAAATTGGTGGCTCAATCTTGAGATTTGGTGAAGAATTAACGATGATATGGCTTGCCGATCAAAAACACCATCGATGAATAATATAAACTCCTCCCTCTTCGATCATAGAGACCTCAAGTCGACGAAATGAGACATGTATTCAATGACAGTACTACAATTAATGTAAGGTTGTGTGGATGCGAACACTATGCCTTGCGTTATCTCGAAAATAGTACGTTTTGGGGCTTAAAAACGCAGGATCCGATAGTTCCGGAGGAACCATTCGGGTCTTGCTGTACGCATCAAAATCTTGAAGGTCCGATTTGTCCCGCATCGATCTATAGACCTACCACCGTTCTAGTATTAAATCCTAGCAAAATGTATGTATCGACTTTATTTATTTTAGAAAGAAAAACAAAAGTGGAATATACAATTCGCTAACCCCTCCCCCCGTGAAATTCTGAATCCAACGGTACCCCATTCATGGTATTTGAGCATGACAGGAGCTTATATTTGGTACAAAATATTTATCAATTTGGTCCTGAATATTTATCAGCCATGGTAAATAACTAAAGAACACAGCGAAAATAAATCGTCGTTAAGTCTGTGGTGGAAAGTAAACTATCGATAGTTTTTCATCGATAGTTGACACCGAAAGTCCATTATTGATCGGCAATGGCTGGAAGGAGACAGATCCTGGGGAGGACTGGAAGCCTGTTATTCTACCTGAGTCCTGGAGGAGCAGAAGAGCAGATGTCCTGCGAAAAAGGACGACCCCGAAGGACCTGCTCAGTATTCAGGAGGCGAGGCCGCCCTCACACCGTGTTAGCTCAGTTCATTACATCCAGTCCTCTCCTCTGATTGCCAACGTCAACCATCAACCTCATCTTGAAGTTGTGTTCAAGATCTGTAGGTTCTGATATAGCTTAATGTTAAATGTATTATATAAAATATCATTTAAATTAATATATATATATATATATATATAGATTACTGCAAAAGGTTGTGACATTTATACTCTTAAATCAATAAGAACATAGAAGAATTTTCCCTTTGTGAAATCAATATATTGTACTCTTTAGTGTCTGGCCGCAAGACCAAAACCAAGATTGGCAAAAAAAAAAATTGTTCTTGTGAATCAAAATTAAGTCAAAATAGTTACCAATACTTGACAATTTTAGTTACTACATGTAAAGAATTGGTATAACCAATATACTTTTGCATTTAACTCCTCCAATTTTTCATTCCGACTTAATTACGTTTCCTCTATCTGAAAAAATACAGCAATATCTCTATAGAAATAGATACCCGCAAGACTGTTACGAAACTTTTTCGCAAGACCAACACTCGTCTTGGTCTCGCATTTGAGCTGCACTAGTACTCTTGTTGTAGCTATATTTAATTCATAAAAGAGTTTTTGTAGTTTTGGTTCACTTACTGTATTTTTTTATGGAAAAATATGATCAAAATTCATACAAAAGTTTTTAAAAGTTCAACTCCAATAAAAAAACGTACTTATTGACGATACAGCAGCAGTTACAATAAACGCCTATCAATCTTCCTAAATGTTAGCAATTAAAAATTATATAAAACAATTTTATTGGCTATCTAAAACAATTTTTTATAGTCCGTGGTACAGACCCCATTTTTTCAAATTATTAACATCCGCCTGAAACTTTTTGGATAGCTTCGTCTCATCTTAACCTACAAATATTTTATTTACGAAAATTCTCGGAATTGTGGCGTTTTAAATCTTGATATCATCAAACTTTGTCGATTTAATTATGTACTTAAAGCTAGTAATTACTCATTTGTTTTACTCTTGAATCGTAAGATAATTTTAGTACAAAATGCAGGAAAAAAAAGGTGGCCTACAAAATATTGGGCCGTTTGGCCTATATAACCATGTTATTTTGACATTTAGGGGATGTAGGTCACTGAAACTTTTGATTATCTTTTTTTTTTTAATTTTAATGAAATTTACAACTGTATTACATGGAAAATACAACAAGTAAATGTGACATTGGTAACATGACATGTACAACATGAAGAGAAACTACCCCCCATTGGTAGAACTCAAACTAAAGTTCTATGTTAGAAGGTCCCGAGGCCATCTTCTTTTCAGACACCTCGGAGGGTTATCAGGAATCGAGGAGGAAGCAAGGTTTGAAACGAGAGGGTTCGGATGATTCTGCAGTTTGTTATGGAAGGATAGGTATCCGGATTGGGCCAAATCGGAAACATATGGAACATTAAGGTCTTTATGGATGATTTTATTTGTAACGAAGTAAGGAGCATTGAGACTTTACGAAGGATTTTGGATTATAAGGATTGGATACGAAAGGAATTCGATGGTTTAGTGGAGCCCCAAAGCTCAATTATCTTTAATCCAAAATTTAACCACTTTTATTATAACTACGTTTCTGGCTTTGTAATTATTTTTATTCGTAGTTACTGTAGTTGATAATCCGTAGAAACCTCGCGTGGCCTTAATTGTTATTAAGTTTGTTAGGAATCGTGGAAACAATGTTTATATCAATATTTGCTAATCGGCACGTAACATAACCTAAACGCCATGTCATTGTACATTTCTTATCTTATGTTCATTAATAAGAAGTAGTGAACGTGATGAGCAGAAATTATTTTTCAATTCATTAATTAGATAATAAAGAGATCTATCTCCTTCGTATTTTGTCGTACATTCTCGGCTATTTTCGACATTCTGTGTACCGCATGATCGTGTGATCTTGACCCACGCTTCACAGACATTTGTTAACCAGTACTAATGCGTTTTCTATAGGTAGTATTTTAACTGCGCCTCTTCCTAAATCCATATAATATAATTAATAATATATGTATATTTGTATTATAACGATTATTATATTATATATATTTTATTATTATTATATTATTACAGGAGGATGTACCCGTCCGGTCAGCCACCGCCGACATAATGAGAACTCCGTCAGTCAGAGAAAACCTCACCTAATACCCCCCTCACCAGGAGAGAGGTGAGTACAAATATATTATATATTAAATAATAATAATAATTTAATTTAAGAAAATTCATCATCTAATTAAAGTATGTTTATACGATTAATTAAATAAATACACAGAAAGAAAACACCAGTAAAAAAAAATATCTGTTTGAACCAAAGTTTATTAATTTTTTGCAAGGAAGTTACCATTTAATTTAAAAAAATCTTCAGTGTGGGGCTGATGAAATAATATTAAATTTTTAACAAGAATTAGTGGGCGTTATTTTTTATTTTAACAACACTTTCGTCTGTTAACATTTTATCTTTGTATTTAAAGTTTAATTAAAAAGAAATAAAATGTATTTATTTCAAGATTTATTTAATAAAAGTTGTATAATTTTATTATTTTTTACAAATTCAGGTATTACTTTACAAGTACTACTCCACTTGTTGAAACATTAACTTAAGTATTATTATGTCTAGTGAAGTCAGTTCGAATGCGGTCTGGGCGAGTTGAAATTTCGAGTTAGAGTTTTGAGAAAACACTTTTTGGTTGAAGCCTCCTCTAATGAAAAAAATATTAAAAAAATATCTCTCAAAGTATTATTGTTCGTATAATTACATTTAATAGGACCCCAAGAATCACTAGCGGATCCAGGATTTCATTTTGGGGGGAGGGGCTTCAGTCCGAAAGGTTTTTATTTTCTTGTCGAAAGTCTGTGTATAACGATAACTGCTCTAAAAAAAAAAAAGAAAGATACTATCTACATATATATATAACAGTGTTTATGTGATTTTTGAAGTCATATTAAATGTAATTACACGAGCAATAATACTTTAAGAGATATTTTTTACCATAAAACATGGTTACATTTTACCATTTTGGGGGGGAGCCCGAAAGTCTCCCCTCCCCGTAGATCCGCCTGTGCCAAAAATCACTTAAGGAGGAACTTTCAGCCGGAAAGTCTGAATATATATATATATATATATTCAGTTCTCCCGAAAGTTCCTCCCTCTCAAAATTAAATCCTGGATCCACTAGTAGTAGGAAGTCAGTCAAAAGTGTTGAGCAAGCACAAAACTCGAAAGCAGCGATGTAATTATAGCTATTTAACGTCATGATTTTAATGAGCAATAAAAGTAACAGTCGTTCACAATTGTATCGGTTTAATAATACTTAACAAGTGTTGCTACAAATTTATGGTTGGCGCAAGTTCCCATGACAACGCTGTAAATGGAATTCCGAGAATAGCCGAGTGTGTCCGAAAGTAAACGAATGTGACCGAACTATCTGATAATGCCTCGACAACAACTGAAAAAGAACCCGTTTGTGTTTGTTTAGCTCTTAAAATCGAGCGAAGCGGGCGGGACTCGAAAGCTGTGAAGTAATTAAAGCTAACTTTTATTTATATAGTATAATATAAATATAAATATATATTATTGATTATACTATATGTATTTCGAAAGACGTCCTTTCGAATACTACTATAGAAAACGATATTATTTATGGACCATACAGAATATACTGGCAAAATGACTTTACTTCTATCAGACCGTTCCATTTATTCTCCTACATCCCGTGATCCCACCTCATCATTAAAAACCAAATTTAATCTACACCTAAAAAATCTTTTAAATTCTAAACTCATAAACTATCCTACTTACAGAAACCAATTTTACAGTACAACGCGAACTCAATAATTCTCTCCCTTTTCTCGACCTTCTAATCATTAAAAATCCCATCAATACCATATCCACAGACTGGTACACCAAACCAACTTACACTGGCAGACTTCTAAATTTCCATTCTAAACATCCCTACCACCAAAAAATTAACGTCGCTAAAAATCTCATCCCCCGTAATCTCTCTCTCTCTGATCCCCAATTTCATGTTACCAATATCAAATGCATAAAACAGATCCTGTCAAACAATAATTTTCCTCTCCATGTCATTAACAAACTTATAACAGACCACAATAATCGCTCTTCCTCACTCTCGACTTTCACTAATTCTCCACAACCCATTTCGGCCTCTATATACCGATCTCTCTCTACCTTATATTCCTAACCTTTCGGACAACATAAACAAAGATTTTTTAGCTTACGACTTGCATTCAAATCTCACAACACACTCTCTAAATTATACACATCCTTAAAAGATCCTGTTCCTCTCTCACACCGCTCTCATATCGTTTACCGTATTCCGTGTTCTACCCCCACAACTACTTTAGAAAACTACTACAGAAAACGAGGAGAAGAATAGTTGTGGTGATCAGTCAAATAAGAAGGCAAAAATAAATGATAATATTTATTTTGTCATTTATTTTTGCCTTCTCATTTGACTAATCACCCCAACTATTCTTCTCCTCGTTATTCACGACAATAAACTATTTAACCACTATTACTACAGAAAACACATTAGTGCTGGTTCACAAATGTCTGGTGAAGCGCGAGTCAAGATCACACGATCATGTGGCACATAGAATGCCGAAAATAGCCGAGAATGTACGACATAATACGAGAACGATCTCTCGACTCTTTATTTACTCGATTTTAACTGAAATAGACCGGTTTTCAGTTAAAAAAATCGTTATTTTTTCTCACAAATTTGCGATATATTGACTTAATTTCTATTTACTCTGTATCTTTTTCTTCTCGTTAGTAATTTATATATATATATATATTTTCTATTATTTTTTAAACCATATTTAATTTTATAATAGTAGTTTTATGATTGAAAAATAAATCAATCAGTACAATTTGAGAGCAATGATAACCGTCAGCAGTTTTTTGCCCCTAAACCCAAAACAACAACAACAAAGAAGTCTTAAATTGCCATCTAAATAAATGGAGGTTATACCGAGAACACTTCGTCAATACTCGGCCATTCTCGGAATCTATTTATAGCGTGATCGTTTGATCTTGGCCCAACCATCAAAATATTGCAATACTCATAGTCCGTGGTGCAGACCTCTTTTTATGAAATTATTAATACTATTACTAGCACTTACTAGTAGTAATTATTATTATTAGTAGTACTCTTGTTGTAGCAATATTTAATTTATAAAAGAGTTTTTGTTATTTTGGTTCACTTATTGTATTTTTTTATCGAAAAATATTGTCGAAATTCATACAAGTTTTTAAAAGTTCGACTCTATCAAAAATGTACTCAGTGACGATATAACAGCAGTTACAATAAACGCCTTCAATCTTCATAAACGTAAGCAATTAAAAAATATATAAAACAATTTTATTGGCTATCTAAAACCATTTTTTATAGTCCTTGGTACAGACCCCATTTTATCAGATTATTAACATCCGCCTGAAACTTCGTGGATAGCTTCATCTCATCGTAAACTACAACTATTTTATTTACGAAAATTCTCGGAATAAAAGCGTTTTCAATCTGGAGGTCGGCAAACTTTGTCAATTCAATTAGGCACTAAAAACTCATAAATACTAATTTTTTTCCACTTGGATCGTAAGATGATAATGAAATGAAATGAAATGAAAATAATTCTATTATTCTGGGACTAGTGTCCCTTTAGAACAAGTCACAAATACAGAATATATATCAATATTCTGGTGTGTCATACAAATCAGAATATACAATATTCTGGTGTGTCATGAAATACAATTCAATATTTACAGGTTGATTCGGAGTACAATAAAGTTATAAATGATAAAAGATATAAATACGTTTAAATTTAAAATATACAGAGAAAGTAATTAAGTGAACGAAATATCGATGAATTACAAAATAATCAGTGTATTTGATCACAAAATAGATAAAAAAAGTTAGTCTACAAAAATATCGGACCGTTTGGCCTATATAACCTCGTTATTTTAACAATGTGGGGGTGTAGGTCACCTCAATCGGCTCAATATTTTTGGAGGTCGCCTTTTTCCTCGAGGAGTCTTTACTATGGACTATTGTAAAGTAATAACTAAATCTATTTTTCATCAAAAGATGAGTATATTTTTCAAGAGTTTATTATATGGTTAATTTTTATTAAGATAGCAATAAACGGCTCAAGTATCAAATTTAGGTTACGGAATGTATTATGTAACGTTGTTTATGTTTATGTCGAATTTTAAAAGAAAATTTAATTTTAATCATTTATTTATTTTTCATTAGCAGTGAAGGTTAATTTGTTAATCATTGGTTTTGATTAAGTATGTGTGTAAATATATAATAATTTGCTAATATATTTTTCGAATCATCCAGCAATCACTTTATTTTTGGCTTTTTTTTTATAAATTTGTTGAAAATTCAACAAAAATTAAATTAATTCTTTTTTTTTTTGGTACATTATATTGATTGTATTAACGAACAAATATTAATACAATAATTTAATTGTCAAGAAAAGTTTAAATTATTTTTTTTTTAATTTACTATTATTTTTTTTTTTAATTTAACTTCCTTCATTTTATACGTAGGTCATTTAAGAAGGCCTCTATTATGAAAATTATATATTTATAATAATAAAACTTAATTAAAAAATAATTTGCTGAATATCTTGAATTTTTTATTTAACGTGTGCAATTTAACAATTTGTTTTATATATTTACCGAATCTTAGAGGTAATTTAAATTGTATATACTTCTCCACAGTATGAGTACTATCAATACCTTTTTTATGAACTAAAATAATATATACCTAATCTGAACTACATATAATGAATAGTTGAAGGGTTGTTTATTAAAATTCATATATCACTATTGAAAAAATCATTTTTATTTCCTTTATTTTGTTCGGAAGTTGGACCATATCATAAAAAAATATGAAATTTTAATATTGAATGCATTATTCTCTCTGCACAAAGAAAGATGGAAAGGGCGAAGCTATAAATTTTTCAAGCTATAAATTTTGGTCTTCTTATAGACACCAGTAAATACTGATTTTTCTCTCTTATAAAAAATAATTTTTCATTATGTTTTGAGTCAGAAATAATACAGTGGAATTCTCGTATATTTTTAGCGAGAAATATATAATACTGGAATGGCTGGATTAATATATTTGTCAGAGAACATGTTTATGTTTTCCTGCTGAGGAAGATATAATTAGAATGTTGTAAACAGGAAACCTAGTGACATCCCAACTCTGTGTACAGTACACTCTACAATCGGCTCTCTCGTAATTACGTAATTATCTATCTGGCATTGTACTGTTCAATTATCTATATCAAATATGATTTTTATCATTAACACACGTATTTCATTAGCTTAATTTTGGTTTATTATTTTCAATAATCAACCATTGTGATCGACCAAAAAATTGAAAAACTTAACCCCCTCTCAAAATTTGAGGTTTCACGTTTCTTGAATTGAATTCGAAAAATGAATAAAATTATTTTTGTCCATCCGCCGTCCGTGCATTTTCTCCGAAACTACTGAACCGATTTTTTTTTTTTCAAATTTGTTTATAAAATTAGAGGTCACCCGAGGATGATCCTCCTTCATCGACATTACTATCCGCCTTTTACATTCAAAAAACCTGCCTTGCTATAGACTGTAGCTCCTAAACGAATGTACCGATTTCAATGAAACTTCGCTAAAGTCATTTTCCCGACGATCTTTAAATTTATCTGTATAACCTACTGCAACGAAAAGAAGCTGGAAAAAAAGTTAAGAGGGATGGTAAAATTAAATTCCGAATAATTCAAAAAGTTTACACTTTTTTGTAGATATTGTATATGGTCGATTTGGTTTTTTAAAAGTTTACGGAATTTCCTAAAAAAAAAAAAATCGGACAATTAGGAGCAAAGATATGATCATCAGTTCTTTTTTATATGTTCTACTCCAAATGTTATATCCTTTGTTTGGTTTTTAAATTTTGAATTTAATACTGAATTAATGCTATTTTTTTAGCAGATTACTAATAATTAAAAAAAAAAATGTTTAGTCCAATAATTGAAATCACCTTTTGTTTATTTTTCTTTGTAACTCGGAAGGTAATGTTACTTTAGATGTATAATTGTTTGGAAATATTACCATTGTGAAATAATTCGCAGCGTTTTTTATTTATTTTCAATAAGTTGATTAAATATATTTACTTTCACTTACCTAGATATACAATATATAGTAAGAGTAAGAGTATTGCGATCGTAAAAATTTTCAAATGCGAGTTTTTAACGGAAATACATGTTTTGAGGTTTCTTGAGTCCAAATATCAAAGGCCCGCAAAATGGTCTGCGTGTATGTATTTGATCAGTCTAGCTCAAAAACAAAAAATCGTATGAAAGTGACATTGCATATTTAAGGTTTTTATTAGCATCCGATGCTACAGCAACATTTTCGTCAAAATCGGCGAACCCGAAGTGAGACTTTATATAATCGATTTAATACATTTTTATGATTTTCTCAAAAACGGCTGTTACGATTTTTAAACAATAACACATACCCAGTGCCGTTCTGCCACTGCTGCTGTTGAAGAAAGATGCCGAGCCTGTCCTAATGCTCAACTAAATCACTTTGAACAACATTTAATATGAATTTAATGTTTATGTTTAACTAATAAAGTAGTTGGAACAAATAAATAGGATTTATTTATTTCATATAACGTAAATAATTCATAACTACGAAAATATTTAGGTGTAAATATTTCCTAAACAAACCGTTTGCGGACATACCTTCAGAGGAATTTTTTTGTTTTGAGTTCCTTAGTTCATTTTTGTAGTTTGGCCACTTAACTAAAACACGGTTCAGAACTAATTAGGACAAGCACTGTTTCTTAGTCTACAGTTGTGCAAGGAGGTGATTTTCCCGAGATCACGCTCAACCTCCAGGTTTTTTCCCTTAATTAATTATTTTAATTAAGGGTTCCAACTTGTGCCCCAGGAGGGTCTACCTACTCAGAGTCGCCCCACGGCCAATGAAACAGAATAAATAATTTTTCTGCCATGAGTCGGGGTTCGAATCTGGTACCTTTAGCATAGGAAGCTCATTGCCCTACCACTGAGCTACCCCACTCCCACACACACACACACACACACACATATATATATATATATATATATATATATATATATATATAGAGAGAGAGAGAGAGAGAGAGAGAGAGAGAGAGAGAGAGAGAGAGAGAGAGAGTGAAAATACTCGAAAAGAAAAGAAACAAATCCCAAATAGCCTCATCATTCTTTATCAGTAAGTTGCGATAAAAATGCCTTCGGTACGGAATCTAAACTGACAGAGCAACGTAGATAAGAGATAACATATCGTCTATAACAGAATCAAACTGGACCAAAAACACAAATAGTTTTATAGACTTATTCATTTGTTTCACATTCACCAACTTTTAGTCATCCAAATAGTTTATTTCGACTTTATTTATTCAATAACAAGACGTTGTTCTCCAATATGTATATAACTGTTAATTATTTCTTGCTACACTTTCTTTGAGTTCGTGCAAATTTCTATAGCAAGAAAGAATAAACAATATCAGGCGGACCTCTGTTATTTTAAAAAAAGGGAGAAAAAGTCAATTTTTGTTTTATAGGTTCAACTCAAACCGTCTCTGATGATTTTATTTAAGAATGTTGAAGTTGAATCATGAAAAAAAATCATTAAATTTGCATATGTGCTTGTTTAAAGTGAAAATTTTTTAATATTATAAAATAAGGCTCTGTTTATTTTTTCACCATATTTATTTTAATTTTCATAGCTACGTTTCGGCCGGTAATCTATCTTCAAGCCAAAGTCTAATTGGACTACATGCAAAAAGCATCGTTGAATAAAATGGCTTGAAGATGGCTTACCGGCCGAAACGTAGCTATGAAAATTAAAATAAATATCATAAAAAAATAAACAGAGCCTTATTTTATTATATCATTAAATTTGCCTTTAATTGAAGCTATGTTACAGAAAATTGTCTATTTCTCAACTTTTTCAAGATTACAGATTTCCGTATTTGATGTTAGGCCACTCAATTTTATATTGGAGGACAAAATCTTTTTATTAAGTTTAATTTTTTTTTTCTCGGGACCGGGACAGGACGCGAGATTAATACCTGAGTTAAAAGTTCAACGGCACCAGATTTCGAACTTCGGTTCTTCGGTTCATCTCCTGAGCAACCCGTATTTTATAAACGTGTTGACCCGCTCGGCCACCCCGCCCCTTTTGACTCCATATTGGCCCTCATTCAAGAATTTAAGACTTTATTTATTTTTGAAAGAAAAACAAAAGCTGAGAGCACTATTATCTTATCTCTCGAGAAATTCTCAATCCAACGATACCCCATTCAAGGCATTAGAGCATAATATACCCTTATATCAGGTACAATAACTTAATGAACTTCTCATATAAACACGTTCATTTTAAATTAGTTTTTCAAATATTACACATCTGTGATAATATTTCACTGGATAATTAGAATATTCAAATTTTCTTTTGAGATTATTCCTATTTTAAAAGATAATTATCAAAAACAATTAAAAATAAAATGATAGTAATTAAGTAATAGTTAAGGAATTTGTTTAAGGAAATTTAGGAATCTTTCATATTACCACTAGTATTAAAAAAAAAAACGCTGCAAATGTTTCACAATTTCACAATGGTTTATTATTTCCAAACAACTATACTTCTAAAGTAACATTACATTCCTAGTTACAAAGAAAAATAAATAAAAGGTGATTCCAATTATTAGACTAAACTTTTTTTTTAATCATTAGAAATATGCTAAGAAAAAATAGCATTACTTCAGTAACACATTCATAATTAAAAAACCAAACAAAGGATATAACATTTGGAGTAGAACATATAAAAAAGAACTGAAGACCATATCTTTGCTCAAAATTATCCGATTTTAATAATTTTTTTATTGTTTTTTAGAAAATTTAACGTTTAAAAAACAATATACAATATCGACAAAAAGTGTATATTTTTTGAGTTATTCGGAATTTAATTTTACCATCCCTCGTAACTTTTTTCCAGCTTCTTTTCGTTGAAGTATGTTATACAGATAAATTTAAATGGCGTCGGGAAAATGACTTTAGCGAAGTTTCATTGAAATCGGTACATTCGTTTAGGAGCTACAGTCTATAGCAACGCAGGTTTTTGAAAGTAAAAGGCGGATAGTAATGTCGATGAAGGAGGATCATCCTCGGGTGACCTCTAATTTTATAAACAAATTTGAAAAAAAAAATCGGAGAAAATGCGCGGACCGCGGACAAAAAAATTGTTTATTCGTTTTTAGAATTCTACACATTCTGAAACGTGTAACCTCAAATTTTGAGAGGGGGTTAAGTTTTTGAATTTTTTGGTCGATCACAATGGTTGATTATTGAAAATAATAAACCAGAAATAAAAAAAAACTGTACCACTACAACCCATACTGATTTGACCGGTAATATTATACCTGTTTTCCCTCTCAATCAATTATTTAATTAAGATAACCCAATTTATAAAGGCTGGATGTGCGCCAGGAAGGTCTCCCGACCCCAAGATCGATCCACGGCTAATCAAACAGAATAAATAATTTTTCTGCTATAAAATGGGATTCGAACCTGAGACCTTGAACATTGGAAGTTCAGCTCTCTATCATTGAGGTACCCTACTCCCTTACCATTGGCATAATGACAATTAATTATATACTTTTTGAGTTATACCCAAATATTGTTTTCATTCCTTAATAACTTTTTTCTCTGATTTTTCTCGGAATGTGCTTATTTTTCGGCTTGAAGGAGAATATAATCTTAACAATAGTTCAATAATTCAAAAACAAACTTGGCGAAATAATAGAAATAGAAAAATCATTTTTATTCCTTTAGAATAACAGTATTGTTCATATAAATTAATTATAAATCTGGCCAAAAGACTTATTACAATGAATAATAACAAAATACTAGTAATAAGTTAAATATAATAGCTCTTAGGATAAATTAACGAGAACAGTTGGGTAATAGGGGTTCAGTACTCAATATTGGAGCTGAAACAATAGCATAATAATCACTGAATGAAATTAGAAAGGAACGCAAAATCAATTTTATAAACAAAGCATTGTAGTGATGGAATATAAAAATTAAAAAAAAAATAATAACTGTTAATACATAAGTATAAGAAAATATTTTCACTTCTACTATTGTGTTGAGTATCGCTGGTGTTGTACCGCTTGGTTACGGTATTTCACCGCATTCCCACTCGTCGTACGTGGCTTACGGTTCAGAACCTAGCAACGATATGTGTGTGTGTGTGTGTGTGTGTGTGTGTGTGTGTGTGTGTGTGTGTGTGTGTGTGTGTGTGTGTGTGTGTGTGTGTGTGTGTGTGTGTGTATATATATATATACATATATATAGTGTATTAATATGACATTCCAATGTAAAAGCAAGACAGGAACTAAATATTTACTCTTATCTATTTAAATCTCTCTGCTATACAAATATATGGAATTACTAAAATTAACACATGAAAGGACTTCGAATTGTTCAGTCTGAAATTCTTCGAATAATTACCCAAGCACTATGGTATTAGTACGTGGTACATAGACCCCTCTTTATCAAATTATTATTATTAACCCCCCCTGAAACTTCGCAAATAGCTTCATCTCATCGTAATCTACAAATATTTTATTTACAAAAATTCTCTGAATTGGAGCGTTTTCAATCTGGAGGTCGGTAAACTTTGTCTCTTTAATTAGGTACTAAAAACAACCTATATATCCATTTGCTTTCTGCTTGGATCTTAAGATAATTTTATTTCAAAATCGATAAAAAAGGTGGCCTACAAAAATCTTACACCGTTTTGGCTATGTAGCCTCATTATTTTGACAATTTAGGGCTGTAGGTCACGCCAAAATATTTAATATTTCTGGAGACCACCTTTTTCATCGACTTTCTGGACTGCGGACGGGCAAAAAAATCCTGAAATGTAAAACCTCAAATTTTGAGAGGAGGTTAATTTTTTGTTCGATTACATTGGTTCATTATTGGAAATGATTAAACCAACACTTTAATTAGTCGATTCCAGCCGACTTTACCCGAGCGTTACACATCGGAGATCTGACGACTATAATTTTAATAATATCTATTTACTTTATGGATTAAAATCATAAAAAAAAGATTTAGTATTTTTTTTAAATCTATTGAACGATTGCCATTGGCCATCCTTTAATCGAGAAATACGTCAAACACATTTCGGCCTAGAAACTCCAAAAAAAGTTCCATCAAGGCCATTGTGTAGTCGTGTCCTTTTGTATGTTGAAAATAGACTCAATCTCCAACATTCTTCTTCTGAATATTTATAAACTGATAGATTTATTTTAGTTCTTTTTTTTTTAATTCGTAATAGTTCAGGAATAGAATATTTTTTATTTGTTTTCTTTAAAATTATTTATGTTTTTATCTACAGCTGTTCCCCCCCCCTGTCTTCCCCCACTCCTCTTTATTACGTAATCTTCTACTATTGGTCCTACACGCTTTCCAATGAACAAAAGATCGATACTCCTCTCAACCTTCAAACTGTCGTACAACGATATCTATAAAAAGGAAATGTCTATCTTAGTCGATAAAAAAATTAATAGACACATTAAAAATTGTCTGATTTCATCCGAATATATCAAGAAATCCTGAGATACAGTTACTAGGTAAGTAAGGAAAGTATTGAAATCCTGACAAATTTTTGGTGGGACATTTTTATCAGCTTAACGCATTTTACTACTTTCACTTACCTATGTATGAAATATATTGTAATTGTATATATTGTATATTGTAAATTATTCCGATCGTGAAAATTTTCAAATCAGTTTTCAACGGAAATACCCGTTTTAAAGTCCCTTGAGTCCAAATAACCAAGTCCCGCAAAATAGTTTGTGAGTGTGTTAACAGCCTAGCTCAAAAACGAAAAGTTGTACGAAAGTGAAATTGCATATTTAAGGTTTTTATATGCTTGAGTGTTACAGCAATTCGTCAAAATCGGCTAACCGAAAGTGACACTTAATATCATGGATTTTATCGAAAACGGCTCTAACGATTTCGATTAAATTCATTATATCAGTGGAAAATTAATCAGTTTTAAATAAAATTTAGGTTTTTTTCTGATTTTTGTTCTCTAACAGGGTCTAAATTTTCAATATTAGCTTCCTCTATAAAGTACCTTTAATTTTTTTATTTGAAATAATTAACTATTTCACATTAATCTTTGGTATAAAAAATAGTTAAATATGAAATATGAAAAGAATTTGATTATTAACTAAAGGAGAAATAAGAGATCATAATGGATAATAGTTGTGAGGAAGGAATACGATCGCACCCGAGCTCGCTCTAAAGATTACAACAGGCTTCCATACGTAACATGAGCTTAATATAATACGGACTCCGAAAATATTATGTAAATATACATATGCGGTTTTCATAAATGCTATCGTTAGTATTATTTAATATTTAATTATATAGAACACAGTGATATAAAAATTAAAATGTTTATATATAAAGATATTTACATAAATAAAAATGAAACAATGAAATGTAAATAAATCTTCCTTCTTGTCTGAAAATAATTGTTTCTGGTTAGAAGGGGTGGTAAGTGAAAATCGTGTGATGCTCGCACCAGATTTTTAAAATTATTATAATAGAATAGGACAAATGCTATCCCCATGTATTTTTAAATTGTCTAAACCCAGTTTTAAATCATTGCGTACATTTTCTGTTCCCGTGGAAATTCCTTCATATTTTACTGTTTTTTTTTTAATAACTCAAAAACTATATAATATTAAAAAAAATACAGTGATTAATTTCTGTATTGGATTTGGCATCCAAAGAATGGAAACACCTAGTATTTAAAAAATTTATCACGATATCTTAACATCTGTTTTCCTGTATATATTTTTTTAATTTTATCGTTTTTGGTTACAGCCTAACCTATTTTTTTTTTAATAGTATTGTTTGGGGAATATGTTTGTTATTCTATGAAGTTATCCTTGAGACATCTTTAGATTATGGTTTTGGTGAAACTTAAGTACCTGGGAATATCTTGCGGAATCTCCCTCGTCAATGGTTCCAAATTGGAAATAACCTCTATCGATTTAAATCGAGGAGTTGGTGAGTTAATTTCTCCTTTTTTTTTTTGTCGTTTAGTAAATTATTTTAATCGTTCAATTAACATGCGTATGTAATGGTTTGAATTATTTCTTTGTATCCGTATAGTTCGTGGTACAAGCCTCTTTTTATCAAATTATTAACATCCGCCTGAAACGTCGTAAATAGCTTCATCTCATCGTAATGTACAAATATTTTATTTACGAAAACTCTTGGAATTGGGGCGTTTTCAATCTGGAGGGGAGCAAACTTTGTCTATTTAATTAGGTACTAAAAACTCGTAAATACCCATTTGCTTTCCACTTGAATCGTAAGATAACTTGATCTCAAAGTCGAGAAAAAGGGTGGCCTTCAAAAATATCGAACTGTTTGGCGTGACCTACACCCTCTAATTGTCAAAATTACGAGTTTATAAAGGCCAAACGATCCAGTATTTTTTTTAGGCCACCATTTTTATCAATTTTGTTATCAAATTACCTTATGATCCAAGTTTAACGCAAATGAGTATTTACGAGTTTTTAGTTACTAATTAAATAGACAAAGTTTGCCAACCTCCAGATTGAAAACTTCCCAACTCCGAGAAATTTCGTAAATAAAATATTTGTAGGTTACGTTGAGAATAAGCTATTTACTAAGTTTCAGCCGCATGTTAATAATTTAATTAAAATGGGTCTGTACCACGGACTATATAGTTCGTAGTTACTAATGAAGATCGTATCGTATCTTCATTTAAATGCATAATTATATATTTAGCCGTCAAAATTATTTTCTCAAATTATAAGTTGACTTTCGATGAGAACAGTAACCCTTAAATCATAATTAACCTCAATAATATCTCAAAAATATTGTTGGATATGCAGAAGTAGTTCATATCAATATGACGAAAGAGTACATAATCACACGATCATACTGTAGATTACGTGATCTTGAGAAGTTTTTATTTTTCGTGCAATAAAAATATCATTCAATTAACAATCCTATCCATTCAGATAAAATGGAAAAAGGTAGGGAATTTTAAAAACAGGGAAAATTCAGATAACAAATGTTAAAGCCAAGGAATTTTCAAAACAGGGAAAATTCAGAGAAAAAATGTTAAAGCAAGGGATTTTTTTCAGTGTGTTAATATTTTTTTCGTGTAGTGGATCGTTATGATATCGCCTTCATTGAGAGTTGGCTGTCGCTACATCCGATCATTTTTTTCTAAAACCTAAAGGTGCGTTTCAAAAACTTTGGGAATAATAAATATAAAAATGGTTATTTTACTATGCTAGTAATTTTGCTTCTTGTTTTTGATATTTTCCATCTGCTGTTAGTATCAAGAAAGTAAATAGTTTGATATAGCAATAATATCACTGTTAGTTAAACTTCATCTTAGTTTATGAAAATAAAATGAAGGTGATAAAAATAAATTACTAAAAGTTTAATTGAAGAGAAGTTGGTTGGGGTTCAGGTCTTCATCAGGGCTGATAGCACGGAAGGTTCTCGTAAGATAAAAGTTTATTTTTCCAAAATAAAAATAAAAAATCCGGTGCAGTGCGCTCATCACACAACTTTCACTTACCACCCTCTTCTTAGCAGAAATAAATATTTTCAGAAAAAGAGGAACTGATATATATATATATATATATATATATATATATATATATATATATATATACAAATAAAAATACCCACAGTGAAATATAAATCAATATAGTTTTTATAAATTTTACTTTCAGTAATATATGCATACACAAATTTTAGTATTTAAATGGCTGTAATATATACAATTAAATATTAAATAATACCAATAATATTTACTATTAAAACCGCATATGTATATTTACATGTTATTCTCTAAGTTTGTATTGTATTAAGCTCATGTTACGTATGGAAGCGTTTCTAATCTATCGGGTGAGCTCAGGTGCACTCGTATTCCTTTGGTTCCTAAATTACTGAACTATTCTCCATTACGATCTATTGTTTCTTCTTTAGTTAATTATCAAATTCTCTTATGTTTTATATTTAACTATCTTTTATATTAGAGATTAATGTGAAGTAGTCATTTGTTTCAAATAAAAAAAAATAAAGGTACTTTAGAGGGAGCTAATATTGAAAATTAGCCATTTAAACCGTGTTAGAGAACATCAATGAGAATAAAATCTACATAATATCGAAAACTACTTAATTTTACACTGTTATAATGAATTTAATCAAAATAAAAAATGGTAATAAATAGAAAATCAAAATACCTTTGAGAGAGAGAAAAAAGCTCTGTTTGCGCTAGTTGTACGCTGGTCTATTTCTGACAGTTGGTCATTCATTGAGGTTATTGTGGAGCCGATTTGAATTTTTCTACTCTCGGGAATGATTTTCCTTCAACGAAGATTCTGTTATTGGATTTTTGCCTTATTATCATATATTTTGTTTTGTCTTCATTTACTTGTAGGCCGATGTGCTGTTCCTCCCTTATCAGTGTTGCAGCGAGTTACTTAATGTCTTCTTGATTACTTCCAAGGACAGCTATATCATCTGCGTATATAAACATTTTATGATTCATTCCGACGTGGACCCCTCCATTATCCTGTGTTGTTGCTCTTATTACCTTCTCCAGGGCTAAATTGAACATCGGTGATTGTCCATCTCCCTGCTGTAAGACCTTAAGAAATATGAAGGCTTTAGATACTTCAGATTTGGTCTAGCGCACGAGCGGATCTACGGGGGAGGGGGCTTTCGGGATGAACCCTCCCCCTCTCCAAAATGGTAAAATATAACCATGTTTTATGGAAAAAAATATTTCAAAAATATCTCTTAAAGTATTGGGAAGTGGGGTAGCTCAGTGGTAGGGCACTGAGCTTCCAATGCTAAAGGTCCCAGGTTCGAACCCCGGCTCATGATAGAAAATTAATTATTCTGTTTCATTGGCCGTGGGGCGACCCTGGGTCGGGAGACCCTCCTGGAGCACACCCAGCCTCTATAAAGTAGGTACTCTTAATTAAATAATTAATTAAGGAGGAAAACCTGGCGGTTGAGAGTGATCTCGGTCAAATCACCTCATCGCCCCACCGTTGACCTAAAAACAGTGCTTTCCCTAAACAATACTGAACCCATGACCCTTCCTTTATGGGTTGTAGTGGTACAGATATTTTTTAAAAATATTATTATTCCATATAGATTATTAGTTTCTTTCTTGTTTTCCAAAGTAATTATCGCCATTTTTATGAAAAAAAGGCTTTCGGGCTGAAGCCCCCCCAAAACTAACTCCTGGATCCGCGAGTGGTCTAGCGTGCTCCTCCCTTTTCTGAATTCAGCTTGGTGGTCGCCTATTATATTCCCGTAATGTGGATATATATATATATATATATATATATTTAAATTTGCAATGGATCTTTATGTACTAATCTAGATCTACCTACTACTCTTGACGAAGTTACCTCAAACACTTGTACCATCCCTGTTCTGTACCTATATTGTACGAAGATATTCGAGTATTATGTCAGCTGTGATAGAGGCGTCGCGTAATACAGCAGTCATTGAAGAATGCGTCCAGTTGTGTAACAGTTGCATTTCTTCCACTAGCCTCAACATTACATCACTTCATTTCCAATCATCGATAGCGGGTCGATACATCGATACAAAGTAGGAATGGGATACTGAAGGCCCCAATATTGATATTAAGATCGGACTTGAAATATCCATAGTCGATATTATAAACAATTTTGAAAACTGAATATCAATATAAATATAGATTCTGTAGCATATATGTGTATTAAAAAAGATGTTAATTTCCTCGTTTAAATTAATTAATGAAAAAATACCAATTCTTCTCTACCCTCCTCAGTTAAATGAATTTTCTAGTTCCTGACCATCTTCGTCATCCTCAGTTTTCACATATTTCCATTCAACTACTAGCGGATCCAGGATTTAATTTGTGGGGGGAGGGGCTTCAGCCTGGAAGTTTTTTTTTTCATATATATAACGATAATTATTTTGGAAAAACAAAAAGATACTACCTATATGAAATGGTGTTTAAGTGATTATTGAAGTCCTATTATATGTAATTAAACGAACAATAATACTTTAAAACATAGTTTCTTAATATTTTTTTAGCGCAAAACATGGTTACATTTTACTATTTTGGGGAGGGAGGGGGCTTCAGCCCGAAAGCCCCTCCCCTCGTAAATGCGCCTGTGCATTCAACCAATTGTGCCTTCCATTCACGAATATATCGAATTCAGCGAAATGCTAATTTATTTATATCCTGCATAGGTTTCTTTGACAATTCGTGGGCTTGGTTTGAGAAGGTTCTAACTAACAAATTTGGACAAATCGAGTTTACTGAGTGAGAAGGGTCCCGTGCGCGCAATTCAACTCAACTTAAAGATGGATATCGATAGTCGATATTATCGAAATATCGATATTTTCCTCTACTACGCACTACATTCTATATGAAAAAATGTTTTTTCTTTCAAAAGAAAAAAATAAATAATTGTTTACTATCACAGGCGGGATCTACGGGGGGGGGGAGGGGAGGGAGGCTCTCGGGCTGAAGCTCCCCAAAATGGTTAAATGTAACTATGTTTTATAGAAAAAAAGTATTAATAAATTATCTTTTAATTTATTTTATTGTTCGTATAATACGTTTTTTTTACTACTTTGTCAAATTAAAGATTGTACGTTATTGTAATGATAAAGTAAAATAGTTGTTTTTATTGTTGCAGAGATGGACGTGAGCTTCAACAACGTGGTGGAGAGCACGCGGCAGTACTTCCAGGGCGTGCCGACCCCCACCGGCCCCGGGCAGCCCGGCTACGGTTCGGCCCCGTTCTGGTATCAACAGGGCCAGGGGGCCGCCGAGCACCACCAGCAGCCCTCCAGCAGGTCAGTTATAGTATCATATTATATTGTTATTATTATTATATTAGCCGTCGGTATCGAGAGGTCTCGGCCGTATCTTATCTCTACTATAATTAATGATAAGCACATCGCCTTTGGAGGTTGTGCCGATGAGCTCAGTCTACTATGTTGTTGTTCTCTGCCCACAGGCTGCCTTCGCTGGCTCCGTTCTCGACGCTCAACTACCGCGGTAACACGGGGTCCATCAGTTCCGTCAAGTCCACCGGCCAGGGCCAGGCCCAGGGGTCGTACGATGTGGCTGCCACCGCGGCGGCGAGGTATCCCAGTCCCAGCGGCTATAGCAACTACTATGGTCATCAACAACAGCAGCAGCAGCAGCAACAGCAACATCAACAGCTCCAGCAACACATCCAACACCAGCAGTCGCAACAACAGCAGGCCCAACAACAGTCAGCGCAGATCCACCAGCATCAGCAGCAGTCTCACCATCATCAGCAGCAGCAACAGCAACATCAACACCAACATCAGCAACAGTCTCACCAACATCAGCAGCAGCAACATCAACATCAGCAGCAGTCCCACCAGCATCAGCAGCAGCAACATCAACATCAGCAACAGTCCCAACTGCAGCACCATCAACAACAATCTTCTGGTAAGGATCACCAATCCTCGCTGCACTCCCATCAACAAAATCAGCAATCTTCCCTGCATATTACGCAACAGAGTTCCCAAAGTCATCAGTCGCACCTTGTACAAAAGCATCAAGCATTGCAGAGTCACCAGCAAGCTCTGCAAAACCATCATTCGGCGATACAGAGCCATCAGCAGCAGTCAGGTCACCAGGGACACCAGCAGAGCTCGCACCAGTCCATGCACAGCCAGCAGGGGCAGCAGCAGATGATTACCAACCACCACGGCCAGCAGCAGTCCATCGCGCAGCACCAGGTCCCGCCCAACCACCAGACCCATCAGCAAAGCTACCAGGACAACCAGCAGCAGAACATCCAGTCCCATTCCCAAATGTTGCAATTACAGAATCATAAGCAAGTGATTCAGAATCACAAGATGCAGCTTCTGCAAAATCAACAAGCGCTGCATTCATTGCAGCAGCAGAACCATTCTTCAGGTCAGCACAGCAACAACATGCAGCACCAGTACCCAGGCCACCAGCCCACCCACCAGAGCCACCACTCACACCAGATGGCGATGTCGAAGTACCAGATGCAGAACCACCAGAGCCACCACAGCTCGCAGCAGAACCACCACCAACCTGTCATCAACCAGCTGCAACCTAGTCAGCAGGTCCAGCATCCCGCCCAGGGCAACCAGCCCCAGGTCGCAAGGCAGTCCCCCCTCGCTGTGAGTCACCAGCAGGCTGCCCAGAGCAACCAGTCCCAGGTAGCACGGCAGTCTCCTCTCGCGGTGAGTCAACAGCATTTGACAAGGCAGTCTCCTCACCACCAAGGGTTGCCAAGCCACCACCAACAAACCATCACAAGGCAGTCACCGCACATATCCTCTCACCAGCAGACCATCACCCGCCAGTCACCGCACCACCAGAACTTACCGAGTCCATCAGTGCTGCAGCAGCAGTCCCTTACGAGACAGTCTCCACTCGCCAGCCCTCCGGTGGTCGCCTTTGCATCCCAACCGTCCAGTCACTCCAGCAGTCACCAACAGGTAACAATAATTATAATAAAAATTCTTTTATTGACCAATGTAGATCACCATTGAATGTATGTAAGGATACATATAGGTTTAACATCAGTTTTTTGCAAAAAGTCATTATGTACATGTTTGATGGAATAATTTTTAAGTATTTTATTATGAATTCAACCTTATTTATTGATAAAAAAACAAAAAACACAGTGCAATAACATGATACAAAGCCTTTTATATATTAAATATAGTTGCAAGTGCTCAATTTTCTGATTTCGCAATTGTTTTCGTAAAGTTTTTATTGGTTTTATGTTATGAAATGTTACTAAATGACTTTTTGCAATAAATCTGTGATATGTTGAGTCTTTTATTTGATTTTTTCCAAAGGAACTAAATATTATTTGTGAATCATAGGTACAGGAAATTATATAATGTATTTTTATTAATTAAGAATTTAGTTATTTTATTTTTTATTTGTAAATATTAACCAAAAACTGATGTTTCATGTGATATAACTTTCAATCAGCCTTCTCTGATTTAATTTTTTTTGTTAAAAAGGGGTTGTTCTCGGCAACTGTTAGTGGCAGCCGGACGACACCTACCGGAAGCACTGCCATTCCTGTGATAAACCAGGTGAAGCGGGAGTCCCCCCTTGACTTATCAGTGAAGACGATAAGGCAGTCAGCAGATTCAACAGCAGATCCAGAGCATGTCTTCTACACCTTTCATAACGAGTTCATGCGAGGGAAGGCGTCTGGTTCAGGGCATGGCCAGCAGCTGCTGAGTGCCTCTAAGGTCGACTTCCAACCCTTCACTGTACCTGCAGATGGCAAGAAGAGGAAGGATTCGTCCTACTACACACTGCCATCTGTCAACAGCTTCAGCAGGGCATACGACAAGCTGTACCAGCAGCAGCCGACTCAACAGCAGTTGCAGAGATCGGGAGGTCTCAAGGCAGAGGCCAGGTACAGCCAGAACTACCTCAAGAGGCCGCCGGAACCGGAAAAACAACAGGCCTCTCCGAAGGTGCCCAGGATAGACACCTGGAAGCAGACGTTCGACCAGCAGATAGAGAAGCGCTTCAACTCATACCTGTCGTCGATCGCTGTGAACGGTGAGAAGAAGACACCCTTCGCCACGCCCTCTTACCCGGAGCAGAAGCAGAACGGAGCTGACAAGAGGGTGCTCAGCATCCTGAGGAACAGCCTCGAGACGAGGAACCAGCAGGTGAACCACCCCCAGCCCAAGCCCCTCCCTCCCGTCCCCAGGTACCTCGAGACCAGGCTACCTCCATCAACTGTGGTCAGTATTATTATTATTATTTGTATCTGTTGTATGCATTTATAATAATGTTTAGTTTAAAACTCTTAGGACTTTCCTTCACATATTTTGAAATGTTTATATTAATTAATTACTGATTTCTTCCCCCATCCAAATATATATATATTTATATTGTAATATCTCCTATTTTTTACTAATAATAAAACTTCTGGAAGATCACTTCATATTGTAGTGATACTTCCAAAAGAAATGAGAGTTTGTTAAATAAAAAACAAAATTATAAGAATATTAATATATTAAACTGAAATTTATAGTTATTTTATCTCAAGGAATGGAATACTAACAATCAGATCAAAACACTCAGACAAACTAAAATCATTTACACTTAACACTGTTTGATTTTAAAATAAAATCAAGGATGAGTTAGCAAGCTAACCTTTGTGGCACTGAATTCATTTGTATTAAAAAACTGTCCAATGTTCTGCCAAACAGACCTTTCAAAATGGTAACACTTTTATCTTCTAAGCTCAAGCCTCTGGGATATCCTCTCTCTTGTAATTCCAAACAAATATTTTCCCAGCCAAAGAACAAGTGAACCTTTGTTCATCCCCTAGAAGCCATTTTCTTCTTTGGGGAAACTTCGGAGTAGCCATTTTTTTTTCCTGAACTTGTGGAACTATTTCAAATTCAAAATATCTTGGTATGATCTGTATTAAGTTAACTTGACTCTTAATTAGGTTAGCTTGCTTAAAAGTTAGCCAGGCTATTTTTATATTAATTGTAAGAAAGGTGTATATTACAATATATAATATTCCATTTTTTAATTTAGACCTTTATTCTAAATATCATTTCACTCATCTTTGTCTTTTGATCCATATAATTAATAATCGAATTAGTGTTTGATCACTACTTATTATTGGACGTTTCGGGGAATCTTGATTGGGGAAAAACATATAACCTTTATTACTTTAGTTTCCATTACTATATATGATAGTTATCAAATAGTCTGGAAATACAATAATGTTATATCAAACCACTTAAAGTAAATTATAAAACTAAAATAATGGATCCCAATAATAATATATATCTACTACAATGTTTATGTAAAAAATATATATAGGATAGTCAATGCAAAATATGAAAAATAAATAAATAAAAACAAAAATTCAATAGAAACCCTTACAGCTCTAAGTACTCACATAGTAAAAAATAAACACAGTCATGAGGTCATGTTTGACAATGTATAAATGTTAGGCAAAGAAAGAAATACAATATAAAGAAAACTTATTTATAAAAGCTATCTAGAGCAAATACTAAACATAAAAGAAGATCTAAAGTTTATTCATGATACTTGGTATTTATGATGAACCATGGTATAGAATAATATATTTAATATTTTAATCCTCCAACCTACAATCCTTAATGCACTTCAATCCTTTTAGTTGGATAATAGTCATTGATCAAGCCTTCCTTTTTTTTTTTCCCACCTACTAAAATCTATAAATAACATCACAACCTATCCATAAACCAATTCTTATAGAATCCTTTTTTAATTCCTTTTCTGAATCAAATGTACATGTCTTTTGCGATGTCCTTGCACATCAGCTTATCTATATATCTTAGGAGTCGTAAAGTGAAAATGCTTATAAATCATGTTCTCTTGTTAAGATGCGCCAGAACCTGCCTCCGTTCGGAGCGCTGAGTGGAGACAGGAACAGGCTGCAAGTGCCGCGGGCTGTGGATTCAATCCAGCGCTCATCAAGCACCCAAGACGTCGTGGACATCACAGACGATGATGAACCACCGCAGCAGGCGCCGTCAAAGGGTGAGCTGGACGGCCTCGCTGCGTTTTTGGCTGCCAGGATTAGGACCAAGGCGGAGTTGAAGCAGGTTAGTCTTCTTGATCTTCTGGTTTATATCTCTACACTTTTCAAAGATTAAAAATATTTTTATTCTGTTCATTATACCTAGATTTGGTGTCTTGATTTTTACATTTTTATAAATTAAGGCCATATTCCACCAACATTTAATTTACTATTTATTTTATCCTGACAACATCCGAAGCCAACATAAGGGCCATTTTCAGTCTTAATTGAGTCCTCCAACTAATCATCTGTATTAAATGCCATTTTCTTTATTCTAAGAAGAATTAAACTGTCCTAATATTTTAGGGTTTCCCCTCGTCATCTATGGAGGGACTCGTAGATGACAGATGATCTAGTGAGTCCCTCCATCTCCAATTCTGAATTAGTTTCTGTAGTTAGTGCATTAAAACATAGTCTTTTTTTTTTTTTTTTTTTTTTTTTATGAAAATGAAATGAAATGAAATGAAAAAATAATTTTATTCTGGGACTACTGTCCCCTAAGAATAATAACAGAGTTACAAATTTATGTATCTTAGTCTGACATAATAAAAATACCAACTAATTTACTGTTAATTGTTATTTCAATTGTGCAATGGATTGAAATTAAACATTGTATAGATGCAAGTAATTTTACATGTTAGGGGAAGTTTGAATGTGGAGTAGGTGTTGGAACAGGAGTTGTTTGAAGGAATTTGTGGACGAGGATTGACGCATGGAGTAGGAAGTGAGTTCCATAAGGAAGCAGCACGAATGACGAAAGATTAGCTGAAGGAGGAAGTTTTATGGGAGGGAATATATAAGTCTATAGGTTGAGACCTAGTATTGAGAGAGTGGATAGGTGAGCGCAGAGTAAGGAGTTCCAGGATGTAGGGAGGGTTTTTGGGTTCTGAGGATTTGGAAAAGGAAAAGACCAAGGAGGAATTGTCGTCGGGAAGTAGGATAAAGCCACTTCAACTCGGTGTACCAGAGTGAAACATGTGAACGCCTGGGGATCCTGAAAATGTATCTTATGAAACAATTCATGAGTCTCTTTAGTCTCATTTCCAGCCTGGCAGATAGCCCTCCATACACCAAGCAGCCATAATCGAAGTGGGGGAATACAAGGGAGGTTACAAGGAGCTGTCTGGTTTTTAGAGGAATACAATCACGGAATCTTAGGAATTGTTTAAGGGCGGTTATGGATTTTTGGGTAATCTGGGAGATATGATTATTCCAGGAGAGGTTCTGGTCAAAGGTTACTCCTAGGTTTTTGACTGTAGGGAAAAAATGAATGGGATGGTTATTGAGGTAAAGTAGAGGAAAGTAAGGAAGGCAGCTGATGAGATGTCTGGACCCGATGATAACAGCCTTGGTTTTATCAGCATTCAGCTTTAATTTATTTATTTCTGCCCATCTGTTGATGCAGTCGATGTCCTCTTGTAGGCTCTGGGAAGCCTCAGGCATCTCAGAAGGTTGGAATGATTGGTATATTTGGAAATCGTCGGCATATAGGTGGTAATTTTTTTTTTTTATATGTTATATAATAAGAAAAATTTTCAATCCTGCACTCTAGCAATTGTAATTATAGTCAAATATTTTTAAAGAGTGAATATAAAATTTTCATACATTCTTAAAAACAGATATTAACATAGAAATTAAAACATCCCCATTTCGACTGAATTGATAATGATATTAGAGTGCTGATTTTCAAATTCAATAGTTACCGTTTGTATCGACGATATGTCAGTAATAGACTAAATAAATAAATGGTAAATTAAAACGTTTTAAACATATCTATCTTCAGGAATCCCCGTCATTTTTTTTTAATGATTAGAAATAAATTTATTTTTAATGGCTCTAAGCTATTGAGTTATCACACTCAATAAAATTTATTTTTATTCTTTAATTAAAAAAATAAAAATTAAATAAATGCCTTTTAACAGCAGGTAACACCAAGCTCTAAAGAGAACAGCAGCAAAGCTCCTCCTACACCCTCAAACGCAAGCTGTAGCAGCGGGCACTCTTCTCCTAGGACGCCGGTCTTCTCGTCTATGGATAATAAAGGTATGATGTTTCTGGCTTATGTGATGCATAAATATGTATATTATATTTGTATAGTAAAAAATATTAGAAATCCGAGACATTCCCGCTGTTATTCTGAGTCAGGGTGGCTCTTCTCCTCCTTCAGAAGACAATATTTCCTAGCCAAATTCCTTTACCAAATAATCCACAATCATCATTCTTCCTAAGCCTACAATCTCCTCCAGTTCAAGTTCTCTGTCAACACCCTCACTATGAGATCTTGTCTTTCCGATCTTTACAATCCATCTGAGATCTGCCTTATTTCAACACACCTTTATTACCTATTCTACCACTCTTCGGAATCCCACTCCACTAAAACCCATGCCTTATCCTTATCCACATTAAAAACCCTCATATTCCAATTATTTTTCACAAATAAATCAGACTCTGGCTAATTATGCATTATGTAACAAAAAATTTTAAGTAATTTAAATCTTTTAACTCATATTTGTCCAGTAATTTTTGCGCTGCCATTCGCAAAATGCCTTCATCTCTTTATTTCTGGTAAAAATTAGAATTTAATTTATTTAGAATTAAAGCATTATTTTATTGAGTAATATTACATTTGGCAACAGGCAAAGACACTAGTAATAGGGATAGAATAGCTCAATTAAGAATTAAAAGAACAAGAATCAATTATTTTCTGTAGTATACAAACGACGAATTTTCATCATTTGGCTATTAGTGATTGTTAGTGAAATGACAAGTTTTCATTGTGTGGACGAATACGTGTTAAGTAATGTATGTTTTTTTTTTTTTATTGCTATGTTTTGTTTATAAAATTAATTTTCCTTTTCAATCATATTTATTTATTTTTGTTTTAGTAGCTATATTGTAATATTGTGACACGACATTGCTCATGAGCTTTTTTAAAATAAATCTTTGATAACTATTTATATAATTTTATATACCAATTATTTTTTAGTTATTCATTTATTGTAATAGGTCTTATGGCTAGAATTGATGTTAGTTTGCATGAACGAGATTCTTATTCTTAAGGGACTTGTCCCAGAATGCAATTGATTTTTCTATTTCTAAAATAGACAATTATAATTATATTACTATTCAATATTGTTAAAATAATATTTTCTTGTACAGATCTAGTCAAGAACTTTTCAAGCTCTGAAGGTAGTGCTACCGTAAATAAAGGACTATTGTGGAGCGTTAACGCTCACAGGCTCTCTAAAGAAAACAGCCTCCTCGCTTCGTTACCGAGAAGAAGGTATTATCTTCACTATAAATTTGTTTATATTATTCAAAAGAGATATATTAATATTTATAAAATAAATTATATATTTTGTTATGGTGTATGTTGACTTAGACATATTACATATTATAAATCAAGAAAAGTAGTGGCGGCGAAAGAAGATCCCTTATTCTGTTTAGACGGACCTGTGGAACGCTTGCTTATTCCCAATGCATGAAGTCTATCTAGGTGGAGGATTCTTAACTGCTTTGGTTTTCATTTTTCTTTTATGTGACTAACATTATATCTGTTGATTGTATTTATTATCTTATTAACATTAGATTGAGGAAATTTTAGATTAATCTATCTCTAATATTATTATTTGATTTTCATGTATATTAAAATCTATATACCTCCTTCTTTAATAAAGTCTTGTTTCTTCTACTTCTGTTTTGAGATGCTTACTGCTCATTCCTCCTACATACATCCAAACCATCACAACTGTTTATTGTTCAATAATCTCTAATACTATTCTGAGCACAAGGCTCCTTTCAATATCCATAGCTTATGAAAATCGAAAGAAGTTGGTTGTGGTACAGTAATTTTTGCATATTATATTGTAATAGGATATTGCATATTGACAACTCGCATAACTCAGAAACAGAGACACAATTTTTTTTATTTAATAATTTGGCATCCAGCATTAAATCCATAAAAATTCAAAAAGACATATCCTCATAACGTAAAGAACCTGTGGAATTTTTTATGGTAATTCTGCCATAAATACTGTTACAAAAGTTGAATTTTGTTTACATCCTTGGGTATCATTTAGATGATCCTTACCTCTATCAGGTTATTTTCTTTACATGTCAGGATAATAATCGCAATTAGTTTGTAATTTTCTTTCTCTCAGTTAACATGGACTGGGGTGATAAAGAAAACCTAAATAGCTGTGATCGCCTTACACAAAGTTGGAAAATGTAAGTCAGAGATTTTCAACACTTTGAAACCTTTGGGTATCAGCCGTATGTTCGTGTATTGCACTATAAATACATATAATGAGACCCTATCTATATGACAGACCTCGACCGGGCCCCCTCACTGTGAGAACGGCTAATGCAGTGATAGCAGTGGCTGCTCAAATCAAAAGAAATCCCATTCGAAAACAACAAATCATGTCTCGGGAAGTGGAATCTCTGTCAGATCAATGTCTCGCATAATAAAAAGTGACCTTAGGACGGGTGCATTCCGAAGAATGACAGGACAAAGGCTGACAACTTCCCTAAAAAAAATTATAGCGGATAGATGCAAAATGCTCCTTAGCCGTTACACCAATGGTCTTCATAAAAAAATTGACATTCAACCAACATTAACTCTGTATAAATTTGAAAAGATATTTCCTCACAATGCCATACATTGACAAGTTAAATATTTTAATGTACATACATAAAAATAACATAATGTTGCCTCTATTATCTTAAAAACACTCCAAGTTTTTCTTTGGTCCCAATTGACTCTTTCACATTAATTGTATCCATCAGAGTGAATAGATTATTATATCTAATTAAATTTATTTAATCAAATAAAAATACACGATTGCTAGTTTGATAGATGATTAGAAGGAGGTCTCATTAGAACACTTGAGGGCAACACGCAACCTTGAAAATTTTGTTTCTTGTTCAATGTATACAAAAAATATTTAACAAATTTATTTATAATATATAGTTTTACCATTTTTTTCAAAGGGTATTGAAATATATATTGGAATTTCAGGAAGAGAGATTATACCCTTCTGAGTTCACAACTCATATTTCTTTTTTTTATTTACATAGAAGACATTTCAGACACCACCTTGTACATTTTCAAGTCAAGCATCATTACATAAATTGTCACATTTCCTGTAGATTTATTCTGTATTTTTTAGAATTAACTGGTGTTAGAATGTTTGTGAAACTAAGTAATTTAACATTTAATCTTTTATGACTTTATTTCTTTTTTTGTGCATTTTATGTAAACTTAACCTTTTGCTTCTGTTTAAAATAAAAACATTATTATATCTTTATATCTGTGTGTTATATTGTGCAAATCACTGTAATTTGTTTTTGTACATTATTAACATTTAAACTGTTGGACAAAGGTTCTGAAAAAAAAAGATAACTAATTTATTTTTTCCTATCAGTGGATTTATTAGTGTTTTGAATACTCGGTAAAAATTAAGTTGAAAAATGCTTCAAAGTATTACATAACGCCACTCCTTCCGGTGGCCTAAAAGATAATGACCAATATCCTACTAAACAAGATATATAGGTATTACGAGAATGTAATAGGCGACCTCCAAGCTAGATTCAGAAAAGGGAGAAGCACGCTAGATCAGATCTTCATCCTAAAACAAGTACTCGAAAAACGATAGGTAGTAGCTCGGGACGTCCATGGACTATTTGTCAATTTCAAAGCAGCCTATCATTTTTTGGACAGGAGCTGTCTTTGGAAAATCATGACTGAACTGAAAATTCCCGGTAAGTTGGTGAGCTTGACAAAGGCAAGTACAAATGACCCCAAATGAGACTCCTAATACATGGAGAAGTATCCGAAGCCTTCAAAGTTCGAACGGGCTTACGGCAGGTAGATGGACTACCACCGATGTTGTTCAACTTAGCCCTGGGGAAGGTAATAAGAACAACATCACAGGAAAATGGATTACGTCGGAATGAATTATAAAATCCTTGGATACGCAAATGATATAGCTGTCCTTGGAAGTAACCAACAAGAAATTGAGAAACTCGCTACGACACTGTTAAGAGATGCAGAGCTGATCGGCTTACAGGTAAATGTAAACAAAACAAAATATGTGATAATAAGCCGAAAATTCCACCCCATAACAGCATTTGCTTAGAAGAAAATTCGTTCTCGAGAGTAGAAAAATTCAAATACCTTGGCTCCACAATAACCTCAATGAATGACCAACGGGCAGAAATAGACCAGCGGATAACAAGCGCAAACAGAACTTTCTTCTATATTTCAAAGCTATTGAAATCCCGAAAAATCTCAAATTAAGGGTGTAGAACACAATGATAAAACCAGTTCTAATATATGGCTGTGAGACCTGGACGCTAACCAGCGCCCTAAAAAAAGTGTTGAAAGATTTGAGAAAAAAAACTCCACACGATAACCGGAGCAATTTGCGATCAGAGTACTTGGAGAAGAAAGACCAATAAAGAACTGCTTATAGAAATTGGTCAATCAATATCCCATGATATGGAGGCACAGAGGTTAAGATGGGCAGGGCATGTAGCTCACAGCAATCCATCTGGAAGCCTCTACATAATAATGAATGCCTTAATAGAAGGCAAAAGACCTCATGGAAGGTCAAGAAGCAGATGGATAGACAGAATCAACAAAGACGCAATAGAGCTGCCTGCAGATAAATGGAAAGAAATAGCCCAAGACAGGCAGAGATCGAGCTGGCTTGTTAAAGGGGCAAAAGATCTACATGGTCTGTAAGACCAATAGAAAAAAAAAATTGTGTATTTATCTACACAAATTCCCTTACCGCATATGCACATGCAAATACTGAAAATCCATATATATATTTTTTTAATGCATGCTTTATTTTATCAAACAAACTATTTATTAAAAATTGCTTTTGTCCAATAGTTTATGTAAAATAAAACTCTTTTTTTCTACTAATAATGCACATGCTTTAAAATCATTAAAGCACATTTACATGTTTTATTTTGTTATTTGCTTGCATATTAACAACTGCTTGGGTGATGGGCAGCTGGGATTTGTTGGTTCTGTCTGTTATAGGGCATGCCCCGTCGCCGCCACTGCGGAGCACCGCAGCTCGTCTGAAACATCAGTGTTTGATTTCAGGGACTCGGATTCCGAGGGCAGTGATATAGCGCTCACAGACCTCAGGCGAGCAAGTATCTCTTCATCTTCTCTCATTCACGCTCCGCCTCCTCCGCCCGCCAACATATCGGTGAGTGTATTTAATTCTTTCAGTTTTGGTAAAACATTTACATTCAAATATTCTAGAATATATTTATAATAAAAATAAATGAGAATATTTTAGTTATTTGTTGTTGAAGATATATATATGAATCAGAATAATCAGTTACTTGAATGAATTTCCACTTTATACTCTTAGGTGAAGATTAGTTTAAAATAAAAATAAAAATGCAAAAACTCAAAAATTGTGAATTTTTCCTTTTTATTTTTGTTTTTCATTCAACAAATTTACAAATAAGTACTTGTGAAGTTTATTTATTCAAAACTTAATAAATATTCCAAAACAGACTATAATCAGCAAATACACTAGTTTTTACTCATTGTATTCAATCATTGTTTATACAATAATAACAAGAAAACCACGTTTGTTTTAATTAATCATATTATGTGTTTAATATCGGTAAGTGTATTTAATTCTTTCAGTTTTGGTAAAACATTTACATTCAAAACTTTTAGAATATATTTATAATAAAAATATGAGAAGGAGTTGATTGGGGGGTGCGGTCAAATAAATACTAAATCATACAAATAGTATTATTTAATTTTTGCCAACGTTTCGACCCACTTTGCAGGTCTTCATCAGGGTGTAGGATGTAGCACTGCGGGAGGCAGTTGAAACACTCACTTTATTTGACTATTTATTTGACCCACCCCCCGAATCAACTCCTTCTCATATTATATCACGGTCAACCATCTCTACATCATAATAAAAATAAATGAGAATATTTTAGTTTTTTTTTTTTAAGATATATATGAATCGGAATAATCAGTTACTTGAATGAATTTTTAATTTTCACTCTTCGGTGAAGATTAGTTAAAAAAAGTGCAAAAACTCAAAAAACTTTTACTTGGTTCATTATTACTTGTGAATTTTTCCTTTTTATTTTTGTTTTTTATTCAACAAATTTACAAATAAGTACTTGTGAAGTTTATTTATTCAAAACTTAATAAATAATCAAAAGCAGACTATAATCAGCAAGTACACTAGTTTTTACTCATTGTATTCAATAATTGTTTGTACAACAATAATCACGTTCAATTAATCATATTGTATGTTTAAAATAGCAGTTTTAAGTACTGTTTGGGCACAATAATACTCGCATACATATTTCAACTGTCTATATATTGACTATAGTCTGTTTTGTGAAAGAGTTCTTCATCGCTACAAACTTATTCTTATCAGTGAAATGTCTGCCTTGATATATATTTGTGACCGCACTGAGACAGTTCTAGAAGCTTTGATGCCACACCTATTTTGAATGTTGTACAATTTTTTTTTTTTTAGTGCTGTCTAGATTTTTTTGTACGCTCAATATTTTTATAACTTTCAAAATATAAAAGCATTATATTATTAAATTTAAAGCTATAAAAATTCAGTTCTTTAAATGTAGTAAATTACTATTGTTACTTGAAAATAGATGTTGCAATTAATAAAACTTTATTGAACATAGATTCAGTTATTAATCAATAAAATTTTATTTTTTATAGAAATTATTTTTGTTCATCCTAATAATATTATAAAATACTTTTGACTTTTAAATAAGTTTCTTTTCATGTTTTTCAGCCCGAAGAGGAAGAAGATTTCAACAGATGGATAGCATTGTGTGAGGAATTAGTGATACAGTTACAGCAAGGTGGTAAGAGTATTCGAAAGAGATTCAAACGGAGGCTAGACGAGAGTATGTTCATCAAAAAGGAGGAAGAAGGCGATGATTTGGATATTAAAATCAAGAAAGAATTTATTTCTGACAATAGTAGAGAGGGCGTGGCAGAAGATGATGAAGAAGCGTTACAGCCACGAGAAAGGCCACTGCTGAATTGCAGAAAAATTCGTCAACAAAGGAAGCCTGGGCCCCGGAAGAAAAAACTCAAAAAGTTTATGGGAAATTGGCAAAATGAGGTATGGCAGTACAAGAGGCCTATTGGCCTGATGATGGCAGGGGAGAAGTGCTCTAATTGGCCAAAAGCTCCCTCTTCGCTTCCGGATCTGGATCGTCTCAACGATCCTCATTCGCAGCCAATCATCAAAGTAGAAGTGGAGGATAACAAAGCAGTCGCGAAGTCGCTCGGAGAAGAAAAATCTTTCTTGGATCGCCTTATGCAGCGCTATTCAGACAGGAGAAAAAAGGCTAAAATATATGAACAAAAAGATCCGCAGACTTCTTCTTCGGAACTCAGCTCTACGCCCAAGACTGAAGAAGTCAACCCGAAAACAGAAACAATCGCTGGCTTTAGGGACGATCTACCCGCCGAAGGTGACCTACCTCCGGATATCAAACCAAAGATTAAAGAAACAAAACTTAAACATAGAGATTTCAATGAGGAGAGACCGGCTTCCGCACCACCGCCTGGAGCTACCAAGTTCATCATCAGGAAGAGCAATGCCATCAGGAATCCCACTTTCGTGAAGAAGAAAAAAGGTCTTATACTGAAGAAAGGAGATACACCCAGATTGATACCAGAAAAGAGGTTTAAGACGTTCAGGCGAAAATTAAAATCATCTGGTTTTGACTATATTAGAAAGAAGAAAAAACAAGTCGTAAAGAAAGAAGGAGCTGATCCTCCAAGGGAACGGAAGAAAGTAAGTTTTTACCTGTACAAAAATTATGCATTATTTATAAAATGAGTAATTAATCACTTTATTATTATTTTTTTTTTTTTATGAAAAGAAAACAGCACCCATGACTGAACAAGAAATACAGGCAGAAATCAAAGGTTGGGTTCTAAACAAAGGACTTGGTGAAACTTTACTTCACCGGGCAGCAAGAATTGGCAATGTTGTGAGTTTTTTTATATATATTATTTTGTGCAATTAATTACATTCATAGATAAATAAATATTAGGCCGATTGACCTCTTTATTTATATTTTCTGTTGGCAATGCAGACCTTATAGATCTTTTGCCGCCTTAACAAGCCTACTTCATCTCTGCCTGCCTTGGGCTATTTCTTTCCATTTATCTGCACGCAGCTCTATTGGGTCTTTGTTGATTCTATCTATCCATCTGCTTTTTGGCCTTCCACGTGGTCTTTTGCCTTCTATCGAGGCATTCATTGTCGTGTAGAGGCTTCCAGATGGATTGATCCGAGCCACTAGCGGATCCAGGATTAAATTTTGGGGGGGGGCTTCAGCCCGAAAGCTTTTTTTTACATAATTAATAACGATTTTACTTTGGAAAATAAGAAAGAAACTAGCCTACCTTATGAATGGTGTTGAAGTGTTTCCTAAAGCCTTTTAATTTAATTACACGACAAATTATACTTTAAAAGACAATTTCTTATATTTTTTTTTCGATAAAACATGGTGTATATTTTACCATTTTGGGGGGAGGGTCTTCAGCCCGAAAGCCCCTACCCCCCCCCCGTAGATCCGCCCGTGATCCGAGCTATATGTCCATCTCAACCTCCGTGCCTTCATATCATTATATATTGATCGACCAGCTTCTGTAAGCAGCTCTTAATTGGTCTTTCTCCTCTACCTGTTACTACTCTGATCCCAAATCATTCCGGTTATCATGCGGAGGATTGTTCTCTAAAATCTTTCAATACTCCTTTCTAGTGGGCTGTTGGTGTTCAGGTCTCACAGCAATAAATTAGAATTTGGTTTATCATAGCCTTCTTTTACATTGTTATTTATTTAAGATAAATATAAATATTGAAATTAATATGAATAGTGTTAACAGCTGCATTTATCTGCAAAATGCTAATTTGGAAGGTTCAAAATAAACATTTTATCTTGAAATGCTAAGATTCTGTTTTAAAGAGTTTGTCACAATGAACAACAATTGTTGGTTTATGTTGTGTTAATAGTTTGTTATATTTATTTAGCTCTGCTGTTGTTTTCCATGGAATAAACTGTCTACTGGCCACAGAAATACAAACTTTATGTTTTTCTTAGTTTTTAATTAAGAAAACTAGTAAAACATAAGTATGTTTTTTTTTTTGTTTTGTTTTTAATCCCTAAAAATGTTCTTGAAAAAAAATATATTCTTGAATTTTCTAATTAAATTATTTGTTTAATGATGAAAGTAACATTGTTTAAGATCAAAATAGGAATAGTTTTCTGTCCTCTTCTTTTTACAAAACAAAAATAAAATCTAGATTAATCTGCATGCCCTGCTCATCTCAACCTCCATGCCTTCATATCATGAGATGTCGATTGACCTGTTTCTATTAGCAGTTCTTTGTTGGTCTTTCTTCTCCATGTGTTAGTACTCTGATCCCAAATCACTCCAGTTATTGTGTGATGGATTTTTCTCTCAAATCTTTCAATACTTATTTCTAGGGCAGTGGTTAGTATTCAGGTCTCACAGCCATTTGTTGAAATTGGTGTTATCATAGCATTGTACTTTATATTATTGTACTTGAAATCAATTATTTTAACTATTATTATTAACTGTAATTGGATGGAGAAAGGTATAGCACAGTGCCTCAGGTAGGAATGACCATTCACAGTTAATATTATTGAAATATCGATATTAATTCTACTTTGATATTATTGACTATCGACATCGTCCCTTCAGTATTTTAATTTAAAAATGAAAACTATCATTTTTGGAAAGCACTAGGAATTATATATGAATCTGATCATTGAAATTGTCAAAGAAATCCAAGTAGGATGCAAATAAATTAGTATTTTGCTGAATCGGATCGATGGGTGAATGAAAGATATAATAGGTTGAATGGAAAATTCTGGTAAAAAGCTTAGGATGATGTAAATAACCTACTAAAAGTTAAATGTAAATAATTAGTTTTGGCGGGAATAGTAAATATTCTTTCGCTTTAATATCGGGGATTTAGGTTATTTACACTCGTGAATTATTAAAACAAAACCCCGGCAGTGGATATAGACTGTCGTTGGGAATTTGGGAATCTAATACCTTTTGTGACACTGAGTGAGAACAAACAATAAGAATATATATTTGAAATGTGGGACTTAGTAAATACACTTTAAATTAATTGACTCACCTAGTTTGTTATTCTTCAATCGTGAGGCATATAGGACAACTAAATAAATAAATGACCTTTCACTCCTGTATAACAAACTAATTTATTTCTACAACTGTAATAAATTGACTCTATTAAAGTGTTATAACTATAGATCTGATCTTCTAAATCTTGTAGTAGACTCTCTTCCCAGATATGTCGTTCCGCCTCAATGTCTCAGCCTCAAGTAAGTTCTCTTCTGACCACCTCCTTTCTACCTGTCCCGGCCTAGAATGCCTTCTCCCCTCTCCAGCTGTTGCTACCTGCTGGGTCCTTTCGGAACCTCCAACCTTCTTCCTTCTTTATCGATTATTTATCGATATGAGACTTTTCAACGAATAATTTGTCCACTGCACAATTGAGTACAATTCATCGTGCAACCTCACATTCCTATATATTATATATTCCTTCTCATTCCCTCACCCAATGTCGTCTAAAGGAGTAAATACAGGGGGATGTCTACTACAATGACGAGTATGGGCAGGAACTGAAAAATTAATTTTTCTAAGCAGAATAGAAAAATTGATATTTCCATTAATTAATTTAAAAAGGAAAATAACTTTTTTTTTTTAAGCACCTATGAGCTAGAGAATCAATATTTATTTTGATATTCATATTTCAAAAGTAAACCTATGTCCTCTTGTCCTACAGTATCCTTTAATAATACCTCACTTATCCCTGTTGAACAAATTCGATACCTGGGACTCCACTTAGACAAACGTCTAACTTGGAATCCTCATACCAGACTGAAACAAGAAACAGCTCGACGTTTCCGAATACTCCAGCACTTACTAGATAAACGCTCTAACCTCCCAGTCAATTACAAAAGACTCATATACATGACTACAATAAGACATATTTGGACTTAAGGAGTTGAGCTCTGGGGCTCCACTAAGCCATCGAATTCCTCTCGGATCCAATCCTTACAATCCAAAATCCTCCGTAAAATCCTCACTGCTCCTTACTTTGTCACAAACAAAATCATCCATAACGACCTTAATGTTCCTTATGTTTCTGACCTGGCCCAATCCAGATACCTATCCTTCCATAACAAACTTCAGAACCATCCAAACCCTCTCGTTTCTAACCTTGCTTCCTCTTCGATCCCTGACAACCCTCAGAGGCGTCTGAAAAGAAGATGGCCTCGAGATCTCCTTTTGTAAATACATTTTTAGAGTGCTACCAATGGGTAGTTTCTCAACATGTGATTTCATGCTATTTTATTCCTTTGTTCACATTTACTGAATGTATTTTTACTTGTAATACAGTTGTAAATATCACCAATAAAAAAAAAAAAAAAATATTTCAAAAATGTTTATAGTATCGATAAAAACATCAACTATCGATATTTCAAATTCAATATTTTTATGGCATTGATAATAATGGGCCGATATTAATATCGATACTAAATCTTCAGTATTCCGTCCCTAGCTTCAGGTCTTAAATTTGAATCTGGCTGTGGCAGGTGATTATTTATTCCGTTACATCAGCTTTGGATCAATCCTGGGATCGGAAGACCCTCTGAGGCACACCCAGCCTCTACGAAGTGGGTTCTCATAATTAAAGAATTAAAAAAAAAAAACCTGGAAGTTGAGTGTGATCTCGGTCAAATGATCTCTTTGCGCAATTATTGACTAAAAAACATTACTTCCTATCCAGATACTAAGCCTCAGACCCTCCATGAGTTGTAGTGGTACATTTTTTTTTTTTTTTATTGTAATTAAGTATTTCTTGGAAATAAGGAACGCTGCTATATCCTTTTATTTTATTCCAGGATGTGGTTTATTACTGCCTGGAGAAACTGCATCACAATCCGGCACCGAGGGATAACGCGGGCTACACGCCCCTTCACGTTGCCTGTTCTCGGGGGCACTTCCAGGTCGCCAACTTACTTCTGAAGTATGGTGCGAACGTCAGTGATAGCGCGCTTGGAGGTGTCAGGTAATTTAATTATTCTTTTCCTTATTTATTTTTTTCAATTATAAATCTATTCAATTAAATGATAGAGAATGAATGTTTGATAATTTCTCAATATATGAAATTTGGAATAATAATTTATGTATCAAGAATTTTATTTTTAATTTTAACTTATACTATCTATTTTTTTAATTTTAGACCATTTGTGTATCTAAATTAAAGTAACAAAAAAATGTTGATATATTTAATAATATAAAAATTCATTATAAGTCGTTTAAAATAAAATCATTTATATATATATATATATATATATATATATATATATATATATATAATTTTCTTAGCCCTGATGAAGGCCTGAACTTCAGGTCGAAACGTCGGCAAATGTTAAAATAAATATTATCATTTATTTTTGCCTTCTTATTTGACTGATCACCCCAACTATTCTTCTCTTTATTATTCACAACAGTCAACCATTTACCCACAATTAAAAATCATTTATTAGTGTTTCTAATAAAACACATTGTTAAAAAAAAATTATATTAATAAAACAAAAAAGTATCCAATAAAATGGAACCACCACACAAACACATCGTTAAAACCCTTTAATTAAAATAATGGATGAGATTTTATAACCTGAACAGGTGTCTTCTCCTTTCTGTTCTTATGAAGAATTAACAAAGATATATGGCATACTACCAATAAAAAATATGTTAAAAAATTATATATATATATATATATATACAGTGGCTCAAAGTCAAAATGATACACAGCTGTATCATCCTGCGATATTGATAGAAATGATAGCTTGATAGCGATATTGATAGCTTGTACTGTTTTTAAGAAGAGTCTAATATTTTAATTTTATTGAGTTTGTGCATATTTAAAATGAGATTATAAATAAATCTGTTGAAGGGTTTCTAATTCTATTTGTTTACTGTAACCAATTAAAATTACTTTTTCTATTTTTCTACGGGATGTATCAATTTCACCGTGAGTCGCTGTATATAAGGCTATGGATGTATTCTCCTGTCAGTTCAAAAATAATTTCCATAAAAACAAAATTAAACTTGGAATTATTTTTATCAACATGGAATATAAATTCATTAGGCATGATATTTGTTTTTTTAATAAGTTGATTAACTTGGATTACATATTATAGTAATTAATGCTTTTATATTATGTTATGTTATTATATTAATATATGTTAAAACTACTTAATACTTATCTATTTAATTTTAAAATCATTGTTACAGACCTCTACACGAAGCTGCTGAGAACGGATTTACGAAAATAGTAAAACTACTGCTGGAACATGGGGCTGATCCTCAGCTTGCAACCTATTCAGGGGCGACGGCAATGGCGCTCGCTACGGACGAGGAAGCCAGGCTTCTCATGGAAATGCACATATCGAGTCAGGTTCCACTCCAGCCGATAATGGATGGTAAGTTCATAATTAAAATTTTAATGGGGAAGAAACAATTGACTAGGTAATGAAATATAGTTGGGAAGTTTCGTAGGCTGACTTTCTGCAATAAACCGATGATATTTAATATTATATTTTTATACAAGTATCAATAAATGTTATTATAAAAATAAAAATAATGTTTAATCGACATGTAATTGTATTTTATTTCAGACGATCCAACCTGCAGCAGCCAGCCGAAGCAAGAGGTCGACGATGACAGTGGTTTGGCCAGCTCAGACTTGGAAGGCTTTGAGATAGAGGAGTCTTCGGTACCTCTTCCGAACCTCTATCGCCTGGCGAACGAACCTCGCACCGACTCCTGGGTCCTGTTTCACGAGCTCTCTCCCCTGCTGAGGGTGAAGACGAAAGAAGCCCTCCTCAAGCAGCTCGGTCAGGACGCCAGGACAGTGCTAAGGGACATGAAAACTTCAGAGTTTTACGAAAAGGCTCATTGTCGAGCGATCAAGAGCACTGCAGGACCTAAAACTCCGAAGGTGACTCTGGTGAAGTATACAGATACGGTCAAGTTCCTCCTCGGTGTCGAGACTACGGTCATACCGCGGTGACCGTAAGGAATCGGTCATACCAAGGTGACCGTAAGGAATCGGTCATATCTTCTACGACAATATATATTGTTTATTTTCTGTTTTATAATTTTATGTTGTTGATAATATTTTGTCTTCCTTATCTTTACTCTCTCCCCATTTTTTTTTTTTTTTTTTATAATTAATATATTTGTGTTTACCAGATGTAGAGTAACATTTTGACAGTCTGTATAAAACATGGAATATTAAAGATATGGTTGGTAACCGCCATGATTTTTACATTCTATTTTCATCAGATAACTAATCGATAATAATTTTAACACAATAAAAATTTTCAGATGGTTTTATATTAAGCGTTACAATATTCTTGACTTTACCAACCATATCTTTCATCTTTCGCATCACCCTGGCAAAGAAAAATGGATTACATGTTCCAATTATTTAACCCTTAAGTAATCATCAAATTAGATTATATTAATACGTTTAAATGTTAAAAATATTTTTATTTGTTAAGTTAATTATTGAATCGATGTTAATATTAGAGGAGAAAGAGGATTTAAATATAGATGTACTGGTTTCACGCCAATATTTTTGCCATATTCCCAAAGAATAATTTTGTATAATAAGATGAAGTTTATAACTAATGAATAAGTGCTTTTTAATATTTTTAGTGAGAGAAATGAGAAAATTGATCGTTTATTATTTCAATGGCGATGATGAAAATTTCTAGATAACTGGTACTATTATGAAATTACCACTGGAATTTCCTATTTTTTACTGTTTGTAAATATTTTTATTGTTAATGGTTGTGTGTTAAGTGTTTTTTTTTGTTTTTTTGAACACTTGTATAGAAAATATTTGTTTTTTGTATATATATAATATAGAGAGAGAATATATGTATATGGGTTTAGACGAATCTTTTAAAAGTATGTGTATAATGTGTTTTTATGTATTTTATATTTAAAGTTGTATGCATTGTAAACGAGTGGTGCTTCTTTTGTGTCGAAATATCACACTTTATTATAAAACTGAAGCAATTTTTCTTAAAATGAATTAGACATGTTAGCAACGTGATAACGGTTTATTACTTTATACATATTTTAGTTGAAGTTTTTACTTTTTAAGTCTTATGTATACCTCAATGCGGTTCTAATTGGTGCAATTAACGATACGATAGTTAAGAACTTGAAGGTGTCGATTGTGTTGTTTCTTAGTTTTGAGCTGGTAATTGATAAAAATGGAAAAAAAAAAAGAAATGAAGAAAAGATCATTTTTTTAAAGCCGATGAGAATTTAATTAACATTTTTGGCTATGTGATTATTAAATTAAGAATTTTTTATAAAAAGTTCTATTTTTCAAAGTCTTTCCAAATCTCTTTAGACGTGAAATTTTATGTTGAAATGCGATCTTGTAAATGTTAAACGTAGCGACATGTTTTAATGATAGTAAAATGTGTAGTGACGTAAACAGAGTCAGAGCGTGTTTTATTAATTTAAATATTAGTGTCCTTAATTTTAAGTAAAAGCTGGATGAATCTTTGATAACGATTATCTCAGTGTTTCTATTTTTCTTTTTTTTTTTTGTTTTTAACTTAGAAAGAAATTTTATGTCTTTAAATAAAGGCAAATGACTGGGTAATGTATTGTGTTTGATAATATTACTATTTATGGAACGTAATGTTTGCATTATTGTTAAGCGTTTATTTAAACTGTATAATATAGTTTTTATTTGTCTTTATACATATAGCGATTATGTAACCGTTGTATTCTATGTGTATTTCCTGTGTAGGACGTTCCACCTAAAAAAACTGTGATGGAATTTTTCTAGCTGTATATATGAGCCGTTTGTGTATAGTCGTTGGAAAAAAATGTGCAATTTATATTGTTTATATAAATAAAAAAAAAATGGATTTATATATATAAATATATATACCATAATTTTGTTTTCTTTATTATTATTATTTCTTTTTTTTTTTTTGTAAAAATTCTAATGTGATCAATTTAAAAATAAGAAAATATAGTATAATGAATTAATTTTGTTATTTTGATTGTACTTACCTATACATAATTTCCAAAGCATTATTTTTTGATAATTTGATTTCTGGATTTTTTATTGGTGACGACCAAAGCCCAAAATTTTATGTTGTAAAAACCTGCAGAATGTGCCATATAAATGTGAAAAAAATCTGAGTGGACACACGACTTTCCTACCTATTTCAGAAAAGTGTTTATATCTTTACATATGTCCATCAAGAAACAAAAAAAATTGAATTACATTTATTTTCCTGAAAATTGATCAAAGAAAATATTTGAGTACGATTTATTTTATAAAGTAAAGCAATGTAAACCGGCTTAAGGTAGATCATTACACAAATTTCAGTACTCACTAATATTGCTGATCAAAAACTTTTTGCCATAGCCTAAATTTGTCAAACAATAATTTCTGTTAAAAGTAAAGGAAATAGTGAAGCTTGTGTGATGCAGGTAACAGATTTTCTTACTTTCACTTAGTTATTTTTTTTCTCTCATTCCTGCCATTCTGACACCAGAATATGTAGCCATAATCTTACATTGGAAATTTAATAGCTATAACTTCGTTAATAATAGTTGTCCTAAATAGATGATTTTTGGATAGTTTTGTAGAGAATTTCATTACCTTTTTAAAAAAACAGGCTAAACAGTGTTTTTTCAGGCTCAGGGGTCTCTGAAACGTATAGATCCGTCAAAAACCGCATTTTGGAAATTTGACCCGATTGCACCGAGTTGGTATAGGTAGGAAAGTAATAAATTAAAACATGAGTAGAAAATAGAATAAGCTGTATCATCGGTAATACTGGTTCGATTCCGATGATTTTTTTGTTTTGTTGCTAATTTAATCACCTTTCAAAGTTTTATTATAAATTTTACCAAATATTACAAACTTAGCAAGTTAGGCCCCAAAACATTTTTCTTTTCTTTATAACTTTTTTTCCTGAATTTTCTTGAGAATTTATTTCATACACCAAAATTGAAAGGACAATTATTAGAACATTATAGGAAAGTTTCATCAAAATTGTTAGAGCCGTTTTTGCGCTACAATCTATAGAAGAACATGTTTTTCATTTATTGTGTAAGCAGCTATTTCGCATGAAGCACCCAATTTGTGTCACAGGCATCAGTAGTCAAAACCCTTCAAAATAAAAAAAGAAGCAACAAAATCGGTTCACTACTTCCCGAGAAAATCTTGGCACAGACAGACAGCTCAATGGCTAAAAACGTGTTTTTTGGACTCAGAGGTCTCTGAAACTCGAAAACTGCGTATCAGAAATTTGACCCAATTGCAATACTTTCCTTAACTAGTATAGGTAGGAAAGTAAAAAAAAATTTAGTATGCAATAAGAGAAGACTGTCATTTTTAAAATGTTGAGAAAAAGACAATTTTTTGTAACATAGCTTCAATTTAAACTAATTCTAATGATTTTCTTTTGATGATTCAATTTGAATACATTCTTAAATATAATCATCAGAAACAGTTTGAATTGAACATATAAAGCAAAATTATAGAACATATAAAACATATATAGACTTTCAGTTGACATAATGACTAACTCCAATTTAAACATTTTTGAATAAAGTAATTTAAGTGATATTTCTAGTTAGGAAACTTATAATACCTGTACAGACACTGAGTAAGTTGATTTCAGAGTAAGTGATTGCAGTGTTGAAATATATATCCATGAATAAAGGGATACATTTTGTGTGTGTGTGTGTGTGTGTGTGTGTGTGTATTACTAAAGAAGTAAGAGAGATTGAGTTTTTTTATAAACCTAAATCTGAAAATAATAATAAACATGATAAACGATGGGACAGATAATAATAATTTTATCAGCAAAGTATATATATTTTAACAATTAAAAATAAATAATAAAACACATAATAATGAATAGTATACAGTAAGTACAGAAATATATTAAAAATATTTATGTTAATGGAATAAAACAGTGTGTGGCACTTTTTAAAATTTACAATGTGAATGTAATTGAAACTTATAATTAGTAAAAAAATAAAATTAGTAATGATTGTATATTCTTAAAAATTATTGACAACATAAATAAAATGTAGGAAGTACCTTGTTCTGCATTAAATCTTTTATCATTTTAAATATTATTATAATTAGAAAATAATCTTTCTACATCAATAGTCACGAATTTGTATGCACTTAAAATTATCAGTTCCGGGGGTTTTCACTTAAACTTGTTTTGATAAATAGTTGGGAAATAAAATTTTTCTATCAGACAAGGATAAATCCAAAATTTGAATTTTGAACAAAATAATCAACCTTACTTTTACATTTTTAAAGAATGTAGTGAAAGTAAGCCACAGGCAGATTTACAGCGGGGGGGGGGGGGGGAGGAGGCTGTCGGGCTGTTTGAAGCCCTCTCTCCTCCCCCCCCAAAATGGTAAAAATTATAACCATGGTTACACAAAAAAATATTAAAAACTATCTTCTTAATGTATTATTGTCATGTTAATTACAAAATTAATATATATTAATAGGACTTCAAGAACCACTTTAATTCATTTCGTATAGGTAGTTTTTTTCTTTCCTTTTTTTTTCTAATTAATCATGTTTATATTATATTGAAAAAAAATCTTTCGGGCTGAAGCCCCCCAAAATTAAATCCTGGATCCGCTAGTGAAGTAAGCAAGAAAGAAATTAATTCAGCAGGTGTTGTTTAATAGGAATTAGAAAGTAAAATGAACAGTAATGTATTGCAATGCTACCATTTTGATTGGAAATAATCTTATAATAAATATTAATGTGGAATTTGAATCATTTATTCAAAAAAAGAAAAAAAAAGAAAAAGAAAAAAAAAAAAACCTGAACCACTACAAGCCATGAAGGGTCTTGGGATCAGTACTATTAGGGAAATCACTGTTTATTGGTCTAAGGTTGTGCAACAAGGTGGAGATTTGACCGAGATCACGCTCAACCTCCAGGTTTTTCCCTTAATTAATTATTTTTTTTAATTAAGGGTACCCACTTTATAGATGTTGGGTGTACCCCAGGAGAGTCTACCTACCCCAGGTTCGCTCCACGGGCCAATGAAACAGAAAGAATAATTTTTCTGCCATGAGCGGGGATTCAAACCTGGGACCTTTAGCATTGGAAGCTCACTACCCACTTATTTCCAAAGTGAACTCTAAATCCCCAAGTGAAAAGTGAAGCCCTCTCTCCTCCCTCCTTTTAAAAAAAAAAAAACTTTCCGCTGAAGCCCTCCCCTCCCAAAATGAGCCCTCTGAGTTTTCAACGGAAATATACGTTTTGAGGTCCACTGAGTCCAAATAACAAAGTCCAGCAAAATGGTCTCTGTGTGTCTGTGAACACTCTAGCTCAAAAACAAAAAGTCGTACGAAACTGATATTAAGTATTTAAGATAGGTATGTGCCTTAGATGTGACAACTTTTTCCTTGAAATCGGCTAACCGGAAGTGCCACTTCATATCAATGGTGAAACACTTTTTTACAATTTTCTCAAAAACGGCTCTAACGATTTAAATTAAACTCGATGTATCATTGTATAATTAAGTGATTTTTCATATCATTTAGGTCTTATACCCATTGATGTCACTTTACAGGGCTTAAATGCCCAATGTTCAATATGTCTTGCTCTAAAGTACCTGTCATATGGTTTATTTTAAAAAGTTAATCGTCTCATATTATTCAGAGTTACGAAAAAATGCTAAATATAACTTCTGAAAGAATTTGACAATTTAATAAAGGAGAAAAAATAAAAATGCTTATCCTGGGCAAAAATGAATATCCGGAAATACTAGTCAGAAGGTATACGTATAATGTATCGTTGGAAAGCGGAGAATTTTAGGAAAAACGATATCTAATATAGAAAGTTGTAGAAAGGAATGGAGAGCGGCGAAAATTTAATAATAATTTGTCAAAATGATATTATTTAACGGAAATCAGATGGCAATGGCATTGTTTAAAAACTATTTCATTGTACTTGTGTGAAAGAAGAAGTGAAATATAAAAATATTTCATGCAGTATAAAGTATATGTTTACAACCTTAAATATATTTACTGTAGTTTAATAATAATATATCTGATACTATATTTAAATAAGTAGGTATCTATCGTCCGTTTATTCCGAAAAATCGTCATGTAACCTTTTAGAGAATTAAAATTAGCGAATAATTCGATGAATTTTCCCTTTGTTAAATTCAAACATTACCCACTTAATGTGAGAACTTTTGACCTATCTATGGCAAGCAACGATAATCTCGTAATTTCATTTAAGTAAACGGATACAATTAGTATAAAGCTTTTATTGTCTACCATTGATGTAATTAATAGGGTTTTTGTTATTTTAGTGGTCTTAATGATTTGTTAACTGTAAGTTTTAAGCTATAAGCTATAGCTCTGTTAAAAATGCACTTCGTAAATTTTATAATTGCTCAACATTGTCAGAAAATAGTTTCTATTCAAAGTTGAGCGGTAAGTGAAAGTTGTGTGTTGTGCGCACCAGATTTATTGATTACGAGTGGATTAATCAGTGATTTTTGAAAATATTAGTCCGTGGTACAGACCCCTTTTTATCGAATTATTAATATCCATCTGAAACTTAGTAACCTACAAACATTTTATTTACTCTCGTAATTGGGACGTTTTTAATCTGGAAGGGGGCAAACTTAGTCTATTTTGCAAAATCGAGAAAAAAGGTGGCCTTCAAAAATATTAAGCCGTTTGGCGTGACCTATACCCTCAAATTTTAAAAATAATGAGGTTATATAGGACAAACAGCCCAATATTTTTATAGGCCAACTTGTTTTTGTCGATTTTGTAATCAAATTATCTTACGATCCAAGTAGAAAGCAAATGAATGGGTATTTACGAGTTTTTAGTACCTAATTAAATAGATACAATCGCCCCCCTCCCTCCAGATTGAAAACGCCCCAATTTCAAGAGTTTTCATAAATAAAATAGTTTTAGGTTAAGATGAGATAAAACTATTTACGAAGTTTTTTAAATTATGTTTTATCTATTTTTAACTGATCTTGATAAAAGAATTGAACATTTATTGGATGTCAGCCACTGGGAACTTTTGATAGTAGTTGGCAGGCCTGTACTCTCATAAATTCAAAGAGAGGCATACTCAATATAATAGGTCTTAAAAATTTACTAGTGTTTTTATTTTATCAAAGTCTTTATTTAAAATTAAATGATGCGGGCATCATCTAAACTATTACCAAAATTTACTATATACTACTATCTTGTTAAAGAAAATTGCTAATGATTTGTATTAAATATAAAGTTAAAATAGGTTTTCTACAGCCAAAAACAAGTTCTTGACAGAAACCAGCGTTTATTGAAAAATTCAAGTCAGAAAACGCAAGAAGTTAGTTTTATAATAAGTTAAAGGTAATATTTGTTAATCTTAAAATGAAGAATATGAAATTTCCCTTAATTACAACCTTTTTCTAATATCTAATAGGAACATTTCTAATCCAATAGTGTCAGCTCCTGCTACAACAAAACTATTCTCTTAATTTTCATTTTTTTTTTTAAATTTAGATAAAATTTTAATGGATTTGAAATATGTCTTGATAAGGCAAGAAATAGTTCTAAAAGATGAATCCAAGAAAAATATAATAACAATATTTAAGTTTTTACAAGTAACAGTTCAATTAAATTTCCTTAAATATGTCAGCTATTGGTGCATTTACACTGTGGTGATTCATTTATTACCTACTAAGCATTTAGGCACAGTAAATAGATAATGTCCAGAGGATGTTTATTATAATATACAGTAGAGTCCTACTGATCTTGACAACGATTTTACAGAAATCCTACTAATCTAGGCAGGATTTAAAAAATTCTAATTAAAATTTACATTAAAGAAAACTTAGGATGAAGTTTCATGTTGTGAACATTTTATTGAACCTAAAAATATTATTGAACTCATTACATACCGTGTGTACTATATTTCATTGTCGTGTTCAGAATTTAACATTTATAACAATAATGATGTAGAGATGGTTGACCGTTGATATAGTATGAGAAGGAATTGATTGGGGGGTGCAGTCAAATTAATAATAAATTAAACAATTAGGATTATTTAATTTTTGCCAACGTTTCGACCCACTTTGCAGGTCTTCATCAGGGCTACAAAAGATACATAACATGGTGAAAATAAAATAAATGAATATAAGTAGATATAAAATAAAATAAGAATAAGTTGTCTGATACAGAAATAAAAAGATGATATCTAAGATATAGTGGGTGACAATGTAGTTAAAATATTTAAGCTTTACTTTATCAATACTTATTCAATCTACAATCTATTCGTTAACATTCATTTTTTTTATATGTTAACCTACAGTTATCATGTAATCTTTATTAGTTTGTTATAAAATCATTCCTTATCTTTTATCACAATCTGTTTACTTCAACTTACATGCTATATTCTCCTTTATTTTAATTTTTATTCATACTTATTTTCCATTTTTGTTTTTATCTTCTACATATAATACTTGATATTTTAACTACATTGTCACCCACTATATCTTAGATATCCATCTTTTTATTTCTGTACCAGACAACTTATTACTATTTTATTTTATATCTACTTATATTCATTTATTTTATTTTCACCATGTTATGTATCTTTTGTAGCCCTGATGAAGACCTGCAAAGTGGGTCGAAACGTCGGCAAAAATTAAATAATTCTAATTGTTTAATTCATTATTAATTTGACCGCACCCCTCCGCTCAACTCCTTTTCACATTGTAACAATAGTTTGTTCCTGAAAATAATTCACATGGTATATTGGACAGGTAGGAAATAGTGGTATGGAAGTAACTAAATACAATAGTTTTTAAGAAAGTTTGAAATATTTTTCTTTGTTGATAGGAAAGGTTCATTATTAAAAATAAACGTCTTTTTGGATTTTATAAACTTTAAAATAGTTTAGTATTTTTCATTACTATTGGTAATAGATGAGAAAAGTGATGCAATCAGGTCAAATAGTTAAGGAAATTGGTGATCCTATGTTTTGTTACATCCCTTCTTAGTATCGAGTAAATAAAAACTTAATTCTAATATATTGATACTGGTACTAGTCCAGCAAGTGATCTATGTGGTCCCTTTTGCCCAAACCTGACTACCATGAGGTTGCTGTCGCATACTTACCAGAGTGAGAATGTCAAGATTCATTTCCTGGCACAGGCGGATCTACAGGGGGGGAGGATTTCGGCTGAAGCCCAATGGTAAAATATAACCATGTTTTACAGAAAAAAATATTAAAAACTATCTCTTAAAGTATTCTTGTTTGTTTAATTACATTTAATAGGACTTCAGGAACCACTTAAACACCATTTCATATAGGTAGTTAGTTTCTTTCTTTTTTTTTCCAATTATTTTTATGAATATTTATGAAAAAAAAATCTTTCGGGCTAAAGCCCTCCCAAAATTAAATCCTGGATCCACTAGTGTTTCCTGGGGCTGTCAAGAAATGAAAATCTACCAACCCAGGTGGGAATCGAAGACACTATGTTCACCGAATCGAGGTAATGAAATTATTGTAAAACTATTTTATTGTTAAAGAAGAAGTGGAATATTAAAATATTTTGTGTATAAAGAAAACATATTTTTATAACCTTAAGTACTTTCACCGAAGTTTAAAAATTGTAGATTCCATAATATTTTTAATCTTTAAAAAATTAAATTAGTAAATAATTTGTTGATTTTTTTTCTCTGTGAAATCACATTATCCACTTACAATTAGTAAGGAAACTTTGGACCTATCTGATGTAGTGAAAAAAACTGAAATACTTATAAAGGAAGAAGATGGTCCAGAGTTGCGGTCATAAATAGGCTAAATAGTGGTAAAACCATTTTATTGAAAGCCGATTTTATTCGACCCGACTTTGAAGGTCTTATTCAGGGCTAGAACGGACAAGATATAAAAAGATAGAGAATTGTGGTAGTTATATAATATTCAGACATAATTTATAAACAATGTGAATATGCTTATTAAAATTATAAACAGTAAGTACAATAAAATATGAACAAAGTAAGCTGAGTAACAAGATCCTAAACTGAAGTAAATAGAAGCTAATTGTAAATAGATTTAGGATCGTGTTACTCAGCTTACTTTGTTTATATTTTATTGTACTTACTGTTTATAATTTTAATAAGCTTATTCACATTGTTTATAAATTATGTCTAAATATTATATAACTACCACAATTCTCTATCTTTTTGCATCTTGTCCGTTCTAGCCCTGAAGAAGACCTGCAAAGTCGGCTTTCAATAGTTTTACCACTATTTAGCCTATTTATGACCGCAACCCCAGACCATCTCCTTCCTTTATAATGCAACGGTCAACTATTAAATATTCAATATGAAATACTTATAGGATTAAAAAGTTTAAGTATTTACATGGATTTAATTCCTATAATTTTTATTACATGATTTTATCACATCTCTTTCTATATAGAGCTCCAAGGAGAGTTATGTTGTTCAAATAGACTGATGAAGTTACGAGGTTTTTAATAACTACCGTCGATATAATAAATAGGGTATGTTTTATTTTTATGGTCTAAACGAGTTTTTGCATTGATAAATAAGACCAAAATATTTTTTACACATCGATCTTAGACAATAGGACGAGAAGCAAATAATCAAAATTCTCAAATGTATTCTTTAAAGTTCATCTCTATTAAAAATGAATTTCAAAAACTGTAATGGCCAAATTTTGCCAGACAATTTTTCTTTAAAGTAGTGTGAACTGGATTTTTTTTTTCGTTTTTAACAATTCTGTGCCCCAAAGGTAAGAACACTAGTCATTTTCGTTTCAGTTCAGGGAAGCCAATGTGCCATAACTTTGAGCTATTAAAATTTGTTTCTTAGTTATCAAATTATCTCTCTGTTTTATAAATAAGTTTTTAGCCCAAAACAATACGAACAGAAAAAAAAAAAAAAAATTATGAAATAGAAAAGAAAGCATAATATAATGTTCAATCAAAGGTTAAAATTGATGTAGGGCGTATATGAACCTGGACCAGATGAATATATATTATGATTACAAATTGGCAGTTAGGCAATGTACAATATAGATTTCAAAGAAATTAAATATGTCCAAACTTCGTTCAGTTTATTTTAGGTGGACAAAAAATAATACCGAGGAGTTGGTCAGGGGGGGGGGGGAGGGTGGTCAAATAAATACTAAATTTTTAATTGTTTCAACCCACCTTGCAGGGCTACAAAATACTTTTTACTTGTAACTTACACGCTATATTCTCCTTTTTCTATTTTTGTTTGTATCTTCTCTATATGTATATATATATATAATACTGGATATTTTAACTACACTGTCAACCACTATATCTCTAATGTCATCTTATTATTTATCAGACAACTGTTTACAATTAAATGAACAGTTGTATAATTTGTAAAATGGGAGCTAATCCGCCTAACAGTGGACAGAGGTGAACCACTAGTTTAAAAAAAAAAAAAAAAAAAAATGGAGATTGAGTCATTTACCTACAGGGCACAGAATTGAGTAATCAAATATCATCGGTATATTGGGAAAAAAGTCATTAACATTTCAAGTTAAATCATTTTTCCTTCTGCGAAATTAGGACTGTCTACTTAGTGGCTAATCGCAACAAACTGTCAATATTGTTGTTGAAAAAAAATAGGAAGAAATTAAAGGATATAAAAAAAGAAATATATATACATAAAAAAAAGATATAAATAAATTAAGGGTAAGAGATTTTATTAACATCATATAAAATGTAGAAACAAAATACAATCTTATTTTAATAACAAGTAGTTATTTTATTAACTTTTTTTTATTTTTTTTTTCAAATTTAACAATACAGTAGAAAAACTTGATTTAACAAATAACAGGAAATCTATATCAAGAGTAATAATTGGCAATTCCTTAATCCTAAAAAGGGGGGACAGGACACAACAAGAGAGTCTCTAATGAAAAGTGGAAAATGCAAGCAAAATAAATCTCAAATCTCAGGAAATTCTGTTACAACAGAAGACATCCTTTGTCAATAGTAAACATAAAATTTTAATTAAGTTTATTAAAAATAGTCCACTTTTCATAAGCTTGATAAACTTTTTTTTTTTTGGTTTTATTTTTCTTTCTTTTTTTTTTCTAAATTTTTAATTTAAATAATTGATTCCATCTTGCAACTACAAAACTACAAGAATAAATCCTCTAAGAGTCATAATAACAACTTGAAAATTGGTCGAGATAAACAATTACATCACTGCAAAAAAATAATACTTTCAATATCACAATAAAAACAAAAAAAGTAAATAAAACATTTAATATAATTAATAGTAATAATAATAATAATAATAATGATATTATATTTAAGTATTCAACATCAATAAGCAATACACAACAGAAAACAAAAACAATATACTCCTTAACTTTGTAGCGGACTTTCTAGTACCATGAAAACGAAACATTTTGTTTCAAAGTACAGAACACTTACGTAATACATGTCTTATTAACTATAGAAACAAAAATTATTTTTTTCTTATTTTCTTTTTTTTTAAATGAAAAACAAAACTAATAGCTATGGCAAAGAAGGACTAAGATTATCGAGAAGATTTATATACAACTCGCCTGACTAGCAGCATGGCACGTAAAAAAAAAAAATGAAAAAAAAAACACAACAAAAACTAACATTTTGATATAACAACTTGGTAATAACTGGAACAAAGAAAAAAAAACATTACAATAATAATAAGCTTAACCAATACTTTTTTTTTATTGATTTTTTAATTTACTAACATAAAAAAAAAAAAGGAACCTTCACAAAATTAGCAAAAACTAGATCAATGCAGTCAATTAGTTTACCTTCAGTCTTCCTTTTTAAAACAAAACAAGTCTTTTAAAAAAATATATATCTTAATCGATTATACATTGTCTGTCAGCTCTCCGCCTAGGAAAATATAATACAAATCAGTTTCAACTAGTTGGACCAAGAATATCAGAGTGCTTTCATACGCTCCGAATTTTTTTTTTGTGGTTGATTTGTTTCATTTTTGTTCAATTAAAAATTTCAGAATTAAAAAATAAAAAAAAAATAATTAGAAAAAAAATAAATGATTATAAAGTGTAAAAGGATTAAAGCGAGAATCAGTCAGTAGAGATAATCTGTTCAAAACGAAGTGAGATAAACATAGACACGGTAATCCTTTGACGTTAGTGCAACAGTACCGTCGGATGATATGGCTGCGTCGTAGCACTGGGCGTGCTTCACCTTGCTCTCCACGGCCGTCAAGAACTGCCCTTCCTGAGTGAACACCGTCAAGTTGAAATTGTTATGGTTATCAGCGACGATTACATGGCCAGCTTTGTTCAGCATCACTCCGATCGGGTAGTTAGTTAGGCCTTCGTGCCCGATCGTCCTCAACTGCTTACCGTGATAATTGTAAACGACAACGCAATGAGTACGATTGTCTGATATGAATATTTCCTGTTTGTCATTGACAGCGACACCGTTGGGAAAGTGAAGGGTGTCGTTACAAGTAAATTTGTGCTTTATGTTGCCCATCATATCGAATATGATCACTCTCATCACTTTGCATTCAACAACAATTATATGGCCATCCTTGTCTACGGCTACTGCTCGAGGGTGCTGTAGCACGTTTGCACCAAACTTACGAATGAATTGCCCATACTGATTGTAAACCTGCACCTGATGAGTAGGAGCTCGTTCCGTAACAACAATATCACCACTTTTCTCCATCACGGCAACTCTATTCGGAAACAAGAGGGCGCCACCGTCACTGCAGTTGTTCCCATCTCCAAAACTGAATTTGAACTTTCCGGATCGGTCGAAAACCTGAACTCTATTGTTGTTAGTATCGGCTACTATTATATCCCCTTCCGAATTGATACAGACACCGTTCGGCTCGGTGAACTGTCCTTGCATCGATCCGTAAGAACCAAATTTCCAATTGTAGGTAATAGTCATACGAGTCACGTTCGACTTCAAATGAAAAGAGCGCAACGACTGGTTACTATCACAAATATTCAGATCTGAAATGGCTTTTAATTCGTCAAAGCAGGAATTGGACCACTTTTCATACTTAAACGGGAACACAGGTTGATCAACCTTTGACCAACAATCATTGACAAAATAATTTTCATTATTAATACCATTCAGCTCATAAATGACTCTCCCAAATGTTCTAATGAGCGTAGATGCATAATCTGAACCACCTTCTGATTCCAATCTGAGATTACATGAGACAGGTTTCGCTTTGATTGCTGACAAATTGGCAAGCTCAGTTTCGAGGATTTTTTTGTACATGAGGCATTGAGGAGTGTTCCCGTACTTGATGAGACGCGAGAAGAAGTCGGTTAGGTGGGTCAAGCGATCATAAGATTCTTCAGATACTTTGGTGCTCATCCTCAATGCTGAGATCATACGTTCATAGACTCCGTCCAACAGAGTGAGCTGCTGTTCCTTGTACTTGGCAAGCAGAGCGGAATGCTGCTCATAAATCTGATTGATCTTGTTATGGATATCATGGTATTGGCTCTGGAGAAAAAACAACGTCTGCTGGTTGTACCTGATGCAGACAGCGAAGTCTTCGGCCTGGCACTTCCCTTCCGCCACCTTGTCCGCCATCAGGCTGATGACCCCACTGCCGATCAAATGCAACTCCTCCATAATATGATTGGATTCATAGTGGCTCTCATCAGAGCAAAGCTGGCACATGAGCTCGCTGCATGGATAACAGAAATATTTGACTACTTCGGTGGGATGAATCAAACAGTACATAACAGTGTCATCTTTTGGGCCTTCACCCAGTTCTGGACATTTAGGAAACTCGATTACTCGATGGCCAGAGAAGCAGTGCATGAAACTGTGAGCCATCAAGCAATTGGAACATAGTAGGGAGTCACAGTTGATACATTTAGCGACAGCATGCAATGTTTCGCTCTTGCAACTAGTGCAGAACGCTCCCAATTTCAACGATCGAAGGAAATTGATGATCCCATAATCCGGAAGAAGACCAGATAGACCATTGCTGGGTAGCGGTGTTTCGAGGCGGCACTCGGGACAGATAACTTTCTTGTTCTTCACCTGGAGGCAGTGAAGGCAGAACGAGTGGAGGCACGGCAGGCACCTCGGGTCACGCAGCGTTCTCCCGCACTGCCCGCAGGCCAAGCTTATCAACCTGCTGTTTGAGGACTTTGGGGGTGTTGTGGGTGAGAGTGAGTTTTCAGTGGATTTTGGTGAATCGTAGGCCGAGTCCTCATCGGTCGGCGAGGGCCCCATCCGCCCTTCTCCTTCCATATGCTTCTGCAAACAAAAGAAATGAAACAAAATAAATTAGAAATATACAAAGAAAAACCACGAATCAAATCTATTTTTTTTTTTCAAATGTAAAAACAAGGAACAAGAGTTTCTGACTTTTTTCTGCCTTAAATAAAATTTCTTAATCTCCTTCCCCCCAAAAAAAGATAGTAAAATGTAATAAAAATCTTTCGCCACAATATGAAAAAAAAATTATCAATATAATGACAATTATGAAGACTAAACGAATAAAGAACAAGTCAAACCGAACACTAGTCTATACTATTGTAATTATTTAAAATTAATGTCTTGCATTATTAACATGACTATCCTCATCCCATTTACTACAGGACAGTTCTACTTTCGAGCTATCGCCACACGTAAATGTCCACTTTTGAAGAGTAGCCTGGAACCTCAATTATCCATCCTCTGATTTACCTTCATTCCTAAATCATCATGATTAAGAAAAAACAGCAATCTTTAGCTACTACAGTTGTACTTTTCAAGGGCACTCAATGTTCTTATATATGGTGTCTTCAAGAAAAACAAAACCCCTTATACTTTCAAATTTTTTATTTAACTTCCTACGTACGATGTTTCGAGCTGATTAGCTCATTATCAATTCATCAAAAAATTTGTTTATCTACTGAAATGTATTATAATTCAACATAGTAACATATAATTGAACAACTGTTTGTAGTACACCAAATACCAAAAATAACCTTATTCCTCGTCTCCTTGTTTGCGCATTTAATTGATGCTTGTCATTCCCGTATGGTACTATTTCCTCCCTCTATTGTTTAACATTGATGCAAGAAATATGGTTATTTTTGGTATTTGGTGTACTACAAATAGTTTTTCAATTATGTTATATGTTGTTCAATTATAATTAATGTAGAAATACATTTTAATAGAAAACAAATTTTTTGATGACTTGATAATGAGTTAATCAGCTTGAAATGTCGTCGGAAGTAGAATAAAAAAATTTGGAAGTACAAGGGCTTATATATTCCTTGAAGTCACCCACCATATATAAAAAAAAAACTTCAAAATTATTTAACTATGCTTTATTATTAATTAAGTTATAAATTAAATAGCTGCAAAGACCAATACAAAAATTATTTGTGATATCTTTAGTAATATTGATCTGGTAAAGAATTTTGTTTTTAGCTTTATAGAATTACCTTTCGTGTGATTAACAATATAGTTCCCGGTACAAACCCCTCTTTAACATCCGCCTAAAGGTTTGTGAACGGCTTCATCTCATCGCAACCTATGAATTTTTTATCTACAAAATTTCTCAGAAATGGTGTGTTTTCTTACTAAATTTATTAACTTCATGATGTATTAAAAGCTCACAAATACTTTCCATTAGCTTTCCGCTTGAATCGTAAGATAATTCGATTTCAAAATCGACGTATATCACCCACGGGGGGTTAAACCTATTTCAGGTAGGTGATCTGTCCAAGATTAAACTCAACCACCAGATTTTTTTTCCTCAACTCATTAAAAGGTTAAACATTTTTTTCAACAATAGCTGATATAATAGAATAAATAATTATCTAACCACAGACCAGAAGATTTTAATAATAATAATAATAAAGATTAAATGATAAATTTAAATATTTAATAGGACATGTGAGAGTAAATTGAAGCTGTTAACGTACATTAGTAACAATCCTAAATTGTCAATTACCTCTTCAACATCTATTTCACATTCGGATGAGTTTTCCTCGGCCATCAACTCATTAAAAATACGCATGATATCATCAGGGTCTGAAAACTTTTCCCATTTCGTTGAAAAGTAAAATTCACAAAAAACAAATAAATGAATAATGATAATTTAAATAAATTTAAGTTAAAATTTGTGTCCCTACGTAAAAGTAAACTAACAAAATCGATTTAGAATAAAAAATATGGGGTTAAAAGCACTAAATAAAAAGAAAACCCTTGTTAAAAAAACAAGAATATTGTAATAACATTAGCATTAGATAAAATGTAACTTAACTTTTATTCGAGTCACTTTTATCAAAGTGAGCTCTAGTAGCAGATATTATTGGAAATCAACATAATTATCAATTCCTATGCAAAAACACTCAATGAATTCAATGATGTAATTTTTTTTTATTTCCAAAAATTAAAATTATTAAAAGCTGAATATTTAATTAAGTTTTGAGAAAATAAATTTATATCCGAAACGGGCATTTTTTTTCTCCCAAAGAATATAATGAAACTTTAAGCATTTTTAAAGTATTATTACTAAAAAAAAAATGCAACAAACCTTTTTTGAACATATTTAATTTAAATGAAAATTATTAATTTTTTTGTATCATTAATGTAAATAAAAGGTTAATATTTTTTATAACTTTCTCCTCTCCTAGCACACACCTTTGTTGTTTTTATCTAAACTGAACCTCCAACCTTTTTCTTGTTCGAAAACATGCTTTGAATTACAATTCTTTCCAATAGAGGATCTATTGAATTACTATAAAAGAATCAGGTATTTTCGGAAACATATGTTACAAATAGAGAATTTCTCAATTTTTTTTTTGTTAAATATCGGTTCCGATAATACAATTAGAATTTTAATAGGAAATTTGAATTATTGAATTTCCTAAAAAATTGTAAATAGTGATTAGGATTCAGAATGGAAATAAACGACTTTTATAATTACACTCTTGAGAATAACATGTACAATTGTTTGGTCAAGTAGAGTGGAAACGGAGATGAAATAAAATACAAACACCATCCATTCAAAATATAATATAAAAGACACAATTAAAAGGGTTGTGCATACTTTTTTTCATTTTCAGATGTAGTTTCACTATAATAAGAGACATCTGCTAAATAACATTTCTACCAAACACAAAAGGACAAAATAAATCGTTAAAGCGAATTGTTTGTAGACTAGCCACCAACTATGGGCCAAATCGGACTAGTACTGTTTTTGAAATATAGGCGTGTCCAGGAAAATACAAGTAAGCCTACTAAGCAAAAGTAGTGGATAGAATTTATATAAATTGATATGGAACCTTCTATGTACCACACTGCATAATATCTTAAAATTTTGTCCAAATATAGTTGAAGACACTAGGTCTTATGACCGTAAAAAGGTGGAACATGACTGCAGACCGACTAACTTATTTTGTTTCTTGGTGCCTAAAACACAAAAAGATGGGAATTTTCTGAATTTTATCTTTTTTATCTGTGTGAATACAAAGCTCCTCTACCATCGATAGTGAGAAAGCAAAATAATTAATTAAATAAAAATAAATACATTTTCTTAAGGAAATGAACTAAAATAAAAAATAAAATTTAAGTTAAAAAAAAACGTAATGATAAAATATAAGTATATTTTCGTAAAACCGATATTGTCATATAATCGTGGAAATTACTATTCTGACTTACCGAATAAGATTGTGCAACAAACCAGAGGAAAACAATCTTTTAAACTATTCTAAAGTTTCAATTTTATCTTAATGAATCGGGATTCGATTACTTCACTGAGTCATAACATTCTTATCAACCATTACGGGAATTGATTCCATAAAACTCAACATGTCCCTGATAAAGAATAGTTTAGTTGATAACTGATTCATGATGGAACTAGACACAGACGAATTTAAAATTCCCAAACTCATACTGAAGAGGTAAGTTTCAAAGCAAAACTTGACAAAAAATAAAGCTAATTTTATTTTTATTTTGTAAAAAGTGCAGTACAGAAAACTATTCCTATTTTTACATCAAAAAATGCAATTTTCATTATCAACAAAAAATTTAATTCGAAAATTCAAGAATATATGCCATTATTAGAGATTAAAAAAAAAAAAAAAAAGTCAAAAGAAATAATACTTTTTTAATTTGTTTCATATTGAATATTAATTTGTATTTCTGTGGCCAGTATTGTTTATTTCATGGAAAACAACAGCAGAGCTAAATAAATATAATAAACTAGTAACACAACATAAACCAACAATTGTTGTTCATAGTGACAAACTCTTTGAAACAGAATCTTAGCATTTCAAGGTGCAATTTTAAATTCAGCTGTTAATACCACTAATATTAATTCCAATACTTATATTTATCTTTAATAAATAATAATGTTAAAGAAGATTACAATAAAACCAGTTTTAATATATTGCTGGCTGTGAGACCTGCATACTAAACCAGCATCCTAGAACAAAGTATTGCAATATTTGAGAGCAAAATCCTCCGCACGATAACTGGAGCAATCTGGGGTGAGTAGCAACACATGGAGAAGATAGAGCAATAAAGAACAGCTTACAGAAACTGGTCAATCAATATATCATGATATGAAGGCACAAAGGTTGAGATGGTTAGGGCATGTAGCTCTGAGTACTCCATCTGGAAGCCTCTACACGACAATGAATGCCTCGATAGAAGGCAAAAGACTATGTGGAAGGCCAAAAAGCAGATGGATAGATAGAATCAACAAAGATGAAATAGAGCTGCGTGCAGATAAGTGGAATGAAATAGCACAATATAAGCAGAGATGGAGTAGGATTGTTAGCACAGCAAAAGATCTACAAGGTCTGTAATGGCAACAGAAAAAGAAAAGTCTATTCATTCCACATTATTCACTTGAATATTTAGTACAGTTAACATAATTTTGAATATCAATGACCAATATCAACACTTTGTACACTTTTAGAAATGCTATGAAAAAGTTTATGACTATTTCTGGGAGTGGACAGCTGATTGAATAAGGCTTGAGACTATTGTAATCACAGGGCCTATATTTCTATTGTCATACAAAAATTAACTTTCTCTTCTGCCTGGCATGAATCCACTCATGAAGGTCGATTCACAGCTGATAAAACATAATAAATAAATATCGACCAAGAGTAAATAACCTTACACAGAATAAATTTAATGACATAATAAATTTTCCACAAGTCTCCAACCATTTTCTACAGTTATAGTTTCATTGTTTGATATTGTTAATAATTCTAACATATAAAAAAGTAATAGGTGATAAATATTCAGGACGCAGTCATTATAAATTTTTTATTTTCACAGACTTTTTAACTCAAACGTGTGGATCATCATCAAGGGGTGTTTCGAGCACTGAAGATATTCAAGATATCATAGTGCTCATAACAAGCCCTGAAGATGACCCACATGTTTTGAGTTGAAACGTTGGTAAAAATAAAAACTTTATAATGACTGCGTCCTGAATATTTATTACCCATGATATGTAGAACAGTCAACTTCCTTCCTACAATAATTAATAAAAAAAGTAATTGTTAAAAAGCTATATCAAAAATTACTGTTCTTAAACAAACGCATTTATGTTTTCAATTAATCATCCATTTTATATTTAACTTTAAAATCTTGTTAAACAACAATTTTGTGGAATGCAGTTACTGGTAGCCTTGGTGATCACCAATATAGGTGTTTCCTAGATAAGCACTATGGTCACCATGGACACCGGGTTGGCAACTCCTGCTATAATCCATAGAATGGAAAAAATATTATCATTCGAAGCTGCACTTAGGTTAGGCACTGATAAAGCAGACCACACTTAGATTAGGCAGTGATAAATCCAGCCACATTTATGTTAGGTGGTGATAGTAAATTTATTTATATTTACCCTGGTAATTGAATATATATGGTAATCCATATATGCTTAATAGCATATACATAAAAATTTCGGTTTAAATGATATCGAAATCTATATAATTAAACATTAATTAAGGCAGAGATGGCATCAATATGATACCACACCGACATTTATGGAGCACGTTTTCAATTTAAGTGCTAATTACTGGAAAAAGCAAACTGAAGGGAGAAACTTTTAGTGCGCATATGCCTAATTTTTTTTAATGATCAAACAAATAACTTACATAATAGTAAAAGTGATTGTAAAAATGAAAAATAAACCTCATTTTTCTAGTTTATGTATTTAAAAATCATTGATGGGATCGTCGGTTCATCACAAAAAGTATATTAAATTTTTAAGAACGTTTTTGTAAATTTCTACCTTATTTATCGATAAAAAACAGTTAGTTTACTAAATAGACTCAAACCCTTTTACATAACGAATATAATTACAACAAGCGCACAATATCCTGATTTTACAAAGAGAAAATTTATCAAAGTTCCTAGTGATTTAAGGTTTTAAAATGTCACTTAATGACTAGTAACAATACACTGATGATATATTTGACAAGGTGTAACTGAATTGCAATTATTTGGTAATCCGTAGGTGAACTTTTGTGACAACAAGTTGAAGTTAATATTTTGTTTTTTTTCATATAATTCTTAATAACCAAACTTGGGGAGTTGATTCTAGACAAAATTTCCAACATAAAATATCTTTTAATGTATGGGCTGATTTCAAATGGAAAAGGAGATAAGTCCAATTTTGTCTCTTCTTAAGGTGGTCGATATTTCTCTTGGATAGGAAGCGATAACACAAACATTATATCCAGATAATTAAAAATTGTTTCATAGTACAATAGTTAAAATTTCCTTCAAATAAGAATACAGTTTGTCTTTGTCAAAACCATTTAAATGGGATTTTTGGCCGACCAAACAATATTAAGCTGCATTTTTCATTAAATAATGGATTATTCACGTTGTTTTTTATCATCCTACAACTATACCACAGATACCTCACATTTATAAAAACTTTCTTGTTTAAACAGATTTGATTCCATATTAATTTATTTGAGGTTGAATTTGCTAATGGTTCAATATTTCATCCAAAAGAAGCTTGCATTAGCAACTGAAAGTAATATATTATTATTGTAAAGGAACATTTCTAAAAATATAAACAAATGAAACACTAGAATTTTAAATATTAGGAATAAAAACATTTAGTTAGTTACTTAATATCATAAGGATCAATTCCCACAATTGAAATCTATGTTATTAACAATGGTTCATTATCACCTTAAATCACCTTTTTTTTTTCATCACAATTAAGTAATTTTGAGAAGATTTTATGTTCATTTGTATATATATTTTATTTTTTATTTTTTACTGGTCACATACTTTTTAAATAATGTATATAATATTAAAATTTTTATAAGTTAGTTTTTGGCCAGATTTGTACTTTACTTTGTATTAACTCATCATTGTTATTTTAAAGGGACTTAGTCCCAGAATAATGTTTAATTTTCTATTCTATTCTAAATGATAATAAATTTTTGAAATAGCAGTATTTTTTAAACACATTTTTTTTATTGAATAGAAAGTGCATTTTCATAATTAATTTACGAAAATAGATGTCAGGTCAAAAAAAAAAATAAGAAATTAATACTTCTCGTTATATATAAGAAATAATAATTTATCGTTCATTTTTGCTTAAAATAAATATACTCTGGAGTGAAGGGATATCAAATCACATAATTTTTCACACAAATAATGGTTAATCTTAAATTTATTCTGCTTCAAACTTCAACTAAATTCATATGACATTAAAGCTTATTAAACAAGAAAGTTTTTATAAAAGTTGGGTATCTGTAGTATTATTGTAGGATCATAAAAATACTTTGAATAATCTGCCAAATAAATGAAAAACACAATTTAGAGTAGTTCGGCTGCTCAAAATCCCCTTAAATGGTTTTGACAAAGACAAACTACTTATGTTCGAAGGAAATTTTGTCTAGTTTACTATGAATCAATTTTTAATTATCTAAATTAAATAATTTTTTGTCTCATAGCTTCACAAGATGTCACGTTTCAATATATATATATATATTTGTAACTAGCATCGGAGGATCAGAGAAAAAAGAAAATGTTAGTTTTAACATAGTGCCACACGAATACACACACCGGCTGCTGGCTAATAGCTCGAGCAATATCTGTTTAAATTATTTACAGAAAATAGGCTTTTTTACTAGTTGAGCCTAACACCCAATGTCCTATGCTCAACATACAAGGTTCATCCTAAAGTTATTTTCCTAAACCCTGCTCCTCATATACTAATAACTGTCTGAATAAAACTGAGAAAAAAATAAATAAAATCTTTTAGATATAAGAGAAAATCATGTAAATAACCATGAACAAATTTATATCCCATAAATCCTAGCAGTAAGGATATTATAAAATGCTTTGGATAGTATTTTATAAAACTAACAGAAACTATACAGTAAAATGTATGCTATTCTATACAAACATTTATTATTAATATATTATAATATATGCAAGCTCTAATAACAACAAAACTGTTTTCTACTCTTAACAAACAGTAGTTTGGTAATGTTAAATTTAGATATGACTCATGAGTCAAGGGAAATTCCAAACAAACAAAAAGAAAGTAAACCTCACTGAGGTAATCTATGTTTCCAATGCTATGTTATAATTTTATTCAATATAATTGAAATTACAAAAACATTCGAAAACGAGGCAAACTCTAAAACAATTTATTCAACATTAACACTTTTAAAAAAAAGGATCTAAAATTTTAAAAGTACTAACAATACATCACACAATAAAATAAAATTTATGTTGAATTTCTAAATTTAATTTCACAAAAGCCATAATTTAAACTCCAAAACCAAACAAGCCACAAAAAACAGTCAGAAAAATGATTTGTTATATGGCCTGTGAAGTTACTTAAATTTAATAGCAATATTTTTTAAAAAGAAAAAAACAACTAGTAATTAACTAAATAAATTTAAGTAGCAGGCAATAAAAATATTTAAAACAAAATGTTGAATTCAAAATAATATGATAGACATTACTAAATATTTCAAAAGTAATTAATAATATATAGTTTCATATCACAACCAAGATTAAATTAAATAATAAAAAATTAATCATATTAATATTAGATATATTTGAATGTTTTCTATCTTACCAAAGAGATGCACAACTTATTCATGACAATAATTTTAAATTAATATGAAGGTTTTACAACAATCTTATTAAAATGCAAACAATAACAACAAAAATGCATGAAATATCATTTAACACAACTACTAACGAGTAACAAAAGAAAAATAAATTAGGCGGACTTTCAATTGTTCTAAATACCGAATTAAATCACATGGTGAAAAATTACTTACTGAGCAAATAACGGGATAAAATAGCTTTAGTCAGGACAAAACTGAGCTCATCAAACAACAATGACAACCGACGAGGTTAAGATGCGATAATATTCGATCGCGTATTGTAATAAACAGAAAACAATACAGTAATAATCCAATAAACGCTCGTCACAGTTGGGATTAAACAGATCATAATATAATAAAATCAACAATATAAATGCTTACAATAATGTAATTGACGGTAATATCAAGAGCAGGGCAAATCCGCCCTACCGCCTTCCTCGAATCAGTTAATTGACTGATTACAAATCGAATCTCATCGGCACTGTAACTAACAACAGATTAAAATATTTAAAAAAGTTATATATCTATCCTCAGCCATTTTTGAACTTGAATCTTTCCTTATTTTAACTTTTATTTATACGTAATACGTTTATTAAAGTAAAATATCTTTCATATCATTACAGAAAAAAATATATACAGACCATATTTAAATTTTAAAAAATAAAAATAAAATTATTATATTAGATTCGAGTCTATATTTTTTATTTTGAATTATTTTTAATTAATGATAAATAAGTACTTTATTAAAAAAGCTATATCGGGTAAATGCTAATTGTTTATTACCCAAGAGGTTACAGACATGGTTATCTTCAGTTAAGTCGATTCGGCTGAACTCTGTTGTTTGAGAAATTGAGTTGTATTTCTTTAAAAAGTTATTTAATATCTCATTTAACCAGGTTTTGTTAATTAATTATGATATCTAGTACTGTTTAGGTGCTTTACACCTTTCGACGGAACCAATTCTATATTGTAAGTGTGTATCACATAAAGAAAATTTCACTATTTTGGGTGTGGTTTTATTAATCAAAGTGTTTTTATTTTTATATAAATTCTAGAATAGGTAAAAAAATGGCTCCGGTACCACTAGAAGGTCACCAAACACCTATAAGCAACAATGTAGGCCAAGAAGGTAGTGCCAGAGGTGGCAATATATCCTTGGGTGTTTTGATTGAATTTATCGTACAAAGGACCTATCATGAGCTCACTGTGCTTGCAGAACTGTAAGATACAAGTTTTACTTACTTATTATATTTTAAACATCAGGCATTATATCTACACTTATACTTTGTTTCACAGACTTCCTCGAAAAACAGATATGGAAAGAAAGGTTGAAATATTCAATTTTTCAGTTCGAACAAGACAGTTATTTGTTAGATTGCTTGCTCTGGTTAAATGGGCTAATTCCGCCTCTAAAGTGGACAAATCAGCTGTAAGTCTCATCTTATGACAACTCCAATATCATTGTTTTAATTCAGATTCTAATAAATTATGTTCATGAAATTATTTATTTTGTTAATTGGATGATCTAAAAGTTTAATTATCCCATTTCAGCATATTATGGCATTTTTGGACAAACAATCCATGTTGTTTGTCGAAACAGCTGACATGCTTGCCAGAATGTCACGTGAAACTTTGGTCCACGCCAGACTTCCAAATTTTCACATACCTGCAGCTGTTGAAGTCCTGACGACTGGAACATACTCCAGATTGCCATCTTGTATCAGGGTGTGTTACTATATCTTGTTATGGTTTACAAATTTCTAAAAAAAAAAAAAAAATTGATTTGCACATGAAAATTATAAATTATGCTTGTTCTCAGGACAAAATTGTACCTCCTGATCCTATTACTCCTGTGGAGAAAAAAACTACACTTCAACGTCTGAATCAGGTTATTCAACATCGCCTGGTTACTGGCAATCTGTTACCACAAATGAGGAATTTAAAGGTTTAATTTTTTTTAATTATTAATTTTGCTATTGATCAACTTAAATTTAATTATAATTTTAAGTAATTTCTAATTCCACAGCATGCCTGTTAAATGTTTTAAATAGTATATCTGTGGCTTTCATGATAAACCAGCTCATTCTAAACATATTTAAAATATGTTCATACTATTTTGATTTCTGTCAGAAAAAGAAAATAAGATTTGAAATAAGTTATTGTTAAAAATGAGTATAATAAATTAATTTAATTACAGGATTTTAAAATAATATAGAATCATAAATCTTTTGATAGAATTAATGATTTTGACAACTCGCTTGCTTGGTTTGACAAGGTTCTAATCTTAGTTTTAAGAAAAACATGTATAATAAGTTGATATACTAACACTTTTTTCATTATTTATGATTTTCTCTTTTTAAATCTAATTCTTACGTTTTAAATGAATTTTAACTAAGTAATTTGAGTGACGATGTCATATTGATGGTCTCTTTGAAATTTATTTATTTATGTTTTGCCTAATTATTTTATAAGTGTTTTATTTTATCTTGTAATTTAAGTAATACATATATAGAATGACTTATTTTTTAGATTGAAGCCGGACGTGTTACCTTCCATGTTGACCATGAGTTCGAAGTAAGTCTTACTGTGATGGGCGATTGCCCAAATATACCCTGGAGACTTCTTGATATTGACATTTTAGTCGAAGATAAGGAGACTGGAGGTAAATAATTTTTATCATAAATTGAGCCATTTTGTTATATTTTATCCCTTAGTTTTTAGTTTCTCTAGTTAAAACTAAATACTTTGCAAATATTTATTAAATAGAGCCAGTATTAGTATAGATATTAGTATGGAAACCGTAAGTCTTTCTAATAACCTGAAAATTCTCCTGATATATTGCATATGTTGATTTGGAAGATATCCATTATTATTATTGCAGAAAAAAAATTAATCAGACCATATTTAAATTTTTTAAAAATAAAAATTAAATTATTATATTAGATTTGAGTCTATATTTTTTATTTTTAATTAATGATAAATAAGTACTTTATTAAAAAAGCTATAGCGGGTAAATGCTAATTGTTTATTACCCAAGAGGTTACAGACATGGTTATCTTCAGTTAAGTCGATTCGGCTGAACTTTGTTGTTTGAGAAATTGAGTTGTATTTCTTTAAAAAGTTATTTAATATCTCATTTAACCAGGTTTTGTTAATTAATTATGACAACTAGTACTGTTTAGGTGCTTTACATCTTTCGTCGGAACCAATTCTATATTGTAAGTTCTTTGATGAAGAATGGTTATGTAGTAAATTTGTGGAATTTTATACTAACCTCTTCCATTTTTTAAATAAGTTTTTATTTGTTATTCTCCATCGTCAATGTTTCGGACCCTTAGCCCATCTTTATGGGAATTTTTCTTTGCCGTTATATTTTCTTTATTAATTTTCAACATTCCGCTCTTTGTCGCTTCTTATCCAAAATATATAGATTTATTTCATCATATTCTAAAAATTTATGAAAATACATTTTCTATTAAAAGGAATAAGTATATTCATATGCCATTACTTGTACTGTTATTGGAGGAAATCAATTTGCTTTTTGAATTTATAGAATTATACTTTTTATAATTATTATTTTTTTTTTTCTAGATGGAAAAGCACTTGTCCATTCCCTTCAAGTCCATTATATACATCAAGTGCTCCAGGCGAGGCTCCAAGATCATCCGAATCCTCTTCATGAGGTGTATTCGTTCTTACATTACTTCTGCCAGTCCCTGCAACTTGAGGTATTTAAAAAAAAAAAAAATGTTTTTATCAATAATGGTGTAGAGGTGGTTGACCGTGATTATGATATGAGAAGAAGTTGGTCGGAGGTGCGTTCAAATAAATATTATAAACTAGAATAGTATTTTATTAGTTACGTCTTGTTTTTATCAATAGGTCAGTTCACGCTCATAGATATAATGTTACTTGTTGGAAACTGGTGTATTGATCAGTTATCTTTGGTTGTCATTCTTATCTCTTGAACAAGCTGAGTAAAATTAGATAACCAATCTAATAATAATGTCAATAAACTTCCAGAATCCTTTTTGGATGATTGTGGATTGTGACCTCTTTGTAAGTCTTCTGCGTTCCAAAGATAAGATACAATAAAGATGAGAGAAGCATATAGAAAGTTAAAAATGAAAGTATGTAATAGGCAGAATAGAAGAATTAAAAGTAATATAAGATAATTTAAGAGCTTATATCTGATTGTTTACAATTAGATATAAGATGGTAGTATTCTGTGCATGTTTCCATGGAAACCTTAAGACTTTCTAATAACCTGAAAATTGTATATCTCCTGGTATATTGCATGTGTTGATTTGAAAGATATCCATTATTATTATTTGATGAAGAAGGGTTATGTAATAATTTCTTTATGAAGTAACCTAAAAATAAAAATCACACAGACAAAGAGATAGGTAAAGAAAAGAAGTAGAAAGTATATAGTTAATAAATTTATTAATGGAGGATAAATAGTTGGCTGTAGATAATATGATTGAGGGTTGCAGTCACAATGAAATACACAAAAAGAAACTTCTTTTCTTCCTTTCTATGCCAGCATTTCAGTCTAAATTTCAGACCTTCATCAGGACTAAGATAATGAAAGACAAGATAATAACCTAAACAAAATTTATTAGCAAGAAAAAAGGTAAAATGGCATGAAAAAAAAGTATGTTATTTGCCAAAAAATTATGTTGTGTAATATAAATTAAAGTATAAGTAGTGTAAATATTTTACTTATATGTTCATACCTTACCATAACATACAATATCATGGGTGATCTGGTAGCATGCCCTGATAGTGACCAACAAGCTTGTGCTGAAACGTTGGTAATAAAAATACTTAGGAATTGATTGTGTCTACTATCCATCACCCATAATATGTTGAACAATCGACAAGTTTCATCAATAATTCATGACATACAATATATATATTTTAATTTATCTTATACAACATAACTTGTATTCACTTCTTAGAATTTAGTTATTAACCATTGATATATATTATGTTTTAATATCTATTTACAAAAGATTTGTTAAATAATTTTGGTTTTGGTTATCTTGTCTTTTGTCAGCCCTGATGAATGTCTGAAACTAGGGCCTAAACTTCAGCTCAAAAGAAGAGAAAATTTTATTTTTGTTTTTTTACTGTGATCAATGCCCTTTTAGAATAAATTACACGAATAATTAAGTGGCCTAAATCATCCAGTCATAATTAATAAAATGTATAATGATAATAACAATAAATAGTACAAAAAAAGTATTAATTATAATACAAGTATCTCTCGTATTACTTCCCATCAAAGTACTGAATCCAAAACCCTTCATGGCTTGCAATGGTACAGGATAAGTATCTCTGAAGACGTTGATGACCTCGGGGTTTTAAGCCCTAAATAACAATAAGTATCTCTAAATACAAATTATAAGCATATACAAATGTATATAAGTATGATGTAATAGCAAACTGTACACAATTATTTTAAGTGGTATTATTAAGAGTATAAAAGGAAGTATTTTTTGTACAAATTAGAGTACTATCTTTTACTATCTTCTCTTGTATAAAATAATTACATATAATAATATAAAAATCTCTATTTTCTTTTTGCCATCTTTATTATCATGCTTTTTCATTTGTTTTCTTGGATCCTAATTTATAACTCTATCAAATAATTCTGTTTTTACAATAGATACCTTTTTATGGATATGGACGCTATGAAATCATAATGATATGTGTTGCAGGTACTTTATTCACAAACAATGAGGCTTTGTATGGATAGATTGGATGGGTATATACACGTTGATGAATATATTCCTGGAAAGTCATTAACTGTCTCTTATTGGAGGTAATTTTGATGTTTATTGTAACATCCATCTTATATTTTACAAATAATAATAATATAACCTCGAAAGCTCACTTCTTACCATTGGAATACGTCCTAAATAAATAAGAGGTTGTGTAATAATAATAAACAAAATTATGAGAGTATTAATATATTTATTTATCTCAGGTGTGGGTTACTGATAATCAAATCAACTCTAACAAACTATTATTATTTACACTATTTATAACAAAATTAAACACTGATTTTAAAATAAAGTCAAATATGAATTGACAAGCTAACCTTTTTTCTATATATACTGTTTCTTCCTTTGTTGCACTGAATTCATTTGTCTTCAAACACTTTCCCAAGTTCTGCCAAACACAACTTCCAAATTGGCGATATTATTATGGGGTTTTATCCACTTGAGCCAGGAACCCTTCTCTTCACTCCAGCCAAACACCAACTCCTTGCCAAAACAAAAACCTTTGTCCCTCTCCTCTTTGGAATTTTCCTTTTGGGAAACTACAGAGCAGTCATTTTCTTTTCTCTGCACTTGTAGAACTAGATTAGCTTGCCTTTTAACTATTTAACATTAATTTATTAAAACCTTTTTACTCACTTCCAATAAAGGTGTACATTACAATATATATATATATATATTATTTGTTAGCATTATAAGATTATGACTTTCTATAATAATTTAATTTAATTTCCTCTCAGGGAGCTGACCAGTAAAGATCCGAGATCCGAATTAGGTTACCGCTTGATAATGCGAGTAGATGATCGGAACCCAGCGAGGCCATTGTCAATCACTCATATTCCGAACCTGGGCGTCGCTGAGAGCAAGCTGGCTGATAGAGCTGTTAGATCTGAGCTGCTGTCGATTGAAAGGTTACTTGTGCACACTATTCACCTCAGGACGAAACAACGTCTCAATGATCTAAAAGCTGAGCTACAGACGATGCTCAAAGATGTTGAGTGTAAGCATTTATTTTATTCTCTTTTATTAATTAAAGAGAGCAACATATATTAAAAAAAACTAATATTAGATCATTATTGACGTTTTGCAATAAACCGACGATATATTTCTTTTTCTTCAAACTTAATTTGTATATAGCATTTTATAGACTAGGTGATCCGATGCCTTAAAACTATTGGTTAAGTGGGCACCAGTTCAAATCCAGCCTGGGCAGGTTGAAATTTATTTTTCTATGTTATAAATTGGTTAATTACTGAGTTATGAATTGTTTTAATTAATTATGAAATAAAATGTTATTATCAATAATATTAATAATTTGAACATAATTATAGGTACAGTAGCTGGTTCACCTGCAGTATTATCTGTAACTGTCGTGCAGCCGTCGATGCGTGCGGAATCCCTTCTGATCACTGTTGATACCCATACCGGAATGCTGCAAGCGCACGTTCCTAAGTACGACCCACCACTTTTAACAGAGCTCGAGGCTGCTTTGAATTCCGACAGGACGCGGTTAACTCCTCTGATATCTGATCTGAGGTAAAATCAATTATTTTTAAAAATTTTAGTTAGCTAAATAGATCTTTTTTTACTTCAGAAAAATAAACTAAATCAAACTTATCCTGCATCATTGTGCTTCTTCTTCTAAATTTATATTGTCTTAATTAATTTCAAATGTTAGAATTTCTCTGTTTATTTTATGGTTTTGGTCCATTATTTTACTATTTTGTTCTAACGTTTATATGGACGAGTTTAAATAGACAACCATGTGAAAACCTCACATATCCACTTTATCAACCCAACATATGTTTTATTAATAAATAATCAAAATCAAAACATTTATTTTTTATAAAGAATGGAGATGGTCCGGGATGGTAGTCATAAATCGGCTAAATAGTGGCGAAACTATTTTATTAAAAGCTAACGTTTCGACCCGACTTTGCAGGTCTTCTTCAGGGCTAGAACGGACAAACGTTGGCTTTTAATAAAATAGTTTTGCCACTATTCAGCCTATTTATGACCGCCACCCTGGACCATCTCCTTCCTTTATAATGCAACGGTCAACTATTAAATATTCAATTTATTATTTATGTATTCAATTTATACAAACAGACTATAAAAAGCCCAATGAAATATCCAACTAAACAACAGATTATAAATAATAATAGAACTTAATCTAAGGAGTAACCTTATCTTAACTATTTATAACTAAACAACAATGACTTACGGACTAATCAAAAGCTGATATAAAATTTACCAACTAATGTAAACAGGAATATGGGTGATAAATATTCAGGACGCAGTATTTTTTTAAAAAATTTTAATTTTTTATTTATGCCAAAGTACAGGTGTTCAATACTTGAACACCCTCAGTGCTCAAACCACGCCCTGAAGATGACCCACATGTTTGGGTTGAAACGTTGGCATGAATAAAAAATTAAATTTTTTGTAAAAAAGACTGCATCCTGAATATTTGTCACTCTTGATAAGTAGAACAGCCAAAAAATCAATACCGCCAAAAACCTCATTCACTAAAATGACATCACTCAAAAATGTTGAAATTGGAGTTAGTCATTCTGTGGTTTATAAAAGCAAAGAAAGTTGTGTGGTTTATAAAAGCAGATGGAGTGACTAGATTTTTATTGCATGTCATCGATATATTAAATAGACATTTTGTAATTATAATGGTCTTAATGACTTGTTATCTGTAAGCTTTAAGCTTTAGTTCAGTTTAAAATGCACTTCAAAAAATTTTATGATAACCCAGCATTGCCAGAAAATAATTTCTATTCAAAGTAGATCGGTAAGTGAAAGTTGTGTGTTGCACGCACCAGATTTTTGTTATATACACTAAACTAAAAATGTTCATAGGTATTGGATTACGCAGAGACGTTGTGAGAAAACTCTGCAGCATCTCCCGGCAACACCTCACGAGCGCCTTCCGCTCCTCCACTACCCTGATCATCCTCTCTCGAAGATAGGTAGGCACAGAATGTTCATACGCCTTCACAGACACAGGAACACCGTACTCGTAAGTAACGTTTTATAAAAGAATTATCTCTAATTTTTTTTTAAATTTTGATAATGTAGACAATGTCTCTAATTTATTTTATTATTATTATTATTAATTTTTTTAATTTTTAGATAGTTGAAATGAAAGAAAAGGAAACCAGTCCGACAGAAATGGATTATACATTTTACTTGGCTGTCGTGAAGCAGTCATCCATCGAAGACGATCCACATGATGACTCCATCGAGACTGAAATACCTAAAATGTATTTAAAAGTTCTGACTTTGATTGAATTTGATTCTTTTGTAACTACTCATGGGCCCTTCACTCCAGTTGATGGTAATTACAACTGCTACTGTTGTTTCTTTTATACTCAGTTTAATGACTTTACTTGGAATAGGAGAAATTATTTTCCTTTTGGTAACCGATACTTTAGGTCTAGTAGGACAACTCTATCCCATCAACTTGAAATTTTTCTTGTAATTAAACAGTTTACATTTTTAACCAGACAAGTACCATAATATGTTTGTTAGTTTGATGTATTTTTTTATTTCTTAATAATATTTACAGCTGTATTAAAGAAATACATTTAGTAAATTTGAACATATGGATATAATTACGTGAAAACACTTGTTGAGAAACTACCCAATGGTAGCACTCTAATGATATGTCTACATTAGGAGATTACAGGGCCATCTTCTTTTCAGACACTTCAGAGGGTTATCAGGAATTGAAGAGGAAGTAAGGTTAGAAACGAGAGGATTGGGATGATTCTGAAGTTTATTATGGAAGGATAGCTATCTGGATTGGGCCAGATCTGAAATATTAATGTCATTATGGCTGGTTTTATTTGTAACAAAGTAGAGAGCATTGAGGGTTTTACAAAAGATTTTGGATGGTTACGAGGGGAATTCGATGGTTTAGTGGAACCCCATAGCTCAACTCCGTAAGTCCAAATAGGTCTTATTGTAGTCATGTATATGAGTCTTTTGTAATTAATTGGAAGTTTAGAGTGTTTGTCTAGTAAGTGGTGAAGTAATTGGAAATATGGAGAGGTTTCAGTCTGGTATGATTTGATGTATTAAACTGTGAATTAATACATATTAAGAATTCTTTTTCGTAATTAACTTATAGCAGAATCCTGTCAATGATTTTTTTCTTTTTAACTTTGGCATAAAGCGCTGCTACCCTTGAGGGTCTATTGTGCTCCATGTATAACATCCATTTTATTCCTAAAATGTTAGTTTAATCCCTTCCACATATCTTAATAGGCTTATCGGATTGATAGACTCATAGCTGCTGGGGTGATACACTCGATCCTTCCCAAATAGCTCTAGTCTATGCCTTGCAAATATATCACAACTACAAACTATGTGAAAGGCCGTTTCCTTCTCTTCCTGACAGAATCTGCAAAGTGGGTTCAATGTCGCTCAGAGATTGAACATGTGATAGTTTAACTTAAGGTGACCAGTATAGATCGCTGTAACTTTTGAGAGCTGCTCTGTCCAAATTCAGTAGCAGTTTGCTTCTTTTATCACATGGACCTTTAAGGAACAGCTTCGAATGTTGTTTCTTTCTTATCAGTCCAGTGGTTTGATTTTCCCTTCTTTTGGCAGTACTATGACTGATTTCATAAACAGGTTCAGGAGTTATGGAAATAGTATCTGAGCCTAACATGGTTAGATTGTCGTCCTCTTCGTTGCTGAGAATGTCAGAATGACCAGGCACCCACTCAATTGCAACTCTATTAAGCTCAGACAGATTGTTAAGCGCTATACTGCACTCTTTAACAACTTTTGAGTATGTATAGTGTCCTGTCAATGATAGTAATCAATTTAAATTTATAACTGTTAATAAATTTGTTTAATTAACTTTTTGTGTTTTCAGGTTACTATTCATACTAATCTGCTATTTTGGCACTTTATTTCGATGTAATTTGGTTATTAATAACAGATTTATTGATTTCTTCCTCTGATATTTATAATGATTGAAGTATGAATTATTGACGAAGTAGAAAAATTGTTTTCCTTTTAGATCACGAAAAAGGAGGAAAGAGAAAATTGGGTTGGAAAGTTGATCTTCCGAGCAAAGCCCTGAAGCCAGCATACTTCATACCCGAACTAGCACATGTTGTTGCCCTCTGCGATGAGAGAATTCCGTTTGTCACTTTGTCACAAGAAGTAAGTAATGTGGTATTTTTAGTATCTTTTAATTTTTTTTCTTACTTTTAAAATTAATTTATTAATAAGTTTGCTAATAAATGACACCTTGTAACTGCTTAAAAATATATTTCATATTAATATTATAAGATAACAAGTCATCAAATGGTGAGAACTCATTTTTGTACATGTAAAAAAGTTGAATGTCATGACATCTGATGTCTGGTGAGTAATCAACTTTTCTGATAATAACTCATATTATCACTTACAGAGAACAGTCGAGAAAGATGAAAAGTACTATTCTATTGGATTGGAAAATAAGTACTTTTGATTTTTCAGGGCAAAACGAAATTGTTATGTTATGGATATAAAATTAATTTAAATCTAAAATACATCTTTCCATTAACTGCATTGCATAATGCCACATTTTTTTATTTATTTTAGAAATAGAAAATAACTTTATTCTGGGACAAAGTCCCTTTAAAATAACAAAATAGAACATAATTAAAAGACTAAATCTTGCCAAAATAAAACAATAATAAAAAAAGAGAAAGTAAAGAAAATATTAGTTAAACAAGCTATATACAAAAAAAAAAATCTATATACAAAACACTTAAAACTATGATAAATCACTTTAAACTATGTACAGTAGGAAAAATTATAATTATACTCTTTTGAAAAATAAAATAATAAAAAATACATTGAGTTCTTCTTTAAAATGAGGTGTGTTTCTGCTAACAAAGAAAAGACAAAGCAGACAATATAAAATGTAGTACAATATAATTTGTAGACTCATCATTGTCTAATTCTAGCTATAGATACAGATTTAATTATATACCAATAAAAAATAATAAAAAAAAAAAAACAAACAATAGATGCATTCAGTGCCATTAAGAGCAGGAATATATTGTAATATCCCTAGTGAAGTTCACAGTATGGAATAGTACTATCGTTTGATAATGAATAGAAATGTATAATATCAAAAATTTAGCAAGTATCTGACTGTTTTTGTGATAGGAATTGGAATAGGAGAGCTTTGAATGTGGATATGGAGGGGGAATGCCAAATTTTGATAGGTAGAGAATTCCAGAAATTGACAGCGCGAACTATAAAGGAATTTTGAAATGAGGCAGATCTGTGAGAAGGGATGTAGAGGTCGGAAGGTTGAGATCTTGTTGAAAGGGAATGGACTGAGGACTTAATCTGGAGAAGGTTGTAGGCGTAAGAAGGACGATGGTTGTTGATGATTTGATAGAGGAACGTACCTAGGAAATATTGTCTTCTAAAGGAGGGGAAGAGCCACCTTAACTCAGTGTAGTGGTGAGAGACATGGGAGTACCTCGGGGCACAAATAACAAATCTTATGCAGCTATTCATTAATCTTTTCAGTCTATCACGGAGCTCCACCGCGAGGCCATCATACACCACACAGCTGTAGCCAAAGTGGGGGAAGATGTGAGAGGAAATTAGGAGTCTACGGGTATGTTGAGGTAGGAGATGGCGGAAGCGATGAAATAGTTTAAGGGTAGAAATTGTCCGACAGGAAATGTGAGAAATAAGGTAGTTTCAGGAGAGGGTTTGATCTATGAAAAATCCTAAATTTTTAACAGAGGAGTAGAAGGAAATTGGCTGGTCATTAAGGTGTAATATGGGAAAGTCGGTATGGGATCTAATAAGGGGCTTGAAACCAATGACAATGGCCTGGATTTTGGCAGCATTTAACTTTAATCCATTTACATTTGCCCAGGCACTGATTCGATCAAGGTCTGGAACATTCATACAACATCTGGAAATTAATGTAAAAAAACTGATCTAAGTGTTTTTTTATTTTATGTCCTGTTCATTTTGGAATTTCTTTCGATTCACTGAATTCTACAGAAACCGGAATAAGTGGTAGTTGGTTGGAACCAGATTTGGTGAATAGAAAGGGTGGTGCAAAAATTCATAGCAAATGGAAATGCATGTTGCCAAGTTGATTTTGGTTAGAAATTGGGGGACCCAAACATTAAGCCTGAAAATGTAGCCAAACTTCAAGAAAATGTAGCTTGTGTAAATGTTTTTCTATGCTTGTGTTCAACACCGTAGCAATCTCTCTCACTGATTGGGTAGTATTTTGATCAACAATGGCTTTAACATTGCTTGTTTCAATTTCTTGTGGAACAAACTGTGGAGCGCCATGGATTTCAAAATTTCCTGAATGGAATTTGGCAAACCGATTTTGAAAAATGCATTCGGTTAAGGCATCATCACCATAAACACTGGAAGTTTTTTTTTTTATGAGATTTCACTGTATGCTTATCTTTTTAAAAATAATACAGTCAAATATGCCGATAATGAATGATATGTTCTTCCATTTTTACAGTGCAATAGTATACACAATAATTATTTAATTAAGAATTTGCCCTACAAAACCATCTTCATGATCTTTAAAACTGGAAAATCAAAATTAATTGTAAAAAATCCACCCATGTTAGTTTCTCTCTTAGGAAAGCCTCATGTCTACCCATAACGATTGCCAATAATCCAGTGCCTTCAAAGAACTATGTACGGTACCTTGGACTCTACTTAGACAAAAGACTTACTTGGAACATACATACGAAATTAAAAAGACAAGAACTTACTAGACGATATAGCCAACTTTCACATCTTCTGGACTACAGATCTTCACTTAACTTACGAAACAAGCGATTGATCTAAAACATCTTACTGAGACCAATATGGACATATGGAGCAGAACTTTAGGGTTCAGCAAAACAAACACACATAAACAAAATACAAACAGCACAATAAAAAATTTTACGAAAAATTGTTAACGCACCTTGGTACATTTCAAATACTACTATACATAACGACTTAAACACCCCAACAGTAAAATCCTAAGTCCACGACAAATACACTACATTTCATTTTTCAACCCAAAATCACTCCAATCCTCTGGTTCTTTCTATCTCCTGCTCCCTGTTACCTGAACAACGCAGATTAAAAGAAAATGGCCAAGAGACCTACTATACCAATAAAAACCATATCAAGCAAATACACCAAGACAATACAAACACAACAAATTTGCTAGATGCGCAGTCACAAATTTATGCAATTTTTCAGATATTTTTGTTATTTATTTTCAAATAGGATAAACAATCCACCTTAGGGATAAAGTCGTCGGATATCACAAAAACTTTAATGATTTTAAGATATCTTTTGATATCCATCAATATTAAATGTTTGTATTTATTTAATTGTTTTTTGTTATCAGCTCTCAAGAAGGGAAATCGCACATCAAGGGCTGCAAGTGGAAGCTAATGCCACAGCTTTAGGCTTGAAGCTTGTGCAGTTACCTCCGCCGTCAGGAGTAGATAGAGCTGCGGCGGCTCGCCTCTCTAGATTAGTCCTTTCCGTCACGGTGCGCGCTCACTGTCCAAAAGGCACATCTAAAAGTTGGGTTGTTGAGTTTGTTCTTTTCGGTAGTCCTCTGCCTACTCAGCATCCAAAGGAACAAGGTATAATCTCTTTATTATTTTATATAATATTATTTATAAAAATCCGTAATATATTAAAATAATTATTTATTTGTCTTTTTTTTTTCTTTGTGTGTAAAGGAATGAGAAGACCAGTATATTTTCAGTATGATATGCTCCCTGCCGAACAGGTTGGTAAGACAGTTGATGCGCTGCTGAGCGATTGGGCTCAGATCGTACACCTTTACATACTTGTTGAAGATTTAGCTGAATATTTTAGAATGCGTAAGTACTTACAATGTTTCTTTTTAAATCATTTTATTTTTTTTAAATACTTTTCATGGTTGTGTAGGTATTTTATCTGGACAGTTTCTATTATTTTTTTATTTATCTTCAGTTGATTTAAAAAACTTAATGGTTTTATAGTGACTTAGTATATTATTATTATAGTGATTCATTTGCATATTGGACAGAATAAATTAATCAAAATTAGTCTTGGTTTACAAATTTATTGCAGTAATAAGCATGCATTAATATATTTTCAATCAAAGACTAATTTTTATTAATTTATTCTGACCAATAGGTAAATGAATCACTATAAATTATATTTGTTGTTTTTTTTAGTATTATTTTTGCTTCTTAAACAGTTTCATTTCGCCAAATTTAAATAAATTTCATACCTGTAATAATATGATAATTCCTTAAATACCATTACTTTGAGAGACATTATTAATTATTTCTGTACCAAATTGTTTGAAAAAAAAAATCAGATTAAACTTTTTTAATTAAATATACAATTTGATGCTCAACTCATTATTTTTTTTATATAGCTAAGTACAATATTTCATCTGTAGTCACCGTCAAATCGTACAGCTACAGCAAACTTGTGCTCGGTTATGGACCAGACAGGGCAGCAACTGTAACAGTTCAATGGAATCCATCCAATAAGGCATATACGCTTGTTTTTGGTAATTATAAATGTTAATATAATAATAGATCAAGATGGTATGAAATAGTCGAATGAATAATATTGATAATAATATTCGGAACAGGCGGAGGAGGGAACTGTATGAGCGCTCACACTATAATGAGAGAACAACTCGAGGGGGAACTGAACAGGGAGAAGAATCTTGTCCAGCTGATTCAGTTGCTCAACGACACCTACGCTCCTCTCGTATCGATCAGCAAGTTGCCTGCCATACCGCAACTTGGAGTCCATAATGCTGTGAGTATTATTGCACCTTATTAATTTACGAATCACTTCTTATAATCTAGGATCTATTGTACAAATATTTGACTTAATATCTAATCAAAACTTTATGAAAAGTTTTAAAATACTGAGTCCTACCAGAATAGACAGTTGAAATATTTACGAATGTATTTTGATGCCCTGGGGAGCGAGATAGCTCATTGGTAGTGTACTGAGCTTGCAATGATAAAGGTCCCGAATTCGAATCCCGGCTCATGGCAGAAAAATTATTTATTCTGTTTCATTGGCCCTGGGTAGATAGAACCATCCTGTGGCACACCCAGCCTCTATAAAATGGGTACCCTTAATTAAAATAATTGATTAAGGGAAAATCCTGGCGGTTGAGCGTGATCTTGGTCAAATCACCTCCTTGCAAAACTATAGACTAAGAAACAGTGGTTTCCCTAAATAGTACTGAATAATGAATAAGACCCTTCATGGGTTGTAGTGGTACAGGTTTTTTTAAATTGTGACGCCCAAACATTTTTTAAAACAGCAATTTTAAGGATATAATGCGACTAATTGGGTACTTCCATGAAAGAAAAAATATCATTATTGTGGGTCGATTGTTGGCTGTAGTGAATAATTGAAGAGAAGAATGGTTGGGGTGATCAGTCAAAATAAAAATATCAAAAATAAAATATTAAATAATATTATTTATTTTTGATATTTTTATTTTGACTGATCACCCCGACCATCCTTCTCTTAAAAAAATAATCATTTAAATTTGAGCTACAAATGATAAAGAATGTGTTTAAAATTGAGATGGCTGTTATCAAACAATAAAAAATGGTTAATATTGAGCTAAAAATTCGAAATAATATTGCATATAGTTGTGGTTGGAACAGAGTGTGGCCTTAGTTCATCAGAATGTGACGTATATGACTACCAAACATGATGCTATCAAACATCTCTTAGCCTTATTTAATTATTAATAGAAGTTAATAAAAAAACATTTTCAACTAAATATTTTTATTCAAAAACAACAGATTAAGAGAAAAAAATAGAGGGATATTCCTTAGATGGAAGTTTTTATGCTGAAAATCAGGTTATAAGCTAAAAGGGTGTTATGATATTAGGTAGGCTTTGGCAGAACAATAGGTAGCCGAGTCTCCATTCTCTTCACATTGCTTCATCTCCACCACTTTTCTTTAATACTAATTATGTTTGCAAATATGCACAAGAGAAAAAAAGTCTGGAAATTTTATTATAATCTTGTTGATTGACAAATAAAAATTGAAAATTCATGCAAGTATTCAATTCTTTAAAAGTACTTTTAAGTACATCTGATTCATTGTAAAACAAGTGAGTAAAAACTACTGATTGTTGATACTAGTCTACTTTTAAGTATTTATTAAATTCAGAGTGAATAAACTTCATCATAAGTACTTATAAATTTGTTGAATAAAGAAGAAAAACGAAAAAATATAATCACAGACCTTTTATATGAAGAAGAAGAAAAAAAATTAAACCTTGCTCAAAATTTAATACTAAAACAAATTTAAAAAAAAACAACCAATGTCTGCCAAATGCAGTTTTTCTCCTAAATTACTGGGCCAATTTTTTTATAGATTTATCACCTCAGGATGGTTCTCAGAAATCGTTAATACCATTCTCCATTTTGTTTTCAAATAGCTGGAAATTAGATGCTTCATAAGCTCATTACTCATCAATTTTTTAATATTTAAAAAAAAGTAAATGGAGCAGAAAACCTGCCCAATGCTCGGGATTTGTAATTCTGAATTATTGTCAATTTTCAGCTTATTTATTATAATTATGATCTCCAGCAAGTTTTAACATACTATTATTAAGAAATATCCTTGCATAGATAAATTGATATTTAAAAAATATTGTTAGATATTAATAAATTGAATTTCTTGTTGATTGATTAAATTTTAATCATTTTTCAGCGTCCTCAAATTCCAGTTCAGACTTTCACAGTAATTGCAGAATCTACGACAGTTATCAGGGTGGCATACCTGAGCCTCTATTGCCTTGAGATCAGATTACGAGGCGGTGGATTGGTGGCCATTCGAGACGCAGCTTATTCTAGGTTCGATAGAGCGTCTGTCCTCAATGAATTCACCCCTACACCAGGCCTTAAGGTGAATAATCTTTCAAAATATATTTATTTATTGTTTTGTTCTTCAAATTAGAAGAGCTAGTATATTGTATATGATGGGTATAATTAATAAAGCCATTCACGTACATTTAAAAAAATATATATATAATCTTAACCAGTGAATTTTTTAAATTGACATTTCCTCCCCCCCCCCTATTTAAATAAAACATGTCTATTAAACACTAGTAAAAATAATTATTTCCAAAAAATGTTAAACAATTTTAGTCCAATACAAAAATAGTATATATCTGTGTTGTTATTGATTGAATACATTTATTTTTTGTTTAGCTCTATTGATAATTTAATTATCCCTATATGTGACTTTTCTCCGACCATTACTGCTCGTACTTTCTTGCTTCCTTCAAATATCTTTTACTTGATCCTTTCTTCTTTTTATCATTCATTTTCTTCTATTGGAGTCTGAAATATAATCTCTTATTATGCTTTTTGACCAATTCTTCGTGAACATTTCTACGTCCATATGGAACTTTATTCCCCTGTTCTGGTATGATCCCTCCTTTTCTGCTTCTAAATTCTGTTAGTTTGTCTATGTTATATCTCTTTTAGAATTACGATTTCCTTTTTCTCTGAATTAATGTAAGTAATAACCAAGTTTTATTATAATCCCCACATATATTATTACAGTAAGGCCCGAAATCGGTTTTGTACCAAATATAAGCTCCGGTCATGCTCAAATACCATGAATGGGGTACCGTTGGATTCAGAATTTCACAGGGGGTTAGCGGGTCGTATTCTCCACTTTTGTTTTTCTTTCTAAAATAAATAAACTCGATACAAACATTTTGCTAGGCTTCAATACCTGAATGGTGGTAGGTCTGTAGATCGATACGGGACATATTGGATCTAGAAGATTTTGATGCGTACAGCAAGACCCGGATAGTTCCTCTGGAACTATCGGATCCTACGTTTTTAAGCCGTAAAAATGTACTATTTTCGAGATAATAGTCGCAAGGCATAGGATTCGCATCCACACAACCTTACATTAATTGTAGTACTGTCATTGAATACATGTCTCATTTCGTCGACTTGAGGTCTCTATGGTCGAGAGAGGAGTTTATATTATTTATCGATGGTGTTTTTGATTGGCAAGCCATATCATCGTTAATTTTTCAAGAAATCTCAAGATTGAGCCACTAATTTCGAAGGCTTCCTTCTCCTTCAGGCATGCAAAATAGTCCAATCACCCCAAAAATTCAGGCAAACAAGTTATGAAAGAAAAGAAACTTTATTGTCGAATAACTAAAAAATTACACACTTTTCCCTTGGTTATTCCCTTGATTATATAAAACATTACTAAATTATCTACAAAAGGAAAAAAAAATCATCGAAATCGGACAATTGTTCGCAAAGATACAGGTTATTGAAATTTGTAAATATGTTGGTTCCAAACAAAAATGAAGATTTAAATTAATTTTGTTTCCTTTGTCGATTATATTTCTCGATAAAGTAACAATTGATTCCTTTATCTTTTGATACGTTGCATTATTTTCTTTTCTTATCAATTTGGCATTTGATAACAATATGCTGTGCGAATTTTTCGCACCGGCCTGCTAGTTATTATTAATTTATTTAATATTTTCATCATTAAAAGTGTTGACTCATTATGGTCAAAAACAATTTAGGCCTCTGTATCATTCATATAGATTATCCTAATAAGATATTTATATTTCATTTTAATTTTGTTTATTATTGTTATTTATATATCATATTAATCTCCTATTTATTTTAGGCCTTCCTTAGTAAATACGTAGACGAAACAGTTGTGTACCGTCGAAGATCGCAGTCTGAAGATGACAATCCTCCCTCCCCAGTCGCTTTGGAATCGGGAGAAGGAGGAGGCTTCCTGGGAGTTGTGCGAGGCCCGCAGTCGCCAGCGAGGGAGAGCTCAGGCCTCAGGTTCCACCCGCCGTTGACTCCGCCTAGCAACCCTCATACTCCCGCCAGTCCTCACACAGCAAATATATCACAGGTAATTAGTTCACTTTTTTATTTTTTATTTTATTTCGTTTTATGTTTCCTGAAAAAACAATCGTCCATCATGACTTCAACTATAAGTCCCTTTACAATAAACTTTCTGTTTCAGGGTCCACAGCATCAGAGCTTCGGTTCATCGCCTGCTACTTCGTTCAACTTGGCTTCTCCACCGTCCCTTCCTCCTAACATCAACCCTTCTCCTTCTATGCTCCCGCACCCGTCTCCTAGTTCCGGCTTTCTAGCAAATTCTCCATCGACGATGCCTACTCCGTCTCCTATGCCTATTTCAAGTCCAGGTCCGCTAGGTCATTCTCCGGCTGCTGCTACTCTTATGTCACACACAGGTAATGATACAATTTTACTATATTCTTATGTTTTTAAAGTGATCTTTATAAATAACAAGAACAGTAATTTAATTATTTCATCAACATTTTAAATTAAAAATGTTATCGGAGGCCTGGTATTTTGTACAGTTACAATGTAAGTACACCTTTTCACTTCACAATATGTGGGACAAAACTGTTTACAAATAATATCTTAATAAACAGAAAATCACTGATTAATAACTATAGACTAACCAACTTAACTAATGAATTATTTTTAAAAATTTTATTTATTTGTTTTTATTTTATCGATATCTTTACCTCAACATTTCTGGCATACTGAGGGTTGCTCTAGAGTTACAACCAAACCCATTTTAACCAGAGTGGCTCAACCCGCCTGGCTCTCTCTAGCCGGCATCGTTAGGCTCATGAATGTTAAAGTTTACCGTTTAACATGCTTGGCCATCTTAAACTCAACTAATAAATTCACCAAGAACTAACTATGAACAACAGACTCATCTTTGTTAATGAAATCTTTTCCATTATATGAGCTTTACAGTTGACAGAATGACTAATTCCAATTTCAACATTTTTGATTTAAATCATTTTAGTGATATTTCTAGTTGGAAAAATTATAATATCTGTACAGACAGTGAGTAAGTTTATTTCAGGGTAGGTGATTGCATTGTTGAAATATAGAACTGTGAATAAAGGTACAAATTTTCCCACTAGAGATATCACTAAAATTAATAATTAAAAATGTCATTGTGACAACTGAAAGCCTCATATAGTCATGGAATAGTCTAGATGATCCCCAATAATTGTGTTACCTCTTCGATTGAGTGCCATCTAGATTTTTGTAAACTAGCTATTTTTATTAACTTTCTATACACAAAACCTTTATATAGCAAGTCTATTGTAACCTTCTACGAATTAATTCACACTTGAAAAAAGTTATATTTGATTTCGAAAAGGTCATGCTTGGACTTGGAAATGCTGTATTATTAAAATTGATTTTATAAAAACTAACTAACCAACTAATTCCCCGGCCCTACAGGCCAGCATGGCCCTTGGTCTCCTAAGTTATTTTTCTCCATTTCTCTCTGTCCTGTGTTACTCTCTTCCAATTGCGAACTCCTAGTTTCTTCGCATCTCTCTCCACTTCATCCTTCAATCTGCTTCTCGGTCTTCCTCTTTTCCTCTTCCCACTCAAGTGTGCTTCCAACATTTTTCTCTGCACCCGTTCATTCTCCATTCTGACTACATGTCCTGCCCATCTAAGCCTACTTGCCTTGATATAGTTAGTAATGTTTTGATTCTCCAATATAGCCTCGATTTCATTGTCAATTTTGATTTTCCACTCACCATTAACACTTGTAGCACCGTAAATCCTCCTTATTATTTTCCTTTTGAATACTTTTAGTTTACGGCAATCCTCTTGCGATAAACACCAGGTTTCCGCTCCATAGGTGACTACTGGTCTAATAAGCGTTTTATACAGCTTTATTTTTGTGGCATTTGACAACAATGGAGACTTGAGAAGTTTTATAAAAACTACATATGTTTAAATTTAGTCTAAAGTGTTACTAAATAATTGAATTTCAGTAAGTATAGGTAAAATCATTTCAATATGTTGTATAATTTTATGTTCAATTAGAAATTAAATAAATATTATACGCCTGAATTTATTATTTTGATAGGACATACCGACGGCAGCCCTTTTCCATCAAGCCAGGGAATGGCCTCGCCCGGAGCTTCCAATTGGCCCAGCTCCCCCGGGCTTCCTAGGCCCTCTCCGAGGCAAGGCTCGCACCACGGAATCCACAGCCCTACAGATCCTAAAACGGGTAAGTGAGATTTTATTCTTTATTTTAACTTTTTTGTTTTGGTTTTGGTTTCTGTCAGGGCCTGTTTTCTTGCGTTTTCTCCCAAGGTCTGATGAGGTTCAAAGATGAAATCATGGAAACAATAAGAAGCCATCATGCATCCAAGGACATCGACAGAGTGTTAAACTCTAAATCAAACCCAAGATATAGAAAAATCTGCTCCTTTAATGTTACCAGACCAGAGGATTATCTTCAGTTCAGGGCTCTGAATTTAAACAAATTAAGAGCCGTTAGTCGTCTCAGAGTAGCAAGTAAAGATTTTATGAAAATATACTTAAAAGATGCTACTTTGACTATTAAATCTGGTGAGGTATGTGGTGCATGCAACTGCCTTGTAACTGACCCGGTAACTCATTTTCTGATCCAATGTATCAAGTTCAACGAGCCAAGAAATAAGTACTTGAAGGCATTTATCACTGAATCCGGAGAAGATACTGAAAATAGACACTATGAAAAAAATAAACCAACTGTATTATTTCATACAGGGCTGTTCATTGAACTGTTAAGTGGTATAGTTAATCATATAACATATATTAATGCTTATTTATATGGTCATTTGTCTTATACCTCTGGAATATTTAAAAAAAAAATAAAAAAATGTTTTACTAATTGTTATGTATATATATATTTTGTTTACTAATCTGTTATTATATTAGTCATACTTAATGCTGTGGACATTGTTAATTATACCATTATATTTATTTGTAGAGGAATTTCCTTATAAAAAAAAAATAAAAATAATAATAATAAGTTTTGTTTTTAAACATATAGACTCATATCATTACATTTGTTACCAGGAGGAGTGCAGAGGGTATTACCACAAAGATCGTGGGCCGGAGCTGTTCCTACGTTGATATCTCACGAGGCTCTCGATATATTGTGCACGCCATCCGCGCACCCGCAAGGTCTGCCGGGTCCTGAGTTGGCTCCCCTTGAGAGGTTCCTTGGTTGCGTTTACATGAGGCGCCAGCTTCAGAGGTTCATCCAGAATGATGAATGTGTGAGTATAAATGAAGTTTCAAAACAGTTAAACATCAGGTTTTGTTAGCTTACGTATGTAATTTGTCAGAAAAATAGTTCTTTTGTTTTATCAGTTTGTTTTTAGTTATCAAATTGTTCATCATGATATGGAAGGATTTATTTAATTAAATGTTTGAGTACATTTGATGGGAAAAGTGATAATTTTTTTGGAAAAAAAGTTTGAATCTTCTTAAGCTAGAACAGAAGATCAATATTGTCAATGGATATGCCTTCCCTTCTCTAATATACCCAATGCAGACGGCTCCATTAGCAAAGTTGCATCGCTCTTGGAATCTATAGACATTATATTTATATATTATATATATATATTATATTTATATATATATATATATATATATATAGTATATATATATATATTATATTTAGAGACTTGGGTCTTTTGAGGTGTCAATGGGAAGCTCTTCTTCAACACTGGTCCATTTCCCATAAGTTGGCCAATGAAACAGATGCCCTGCTTCAGAGTATTTTTGATTTCGGGCATGAAGTAAGTGCTGATCTATTAGGGATCGAAGCGAGCGACATGGAACCATCGCTAACAGTTAGGAAGGTGAGACAGTCCCTGAGAGAAAAATCCTCTGATGAATGAAGCCAGTGCAAAGAACTAGTGTCCCCCATTTTAAATCTAATCCGTGGACCAATAAATTTATTTATGATAGAAAAGTTCTCGCCGGCTCAGAATGGACTAATGCCTTGAAATTAAACGTTAATTACGCTCCTCACCACGGAGTACCAGGGGCGGGAAGCCAGGCTGTTGGACCTCTCTACCGCTAATATGGCTGAGAGTCAGAAACACCATCTCATGTTTTGGGCAAGTGTCCGCATAACATGCTCCTAGCCACTCGCCAGCACAATAACATAAAGCATCGAATAGCTGAATTCTTAGAAATAAAGAACTATAAATGTTTCCTCGAAGTTTACTGTCTGAATAGAGAAGGATCCACAAGATTCATTGACATCTTAGCATTCAATGAGGCATAAAAGGAGATACTCATAGTGGATCCCACGATCAGATTTAAAACCAACGATCAGGATCAGGACTTCAAGGCACAGGAGGAAAAGTACAGAGATGAATTCGGTGGGAGAAAATATTTAGTTAAAGTGCTACGGTTCGGAAGCAGGAGAAGCATCCCTCTTAATAAAAGTGATTTCTTGCAGAGGCTCGTTGTTGGAAGGGAGCAGATGTAGGCTATGAGGGAAACAATTATTTTAGGAATCCTCCATCACCAGATATATTGATTTGGGCCTTCACTTATTTTATTCTATGAACCACTCTTGTCTTGTCTGATATGTATTCCAGTGGCCCGACCTATTTCTGTCTTATTTCTTTATACAGTATTATCTTTTGATTGATGAATATAATTGTGTCATTTAGCAACTCAACACAGTTGGGCAGCCATGCAATGTTGTAGTTCCTTGTTTGTATAATCGTCTCTTCCATCTTCCTTAAACTTCTCCCACCTGCCTGCTGTTTTTCCTTTTACCAATTTCTTATATCTTATAAAAGTATTTTTAAATTATTTTAGCATAGGCGTTAGGCAGCGGAGGATTGGTTTGTAGTGTAAATAACTTGTTAAAGGTTTATTATGATTCTTTTGTTAACACACCTATCCTTCATCTATTTACCTTATTATTATCTTCATGCAGCCTACCATTCCATCACCTGTTTCAAAAAACTGAATGTAAATTTTCATCTATATGCAGTACAACTTGTTTTTATCATCATAACCTTGTTTTACATTTATACTTATATTCTAAAGTTCTCTTTTAAAATTATTGTTTTCTTATAGAGTTACTTATACTTAATAATCTATCCTAACGATATCACACTAATGTTACCCTATTAATCTGTCAATTTCTTTACTTCTTAACCTTTAGTCCAGTTATCTATTTACTTACAGTTATCAAATGTAACCTCCACTAGCTTGTTATCCACTGATATCTTATTATTATGTTATCTTATTATTATTTTAGCTTTACTTTATCAATACTTATTCAATTTACAATCTATTTATTCGTTAACATTCATTTTCTTTATATGTTAACCTACATTTATCAAATGTAATCTTTATTAGTTTGTTATACACTCATTCCTTATCTTTTATCGCAATCTGTTTACCTTTATCTTACATGCTATGTTCTCCTTTATTTTCTATTTTTATTCATACTTTTTTTTTTCCATTTTTGTTTGTATCTTCTACATATAATACTTGATATTTTAACTACATTGTCGGGTGACTATATCTCTGATATCATCTTTTTATTTCTGTATTAGACAACTTATTCTTATTTTATATCTACTTATATTCATTTATTTTCACTATGTTTTGTATCTTTGTAGCCCTGAAGAAGACCTGCAAAGTGGGTCGAAACGTCGGCAAAAATTAAATAATTATACTTTTTTAATTTAGTATTAATTTGACTGCACCCCCCGTTCAACTCCTTCTCATATTATATCAATGGTCAACCATCTCTACATCTTTGTTAAAGGTTAATTGTAAATAGTTAGTTTTGGCGGGAATTTTAATTATTCCTTCTGTTTATCGGGGGACTAGGTTATTTACACTCGTGAATATTAAAACAAAATCCCGGCACTGGATATAGAATTTTTGAGGGTGTTTAACTGTTGTTGGAAATTCGGGAATCTAATACCTTTTGTGACACTGAGTGAGAAGAAACAATAAGAATATATATATATATCTGAAATGTGGGACTGAGTAAATACACTTTGAATGAATTGACTCACCTGGTTTGTTATTCTTCAATTTATGAGGCATATAGGATAACTGAATAAATAAATGACTTTTCACTCCTGTCTAACAAAACAATTTAATTTTACAACTGTAATAATTGAATCTATTAAAGTCTTATAACTGTAAGCTTGATATTCTTAGTCTTCAATGTAGTTGGCTTCTCTTCTCAGGTAACGTGGTTCCGCCTTAATGTCCCAGCCTCAAGTGCCTTCTTCTCTCCCTGGCGTCCTTCTCCAGCTGCTGTTACCTGACCGGACCTTTTTCCTCCTTCATCGATTGTTTATCGATATGAGACTTTTCAATGAACAATTTGTCCACTGCACAATTGAATACAATTCACAGTGCAACCTCACATCCGTACATATATTATTACAGTAAGGCTCGAAATCGGTTTTGTACCAAATATAAGCTCCTGTCATGCTCAAATACCATGAATGGGGTACCGTTGGATTCAGAATTTCACGGGGGTTAGCGAATCGTATTCTCCACTTTTGTTTTTCTTTCTAAAATAAATAAAGTCGATACAAACATTTTGCTAGGCTTCGATACTGGAACGGTGGTAGGTCTGTAGATCGATACGGGACAAATTGGATCTTAAAGATTTTGATGCGTACAGCAAGACCCGGATAGTTCCTCGGAACTATCGGATCCTGCGTTTTTAAGCCGAAAAACGTACTATTTTCGAGATAACGCAAGGCATAGGGTTCGCATCCACACAACCTTACATTAATTGTAGTACTGTCATTGAATACATGTCTCATTTCGTCGACTTGAGGTCTCTATGATCGAGAGAGGAGGAGTTTATATTATTCATCGATGGTGTTTTTGATCGGCAAGCCATATCATCGTTAATTTTTCACCAAATCTCAAGATTGAGCCACCAATTTAGAATGCTTCCTTCTCCTTCAGGCTGGCAAAATAGTCCAATCACCCAGAAAATTCAGGCAAACAAGTTATGAAAGAAAATAAACTTTATTTGCGAATAACTGAAAAATTACACACTTTTCCCTTGGTTATGCCATGATTATATAAAAGATTACTAAATTCCCTACAAAAGGAAAAAAAAATCATCGCAATCGGACAATTTTTAGCAAATATACAGCTTACTGAAATTTGTATACATGTTGGTTCCAAACAAAAATGAAGATTTAAATTAATTTTTGTTTGCTTTGTGGATTATATTTATCGATAAAGTAACATTTGATGTCTTAATCTTTTGATAAGTTGCATTTTCTTATTTTGTTATTAATTTGGCATTTGATAACAATATGCTGTGCGAATTTTTCGCACGGACCTACTAGTTCCTATATATTCCTTCACATTCCCTCACACAATGTCGTCACATAAAGGAGTAAATATGGGGGGATGTCTACTACAGTGGTATTTTCGAGGCAATCCATCTGAGCCTATCAGCTTGTTTATTTCTCAGTAGACTGCAGTGGCTTAGAACCCATTGATCACTCAGATTCTTTTTGTAATTTGATCATCAATGTGATGGTACTAATTTATTTAGAATAGCAATTTATTAAGATAGAAGAAAAATATACTGATTTGTGTAAGCATTATACCAAAGCATTAAACTGTCTTTTTGTAAGCTTGGTATAAAAAAAACAAAAAAGCTGTACCACTACAACCCAAGAAGTGTCTAGGGTTCAATACTTTGTAAGTAAGCTTTGTATAACGATTCCAAAATACTTTTTGTTTATCACTTTGGAAAATAATAAACCATTGTTGATATGAATATCATTGTGTTAAAATATTCTGTTTATTTTTTTTACAGTTGACAAGTATTCCTACAAACGAACCCGGAGTGGTTCATTTCAAAGTCGAGACACTTCAGTGCCGTGTAGGCCTCAATTTACAACATCTCGAGAGCCTCCACATCAACATTACCCCTTTGCCTGAACACAAAGATACCTGGTCAGCAGAAGAGCTCCAGGTAATAAATAAAATTCATATATTATTGTTTTCATTAACTTTATATTAGTAATATTTAAAATACTTTGATTATATATTTTTTTGTTTAAAGATAAAATATAATTAATATTTATATATATTCCTTATGAATTATTTGTAGGTATTAGAAACTTTCTTCGAAACGAAGGCAGCAGCTCCTCCGTATAAACACACTGCTCTTTCTGGATTCGGAAAAATGTTGAATGTTCCTCAAAATGTTTTGAAGGATTTTATTCAAATCATGAAATTAGAACTGGTAAGTGGCTATTAAAATATAAATTTATTATTTTGCTTTAAAATTAAATATAATATAGACTAGAATTTCATTAATCTTTTAATGAAAATTAAAAAAAAAAGGACAAAATTAACTGTTCAGGATATTATTGGAAAATTTCGAACTATATTGGTCTCAAGTAATACACAACTAACTAGTCTAAACAGTATAACCTTATATATGTACAGAAGATACAACGTATCTCACATTAACATTATAAAAATCGAATAGCGATAGCCTATCACTCTAAGACAGTTCAAGATATCAATATCTAAGAACCAATATTTCACCGAAAAGCAGACTTAATGTTTTGACACCATTAATATAAAATTACGCTCCATTGATTGATGAGGTCTCTTATTTATAGGTGAGGCTGATATATGTATGAAATAGAATGTTGTGATACTTTGTATGTGATGAGTAATAAATGATTTAGAAAACAATATATATATATATATATATAAAAGAAAAATCATTCCTGAGAGCAGAAAAATTCAAATTCTTCGGCTCCGTAATAACCTCAATGAATGATCAACGGGCAGAAATAGACCAGCGTATAACTATCGCTAACAGATGTCCTGATGGTGCATGATTTAGCAAAATGTTTTCTTGTTTGTTACTTTCTGTTATTTGAGTTTACAGTGGCTTTGATAAGGAATCTTCCAATTATATATATATATAAATATTATTTTGATATTTTAAGACATTGCAAATATGCATAAATTATTTTTTTTTTCATATTTAAGGCAATAAAACTTCCAATTTTCTTCATATTTTTTTAATTACGTTTGTTGTCTCTTACGTTTCGGGACAATTTTCCCATCATCAGAGCAATCTTTATCTTTACTGAAATTATGCACATTTTATATTAACTTTTATTTAACAATATCATTCTAATTTATCTATTTTACAATTATTTACCTTTCTTTTTTTGGTGTGGCACCATTTGTCAAAAATTAAATATTTGTCACATTTTTTAAAACTATTTTTTGGTGTTACACATATTCATTGATACACTAATCAACATCTGGCTATCTTTAGTTTTATTTCTGTACTTTGTACCCGTCCTCTTATTTCTTATTATGGTTGTTTGTTGTGTTTTTTTTGGCTATTGTTGTTTTTTTTAATTTTAATATTGGATATAATGTCCGAATAGTGTGTACCTAAATGTTTTGTATCTGTTTTATAGTTTACTGTTCTATTATTGTTTTTTGTTATATGTATAGCTTGCAGCAGTTTCCTATTATTTGTTTTGAGTTCTATTGCCAGTATTTCTGGGTTTTTGAAGTCAAAAGTGTGCAGTGATTTAATACTGTGGCTTGCTAGGACTGTTATGTTAATATTTTTATTATTTTTGCAGTTTGATGTATGTTGTGCTACTCTGGTTTTTAGTTTTTTTGAACTTTCACCTATATATATTTGTTGGCAATGTTGGCAGTCTAATTTATAAACAACATTTTTCTTGTCCAGTGGCTCTACCTTGTCTTTTGTGTTTGTCAAGTATTTACTTAATTTTTTGTCGTTATATATGCCAAACTGGATTTCTGGTAGGTCATAGTTCATGAATACTTTTTAAATTTGTTTTGTAAGTTGTGGTATGTATGTTATTTTGTTAAATATTCTTTTATTTATAAATTATTCTTAACTACTAATTAACTTTGATTGATTTAATTATTGAAGTATTTACTTATTTTACTGTTTCAGTATCCCGGCTTGATCCAGCAACAGCAGCTGAAGTGGTCCGTCCAGTGGTGCCTGCGAATACCTCCCGCTGCTGCCCCCATCGTCCCCACGGGTCAGGCGGCGGTCATCGTCTGCCGGCAAAAGATTCTTTTCTTTGTAAGTTTGTTTGCTGTTTTTACAAGTTATATTTTAAATCTTCGTCGTAAACCAATGACTTGCTGCCCTATAGTATCCTTTAATAACACCCCACTTATCCCTGTAGAACAAATCCGATTCCTACGACTCTAGCTGGACAAACGTTTCACATGGAATCCTTATACAAGACTGAAATTCAATCAAACGACAAGAAACTGCTCGACGTTTCCGCTTACTCCAACACTTACTGGACAAACGCTCTAAACTTCCAATTAATTACAAACGACTCATATAAATGACTATAATAAGACCTATTTGGACTTACGGAGTTGAGCTATTGGGCTCCACTAAACCATCAAATTCCTCTCGTATCCAATCCTTACAATTCTAAATCCTCAACACTCCTTACTATGTCACAAATAAAATCATCCATAAAGACCTTAATGTTCCATATGCTTCCGATTTGGGCCTATCCAGATATCTATCCTTCCACAACAAACTGCAGAACCATCCGAATCCTCTCGTTTCAAGCCTCGCTTCCTCCTTGATCCCTGATAATTCTCCGAGACGTCTGAAAAGAAGATGGCCTCGGGACCTTCTAATATAGAACTTTAATTTGAGTTCTACCAATGGGTAGTTTCTCTTCATGTTGTACATGTCATGTTACCAATGTCTCATTTACTTGTATTTTTCATGTAATACAGTTGTAAATTTCATTAAAATAAATAAAAAAAATTTTGCTTCCAAAGATTCCCAAATAAAAAAATTCATTCATTCAACTTAATTTATTTAATTTAAACTATAATTAATGAAACATACAAATTGTATTTTTTACTATTGAATTTATACATTTTTACGATTTTCTCTAAAAAGGGACTTAACGATTTTGTTAAATCTCGACATTTCAAACTAAAATTAAATTTTCTTTAACGTCATGTAGGTATTAACATCATTGAAATAGTATAATAGTGCTTAAATTCCAAATTTCTGCCTATCAAGTACGTACCTTATAAGTTTTTTTATTATAATTTAAAATCTGATTATTAGCATTAATACAAAATGGATATATATGAACTATGATATATATATATATATATATATATATATATATTATAGATATATAATTTGATAAGTAACTGAATAAGTAATTGGAATAAATAATTTTGTCGATAAATAAATTGCCAGAAATAAGAGTAGTAGTATACTTAGATGTATAATATACTGTCAGAAAGCTAAAGATTTTAGAAAAGTAAATATCCAGTTTTTAAGGTCGTAGAAGTTAATAGAAAGTAATAAAAAGGTAATGACTTTTAATAATTATAGTTAAGTTTAATTATTATATTTAATAATATAATTATATAGTTAATAATATTTATTTTTATATTGCGAAACGGGAAATATCCCTTTCCATAGAAACTAAATGAAATTTATGTAGAAAACTAAATATTATGTTATACGGAATACTTAAATATATTATATACAAAACTAAATCTTTTTTCAGCTTCATATACCAAAAGTAATAGTGTATTGAAATGTCAATTTATATTACTTAATTGTCTTAAGTTTTTATTTATAATTAAAGTAATATTCTTAAGGCTAATTAACTTTTAAAAAATTAATCTATTGAAAGTTATGTGGTTAGCAAAAGTTGTATGGTTCATCGCACCAGGGTTTTTTTTTGTTTTGTTTTTTTATAACATGTTATTACTATTATTAAACTTGTTGAATATTTAATAGTTGACCGTTGCATTATAAAAGAAGGAAATGGTCCGAGCGGCAGTCATAAATATGCTAAATAGTAGCAAAACTATTTTTATTAAAAGCTGACGTTTCGACCCGACTTTGCAGGTCTTCTTCAGGGAGGCGTGTTCAGCTAGGAGTTTCACTTAGAACTGAAGTTTCACTTAGAGTTCTAAGTGAAACTCCTAGCTGAACACGCCTCCCTGAAGAAGACCTGCAAAGTCGGGTCGAAATGTCGGCTTTTAATAAAAATAGTTTTGCTACTATTTAGCATATTTATGACCGCCAACCTGGACCATCTCCTTCCTTTATTATTAAACTTGTTTGTTTTTAATTATGATACACATATGAGAGCTTTTAGAATTTTTTTTTTCTTATTGTATAATAGATTTGCAGGGCTATGAAGTTTGATAAATATTCTTGTCTCTTTCTTCCCCTGACTTCAGTTTTATTATTATTCTAATTTAAATTATGAAAAATGTTTTGTTGACCTCCAGCTTCAGCTTACAAGAATCGGCTACATGGAGCCCATGTCGCTGGTGTTACCACTGGTGTATGATATCTCCAACAATATGACCCAGCTGGCCGAGAAGCGTGATCCTGGTTCAGGTTCAGCAATCACCGCTGCCTCTATGCTCCTCAAGAGGTTCCTAGACTGTACCAATCTTCACTCGGAGTGTTCCTTGTTTCCAGCCGTCCGGGACCTATTGGCAAACTTGACACTTCCATCTGAAAATCAGGTAATATTTTACTTTAAAAATAGCTTTTATTTACTTTGTAAAAACAGATCTGGATTAACACCATTAACTCAACTGAAGATCACCACTAGCTAAGTAGCGCGTGGAAACTTCTATGCCGGGCTAGATGATTTCCTAGAATCTCATTGGTCAAATCCAAACAGCATTTCTCGAATTGGTTCTTTTATCGAAAAAAAATTGCTTTAATTTGAGCTGCAAAAGAATTCAAGTAATAATTAACGTGTACAAGATTGACCGCACTTATTAAATAATTAAAAATGTTTACATTTAGCTAAAAACACAGCAGTGAGCTTGCAATATCTTACGTAGCCATGTACCCGCTCTCACCTAGAATAGAATAGAATAGAAAATAATTTTATACTGGGACGAAGTCCCTTTAGAATAACAAAAAAGTACAAAATTAAAGTATTATATCTAGCCTAAGTAAAAATAAACATGAAAAGTAAAAATAAAGTAAAGAAAATATTAGTTAAACATACTATGTACAAAATAAAAAAAATCTATTTACAAAACACTTGAAACCATGGCAAGACACTTAAAACTATGTACAGTGGAAAGCTTGCCAAGACACTTAAAACTATGTACAGTGGTAAAATATAAGTATACACTTTTTAAAAAAAAATACATTACATTCTTGTTAGCAAAAAACTCTGTTTTTCTGCAGAAAAAAAAAGGAAAAGAAGACGAATCTGGTAGTAAGTATTTGAGTGATGAATTAAATGTAATTATATCATTATTTGAGTCATTTTGAATAGTATGTAAATTTACATAGAAGGTTAGCAGGGGATGTCTGACTGTTTTCGGAATAGAAATTGGGAAAGGAGGGTTTTAAATGTAGATAGAGAGGGAGAATGCCAAATTTTGATAGGAAGGAAATTCCAGAAATTAACAGAGCGAGCAATAAAAGAGTTTTGGAACGAGGCAGATCTGTGAGAAGGAATATAAAGGTCGGAAGATTGAGATCTTGTGAAAAGGGAGTGGACTGAGGACTTGAATTGGAGAAGGTGGTAGGCGTAAGAAGGACGATGATTTGATGGAGAAATAGGAATATAGGAAATAGGAAATATTGTCTTCGAATGGAGGGGAAGAGCCACTTTAATTCAGTGTAGTGGTGAGACACTTGGGAGTATCTCGGGGCACCAATTACAAATCTTACGCAGTTGATTACGCACCTACACATATAGACATAGTATACTATAGGCAAAACCCTCAGTTTTTGTCGCCCTTAAAGAAACTTAAAATGTGTTTGTCCAGTTTTTTTTTTTTTTTGCGAAATGTTAAAACAGATTTATTTTAGAGAAAAATTGCAAACAAAGATCTCTTTTAGCACAAAATAGATCAAAAAAAGATCCTATAGGATTTTATATTTTAAATCTACAACTCAAGGTCGGCATAAATCTGTTAAGAACTCTGTTTTCTGTTGAACAGGAAAAAAAAAGGATTAATCCTAAAAAATCCTTATTAATAATCAATTTTATTAATACTTTTCTAATTATTTAGTTATTATTTTACTTATTTAGTTATTATTTTACTTTTGTTAGTTTTGTATTTTCTGTATATATGGTGTAAATGTATTCATTCATCACTATAATTATTGTCCACGAGACAGAATATTATATATCTAAATAAATAATAAAAAAAAAAATTAATAATCAATTTTCAGTAGTAATCACCTTCACCTTACTACAATATAGTATTTTAAAGTAATGTAATGTTTAGGATATTAGGAACGTGTTATTTAATATGTTGTAACAGCCAAGCCTCTGTAATTTTTACTAACGATATAGATTTTTTTTTTATCCATCTTAAAAAATTGTTACTTTGTTTTTAAGGTGGTGGCATCTTCACCAGTCGGCGTGATGATGGGTCAGGGGCAGATGCAGTCTCCAGCGTCGATGATGCACTCTCCGATCGCCGGCCAGTACCCCCCTCAAGTGATGAACGGACCACATCCGATGATGGCCCCTCAGTGATATTAGCATTTAAACTATTAAACTGCCATTCCAGGTTGCAGTTTAAAGGAAAAAGACTTGAACCGATCATATATTTATTTCGTTTTATCAGTTGTGACTCACCTAAATTATTTTTTTTTAAAAAGAACGTGTGGCTTCGAATAGAAGATACCAATCTCAAATCATGGACCAAGTTAAAATAATATAATTATCACACAATAATGTCGACCATAATGTATAGAGAGCTTAAATCTCTAGGTGATATGAAAAACTACATGTATGTATGTATATTTATATGTGTATAATGAAACAATATATTTTACATATTTGAAAAAATTTGCTGTTTAAAGAATTTCAGTAATTGTACTTTGAATAGTGCCTTGTTTGATTGGTCATAAAAAATTACTTTTTATAAATACTATAAATCATTTTTGCAGTTTTAAATATTCAAAGAAATGTGAATTAAAAATAGTGGCTTAGCAATCCAGGATAGGGCAAGATTCATTCTATATTTTAATGAACCAAAAACGAAAATTAAAAAAGTAATATTTAGCGTTTGCTGTTTTAAAATGACCAATTGTTCTTTAAAATTTATAATAGTTATTAGTTTGACAATAATTTAAAAAATGAATTTATTCTTAAGCAATTTTTGTTGAATGATTCTCATTATAGCTTACCTACAATTAGATGGTAGCTCATGGGCGAACTCATGGAATACTAAGTTGAAATTAACATTTTTTCATTTTGTTTGATTTCATTTCTAAATATATAATTATATTACAAATTCATTGCAGGTATATGCCTATAAATATTTTAAAAGTGAAATTAAAGATTTAAAAAAAAAAGGATTTAGTTTGAAGTGCAAGATGGAAACATACTGTTATCTAATTGTGGGAAACAATATCATATTATTGATAATTTTGATTGTTTAATAAAATTGTCCTCTGCCATCAGTTATTTATCGATAATTAAATGTTGAAATGGATTAGGATAAATAAAATTCCATAACTGCATGGCTGGCACATCATGTGCTTTTACTAAACTTATATTTTAATCCTTTTTCATGGATATTTTTATTTAGTGGTGGTATCAATTATTTGGGGACATAAATATGTTTTTAAAATATATAAACTTGTTTATAATTAAAGAAAATGTATCAACTGTAAATAAGTTTGTACGTTGGAACATTAAAGTTACGAATTACTAACATATTTGTCAAGAAAAAATATTAAGGTGAATTAATATGTCATGTAATATAGATTAGAGTTCATTGTACAGTTGTTGATCGTTTCGACGTGATATATATTTCTTCTGTATATATGTATGTAAAAATTTAAACACTCGCTTATCTGTAAATAGCTCAAGTTAGGATTCAACCCAAAATATGAAATAAGGAAACTCATCAACATTTTTGTGAAATTTTTCTTCCCAAGCTATTTTAAAAATGTTTTCATTTCACTAATAAAGCTCCTGGTATAGCATTCCTTACACAGCTATTTGATATGAATGCAGCATTCTAATTTTTTTTCAAAAGTTATAAATATATGGCTTTTAAAACACAAATCACAAAAATTTTGGTTTGTTTCCAATTCCCATATTTTGGCTCAATTGGTGATATATGAATATTATTTTAAAAAATGATTTCCCCAGAAAAAATATAATCAGGTGTTACATCTGATATTTTATACTTATCTTCTGAGAAAAAATAAAAACAAATTTTGTCTCTAATATGTATATAATTTACCTAATGATATATAATATATACATTATATATATATATATATATATATATATATATATATATATATATATATATATATATACATTAAGAGGGAAAAATTGGCCTACGGTAATTTTTGTTTTGTTTTATAACTAGTCCATGGCCTCATATCATATTCTCAACTGACTTTTTTGTCATAATTAATTTTTTTTCCTTTTTGTAATTTTCATCTGATACCTCTGGCTTAAAAATTGGCACAAATCAATATTAATCTTATTTAGATATATCTGCCAATTTTTAAGCCACAGTGCTATCGGAAAAGAGGTTTTCATTCACAATAAAATTTAAAAAAATATGGCAAATTTATTCATGAGATTATCATGTTAGGTCATTGATATATAAAATAAATGTACAAATCTTGTTATATAAATATATTTATTTATATAAACAATTAATGGAAAAAATTCCATCTATTATATTCATTCATTATATTTAATGTGATATTGGGTTCATAAGGTTTTTAATACATAAAGAAATGTTTACATATAGATTAAAACAGCATTTAACACGACTGCCAAATATTACGGACTCGTTTAAATTTTAGATTATTGTCTAGTATGATAGCTATGAGGAAATTTGTTGTTTGTTTGATATATTTGGTATAATATAATATATTCCATTAAATTGGCAGTCAACATATTAGTTCATAAAATTCTGCTTAGGTTGGCCGCCTTATTTTATACCTCTTTGTATATTTAATAATTTATCATCTGATTTTCTAAACAAATTTCATAAGATTTGTGATTTATTATAAACAAAATTTTATTTATATAATATCTTATATGATATCCTAAATTGATGTTACTATGAAACTAATGTGTATATAGATGTTAATGTATTATATAAACATATCTTCCATTTATTTAAACAATTTTATCTGTTTTTTGTTTGATCTCTTCATAAGGGTTTAGGAGCCTAACATTAACAAAACAAGAATTATAACGAGGATTATATTTATTTACAGAAGAGAATTATAATTCTCTTAAATTTTTCAAAATTCTATTAATTTTTTTTGGCTAGAATTGAAGTACTGAAATGCGAAAATGTTTAATTGTCTTAAGCAAAATTAAAACAATTTTTTATTAAATGCCTAATACATACTTATTATATTTACTAAACTTTAAAAATAAAGTATAATAAAACTGTATTAAAAATGGAACTTAAATTACCGATACTCTACTGCACTACTTCCTTTAATACGTTTAACTTGAAAAATAAATTCTGTAAAAAATTGCTGAAGACACTTAAACCCATCTGTATTTCCGTGCTTTAATTAATTGAAAATAATTTCCTATATCACCGTTTTCACTTCTCGTTCGGGCAATTTGAAGGAAGTATGATTTCAAGACAGTATTAGCCCACTCTGATGTTTCTAAAACTCAAGTTTTTATGAGAGAATTTAGTCATTTCTAGTCAGAAGTGTAGGGGACTTTATTAATTAATAAATTTTATCATTACACATTATTTTTTCTTTTCTAATCAATATAGTAATTAGAGTAAATTACCAGATTTACTTTTGTAATTATGAATTAAATAAATATAGAAAGTATCAACATGAAAATTAAAAATATAAGTATACTTTTATTCATTCTTGTTTTGTCTAATGTTATCCCCACTCTTTATAAACTAATGTATAAACAGATACATATTACTTGTATATGTATGTAACAAATTCATGATTTTTTTTTGGTTACATAAATTTGATCAATTTATATTTTGTAGTATAAACATATCTTCCATTTTATATATTTAGCCTCGCTGTTTTAATTTGAACTTGTTTCTTTCGAGTAATCCACAATCTAATTCTTATTTGTATTTTATCTGTTGTAATAAATATATATGTTTTGTTTTTCCATCAATACCTATATTATTATTTCCATTGAAGTTAAACTTGCATTATCTAAAAAAAAAGTTGTCATTATAATTTCTTCCTCATTTTTATTGGGTACACAAGAAAATATGCATGCTCTTCATTAGGATTATAATTTTATTTTAAAACGAATAGTATAATAAAAAAACCACATCTAATAAATAGTGTTATAGCCCAGTAAAATTAGCCCAAGAAAGGAGATATACCTTGCAAAAGGTCTAGTAATTCAAATTTATTTTTTATATTGTTAGGCATGTAGTGTATATAAAAAATCTTAAGTGCAGTGCTCTAAAAACCATTGAAATTTACAACTTTTTTTGTGTTTACTCTAAATATCTCCTTTTAAAAGTGACATATATTAAAAAATGTTTATATTCAATCTTAAACAGCTTAAAATTTTAGAACAAAATATATTTTTCTAAACCCAGCCGAAATCGTACTTTCAAAATGGGTAAATTTTTAAAAAATCATAGAAGACATGTATAATCTTCTGTATTTAAATAATTATTTGTCTTTATTAGTTATATAGCTCAAATTTTTAAATTATATTTTAAAACCTAATTATATTTAAACCAATTTTATAAGAAACAACAAAAAGGGCATTTGAGGAGACATCAAAAAGATTATTCTTTTTCATCACTTCATTAAAGTGACTATTCACATCCTCCCAAAAGTAAATTTCTAATATCAGATATAGGTATCAAATGAGAGGGTAGTTGATGGAGATGTAAAGAACAATAGTCACATCTCTCTAAAAGTTAAGTGGAAGAAGTAATAAAGGAAATAGAAACATTTTTATTTGCAGATACCACAACCATTTTTTTAAGGAGAAACAGAGTTGAGATTCTTATTCAGCACCCTGAAGAACCTTAAATTACCAATTTTCATAGCAATCATAAAATAAAACTTTTTTCCTTCTAATTTTCACCAAGGCTATAGCCTTAGTTTTTTCATGAAAATCACTAAAAATATTATAACCCTGGATTTTGAGGAATCTGGTATCAAATGAGAGGGTAGTTGATGGAGATGTAAAGAACAATAGTCACATCTCTCTAAAAGTTAAGTGGAAGAAGTAATAAAGGAAATAGAAACATTTTTATTTGCAGATACCGCAACCATTTTTTTAAGGAGAAACAGAGTTGAGATTCTTATTCAGCACCCTGAAGAACCTTAAATTACCAATTTTCATAGCAATCATAAAATAAAACTTTTTTCCTTCTAATTTTCGTCAAGGCTATAGCCTTAGTTTTTTCATGAAAATCACTAAAAATATTATAACCCTGGATTTTGAGGAATCTGGTATCAAATGAAAGGGTAGTTGATGGAGATGTAAAGAACAATAGTCACATCTCTCTAAAAGTTAAGTGGAAGAAGTAATAAAGGAAATAGAAACATTTTTATTTGCAGATACCACAACCATTTTTTTAAGGAGAAACAGAGTTGAGATTCTTATTCAGCACCCTGAAGAACCTTAAATTACCAATTTTCATAGCAATCATAAAATAAAACTTTTTTCCTTCTAATTTTCACCAAGGCTATAGCCTTAGTTTTTTCATGAAAATCACTAAAAATATTATAACCCTGGATTTTGAGGAATCTGGTATCAAATGAAAGGGTAGTTGATGGAGATGTAAAGAACAATAGTCACATCTCTCTAAAAGTTAAGTGGAAGAAGTAATAAAGGAAATAGAAACATTTTTATTTGCAGATACCGCAACCATTTTTTTAAGGAGAAACAGAGTTGAGATTCTTATTCAGCACCCTGAAGAACCTTAAATTACCAATTTTCATAGCAATCATAAAATAAAACTTTTTTCCTTCTAATTTTCACCAAGGCTATAGCCTTAGTTTTTTCATGAAAATCACTAAAAATATTATAACCCTGGATTTTGAGGAATCTGGTATCAAATGAAAGGGTAGTTGATGGAGATGTAAAGAACAATAGTCACATCTCTCTAAAAGTTAAGTGGAAGAAGTAATAAAGGAAATAGAAACATTTTTATTTGCAGATACCACAACCATTTTTTTAAGGAGAAACAGAGTTGAGATTCTTATTCAGCACCCTGAAGAACCTTAAATTACCAATTTTCATAGCAATCATAAAATAAAACTTTTTTCCTTCTAATTTTCGTCAAGGCTATAGCCTTAGTTTTTTCATGAAAATCACTAAAAATATTATAACCCTGGATTTTGAGGAATCTGGTATCAAATGAAAGGGTAGTTGATGGAGATGTAAAGAACAATAGTCACATCTCTCTAAAAGTTAAGTGGAAGAAGTAATAAAGGAAATAGAAACATTTTTATTTGCAGATACCACAACCATTTTTTTAAGGATAAACGGAGTTGAGATTCTTATTCAGCACCCTGAAGAACCTTAAATTACCAATTTTCATAGCAATCATAAAATAAAACTTTTTTCCTTCTAATTTTCACCAAGGCTATAGCCTTAGTTTTTTCATGAAAATCACTAAAAATATTATAACCCTGGATTTTGAGGAATCTGGTATCAAATGAGAGGGTAGTTGATGGAGATGTAAAGAACAATAGTCACATCTCTCTAAAAGTTAAGTGGAAGAAGTAATAAAGGAAATAGAAACATTTTTATTTGCAGATACCACAACCATTTTTTTAAGGAGAAACAGAGTTGAGATTCTTATTCAGCACCCTGAAGAACCTTAAATTACCAATTTTCATAGCAATCATAAAATAAAACTTTTTTCCTTCTAATTTTCACCAAGGCTATAGCCTTAGTTTTTTCATGAAAATCACTAAAAATATTATAACCCTGGATTTTGAGGAATCTGGTATCAAATGAAAGGGTAGTTGATGGAGATGTAAAGAACAATAGTCACATCTCTCTAAAAGTTAAGTGGAAGAAGTAATAAAGGAAATAGAAACATTTTTATTTGCAGATACCTGAACCATTTTTTTTATGGCGGAAAAGAGTTGAGATTCTTATTCAGCACCTTGAAAAACCTTAAATTACCAATTTTCATAGCAATCATAAAATAAAACTTTTTTCATTCTAAATTTCACCAAGGCTATAGCCTTATAGTCTGTGGGCCAGACCCCCTTACCGTGCACCCCCCCCCACATCCCTATAAATTGCATATCGTTGTGTTCCTTGTGACAATTTATTAAAAAAAAGCCAATGTTCCCACAAAAAAAAGTGAACGAACTGCCCCAAAATGGCGTCCAAACATGGCGGATTGACGACTTTGACTTTAGTTAGTTTTTTTGTTACTGAGAATCAGCATTTGGCTTAATTTCATTATAGTTGGTCTTTTATTAAAGCTGGATAGTCATAGAATAATAAAACATGAAAAAATATTAAAAACTAATTGGTTTAGGCATTAAAAAAAATCGGTAAAGTCAATTTTTGTTACAAAAAAATTTTCAAGTTTAAAATCAAGCGTCGTTTGTAATTAAACGGTCAACAATAATGCAAAACGTGCTGAAATAAAACATCTGGAGAATACATTTCTCTTTCTAAAACACTGATTACTTTTTAAAATATTTGAAGTAGTTCCGTAGAAAATGTACATAAGCGGCAGAAAAGCGCTACTGGCGTAGGTGCCTCAGGCCTCTACCACACCACTCAGTACTCATAAATGGCTTAGTTATAGTGCTATAATAACGTTTTTGTTATATTATATTGATTGTATTAACGAACAAATATTAATAAAATAATTTATTTGTCAAAAAAATTTTTTTTTAAATTTATTATTAATTTTTTTATCTATTATTATTTATTTTTAAAAATTTAACTTCCTTTATTCTATACGGAGGTCGCTTAAGAAGGCCTCTATTATAAAAATTATATGATTATAATAATACAACTTAATTAAAAAATACTTTGCAGAATATCTTGAATTTTTTATTTAATATTTGCAATTTAACATTTTGTTTTATATATTTCCTGATTCTTAGAGGTAATTTAAATTGTATATACTTCCCCGGAAATGAGTCATATTAATATCTGTTTTATAAACTAAAATAATATATACCTAATCTGAACTACTTTTAATGAATAGGTGATGGATTGTTTAGTAAAATTCAGATATCGCTATAAAAAAAATCATTTTTATTTCCTTAATTTTATTCGGAAGTTGGACCATATCATAAAAAATATGAACTTTTAATATTAAATGCATTATTCCCTCTGCACAAAATAAGGATGGAAAGGGCGAAGCTATAAGTTCTTCTAAGTAACTGGAACTGATTGTTAGTATCTGGTCTCAAAATGAGGGAAAACGCGAAATTGAACCCAAACATTGGAAAAAATTCATTAAGCGAACGACAAAGGAAGTGCCAAAATTTGGGAAAAAGAAAACAAGGATCAGTATCCGTTATATGGCTAAACGAATATATAGTAGACAAATGAACAGAATATTTCAATATGCTGCTAAAAGGGGGTCAAAATGCTTGATCAGTTTGGATGATATTAAGCAGGTTTATTATGGTGAAGACCATTTCATCAGCAAGAAAGATTTGTTCTAGGCAATTGGCAAGCAGGTCTGGAGGAAGTAAACGAGGTTTATAATGGTGTAAACCACGTTATTTTAGATTGCTATTGAAGTTGTACATTGGGACTATCTTCACTTTGAAGCAGGTTATAGAGAGGTCTACCGAGAAAGGAAAATAGCTCTCCTCCTGTTTAGTGCAATTGCAAAAGATTTTTGAAGGAATCTGAAAGGAAAACGAGCTTTTGTGAAAGACTAGTAGATATTAGATCAATCCAAAGTGTGAGGCACTAAGCAGATAGAGAACCATTTTTCTTTCTCTGTGGACTTCTCTATAACCTACTTTAAAGTGAAGACAGTCCCAATTTGCAACTTATGTTCCAATGTGCAACTTGAGTTTATCAATCCATATCGCTCAAACAATCGACAATATTTCTTATTTTAGCTTCTACGATTCTTGAGTAGACTTTCTTTGGTACTATAAACAGTAAGGAATCGCGAATAACATTTCCTAGTATCTCATTTCCTGTAAAGGGACAAAACTACAGTCCTTTCATATCATTTTCCTTTCATAACATTCGTAGCCTTTGTACGCACAGCATTTCGGGTAACTTCGTCCAGACCAGCTGACTTGCCAATTGCTTAGGACAAATCTTTCTTGTTGATGAAATGGTCTTCACCATAATAAACCTGCTTAATATCATCCAAACTGATCAAGCATTTTGACCCCCTTTTAGCAGCATATTGAAATATTCTGTTCATTTGTCTACTATATATTCGTTTAGCCATATAACGGATACTGATCCTCGTTTTCTTTTTCCCAAATTTTGGCACTTCCTTTGTCGTTCGCTTAATGAATTTTTTCCAATGTTTGGGTTCAATTTCGCGTTTTCCCTCATTTTGAGACCAGATACTAACAATCAGTTCCAGTTACTTAGAAGAACTTATAGCTTCGCCCTTTCCATCCTTATTTTGTGCAGAGGGAATAATGCATTTAATATTAAAAGTTCATATTTTTTATGATATGGTCCAACTTCCGAATAAAATTAAGGAAATAAAAATGATTTTTTTTATAGCGATATCTGAATTTTACTAAACAATCCATCACCTATTCATTAAAAGTAGTTCAGATTAGGTATATATTATTTTAGTTTATAAAACAGATATTAATATGACTCATTTCCGGGGAAGTATATACAATTTAAATTACCTCTAAGAATCAGGAAATATATAAAACAAAATGTTAAATTGCAAATATTAAATAAAAAATTCAAGATATTCTGCAAAGTATTTTTTAATTAAGTTGTATTATTATAATCATATAATTTTTATAATAGAGGCCTTCTTAAGCGACCTCCGTATAGAATAAAGGAAGTTAAATTTTTAAAAATAAATAATAATAGATAAAAAAATTAATAATAAATTTTAAAAAAAAATTTTTTTGACAAATAAATTATTTTATTAATATTTGTTCGTTAATACAATCAATATAATATAACAAAAACGTTATTATAGCACTATAACTAAGCCATTTATGAGTACTGAGTGGTGTGGTAGAGGCCTGAGGCACCTACGCCAGTAGCGCTTTTCTGCCGCTTATGTACATTTTCTACGGAACTACTTCAAATATTTTAAAAAGTAATCAGTGTTTTAGAAAGAGAAATGTATTCTCCAGATGTTTTATTTCAGCACGTTTTGCATTATTGTTGACCGTTTAATTACAAACGACGCTTGATTTTAAACTTGAAAATTTTTTTGTAACAAAAATTGACTTTACCGATTTTTTTTAATGCCTAAACCAATTAGTTTTTAATATTTTTTCATGTTTTATTATTCTATGACTATCCAGCTTTAATAAAAGACCAACTATAATGAAATTAAGCCAAATGCTGATTCTCAGTAACAAAAAAACTAACTAAAGTCAAAGTCGTCAATCCGCCATGTTTGGACGCCATTTTGGGGCAGTTCGTTCACTTTTTTTTGTGGGAACATTGGCTTTTTTTTAATAAATTGTCACAAGGAACACAACGATATGCAATTTATAGGGATGTGGGGGGGGGTGCACGGTAAGGGGGTCTGGCCCACCGTGTATTAGTTTTTTCATGAAAAACACTAAAAATATTATAACCCTGGATTTTGAGGAATCTGGTATCAAATGAAAGGGTAGTTGATGGAGATGTAAAGAACAATAGTCACATCTCTCTAAAAGTTAAGTGGAAGAAGTAATAAAGGAAATAGAAACATTTTTATTTGCAGATACCACAACCATTTTTTTAAGGAGAAACAGAGTTGAGATTCTTATTCAGCACCCTGAAGAACCTTAAATTACCAATTTTCATTGCAATCATAAAATAAAACTATTTTCCTTCTAATTTTCGTCAAGGCTATAGCCTTAGTTTTTTCATGAAAAAAACTAAAAATATTATAACCCTGGATTTTGAGGAATCTGGTATCAAATGAAAGGGTAGTTGATGGAGATGTAAAGAACAATAGTCACATCTCTCTAAAAGATAAGTGGAAGAAGTAATAAAGGAAATAGAAACATTTTTATTTGCAGATGTCACAACCATTTTTTTAAGGAGAAACAGAGTTGAGATTCTTATT